>CAMZMU010000111.1:22129964-22559026 GCA_947311845.1 Poa pratensis
GTGGTTGACTTCCGCTAAAAATCGCAACAGATTTCAGTGATTCATGCAGGTTTGTTTTTTCTTGGGATTATGGCACTATGCATGACGTTGATCCTCTTCAAGTCATCGATCGAGCTGTGGCCACTAGATGGAGCTTGGCCGAGCTTTCATGTTGCAACGGTTTCCGTCGGTGACCGACGTGACGCCTCATCGTTTTCTTCGCCGGCCGTGGGCGTTATTAGCTGCATGACATGACATGCTAGAATGGACGTACCCCTTACGTCTCATAGCTACTCGTACAATCTAGCCTAGAGCAACATGTACCGTTCTTGTACATCGCAACAGATTTCAGTGAGTAAAAATGGGTGTGTTCGAGTAATCAGGTGATTCAAAAAACAAAAAAATTAATCAGGTCCAAAAGTTATCCAAGTTAGGAACCTCGTGATGCGCTCGGAGAAGAAGAAACTAAACGGGACTACTGAACATGAGCATCTCCAACCCATCCGTCCGCCGTCCGTGGACACGTCGAACAGGGGCAACCCACAAATACTTCTCTTTACAATCACAACCCCTAATTTTGATGATTTATTCTTTAAATCTATGCAACTGCATGTATATTTGTGCACATCTAGCATAAAACTATTCTACCTAGTGCATATAGATAGTCCATACATGATGATTACTGACTAGGATAACCATTGCTCCCAATGCAAGATGGACACGCATTTGATGAATCCTTAACAACGTTCAACTCAAATCAAATCATATTGCAAATATTTGGAGTTAAACTCAAAATTGAGGAAACCCAAAATCACACCGCGGTGGAATCGGAGGAGGTGTTCCCGTTTCCTCGGGCGGAAACCTCATCCTCATCTCAAAATTGAGAAAACCATGGAAGTTCGGAAAGGCCATGGGAAAATGTCAGCGGGTCATGGAAGGGTCCGGAGGTGGTGGAAACGGTCGGCGGAAATGCGGCCGTCTCGTAGCTCTTCACCGCCCAAAACCTAGTCGGGAAAGGTGTGTTGGGAGCGCGGGAGGCCGCGGGGGAGTGTGGGGGAGCGACGGGGAGTCTGAGCTAGGGTTGGCGCGACAGAGCTAGGCAATCTTGGGCGGAAGTGGAGAAAGATACATGTCCGCTAGAGTTTGGGGCAATTTTGTGTGATTTGTGGTGGGTCCGACATGTCAGAACCGACGTGGCGGGCGGCGCGCACACACACATGGGCTTGCTATGACAGGTGACATCCCAAACGTTTGGACGGTGTTTGGAGGGTCCACTTAGGTCGCAATTTTCTTTCTGAATCGTGTCTGGACGGACGTTTAGAGAGGAATGTGTGCGTGTTTGTGTGTCTGCGCGCGGGGGGGGGGCGGGGGGGGGGGGGGTCCGGTTGAACAGATGCTCTTAACGACCAAAACTGCACCTCATGTTCTCATGCGCACAGTAAGATGTGATTCGTCGGCAGATCAAGCCACACGATAGTACTAGCTGTGTCTCCAATTCGTGTCTGTTCATAAAACCATGCATGTCTGGCTTTTTAATTCTCACTGATATTATTTGTACCTCCTAAAATAGTACTAATATCCAAGAAAATAGCATGTGCGTACATACATTCCAGAAGTGGAGGAGCATGTAGAAGGGTCAGAAGTTCATGACCAGGCCCCAACATTCGTGCTCGTCATGTAACTGTAGCCAATGCTGTCGGTGTCGTTCGGTCAACCCTTAGCCTGTCGTGCTTTTGTAATCTTCTTCTCAAATTTAAATATGAAAACCAGCTAGGCTCATCCGCTCATCTTGATATGACACGTGCTTGACTTTCGCTTTTTAAAATCAAGAGTTCGTATTATTTTGGATGATCGAGGATTGATCAGGAGTTCAGCTGTACCCAAAGTTGTGTACTTGCGTGACTATTTCATTTGTACAGATTGTACACGCAATGCAGATTTTACTGGGGCTAAATTCGTGACATGGTCAGCAGGAACCGAGGAGGACGGCGAGAAGAGGAGGAGCTCCGACGTGGCCGCGCCGGGCAGGGTTTCCGCGCCGGGCAGGAGGAGCCGGCCCGACGTCGGGTTACGGCGGGCGCTGTCGCAGGAGCCGCCGGAGCCAACGACCGGCGCAAGCAGGATACACAGCCACCATCCGGCGCGAGCAGTAAATGGGACTGCGGCTAAGCGCAAGGGATCGGCGAAAGAGGCCGGCTCGCTCAGGCAGGCGGGCCCGAAGCCGCCCCGCGGCGGCTTGCCCGAGGGTGCAGCTCCGGAGGCATGGAGGCGGCTGTGCTACCGAACGCTTCCGTGTCTGCATCGGCGTCGCAGAGCCGCTCGAGCGAGCAGGCTGTTGCTTCCGACCGTGATGATGAAGCTCCGAAGGCGTCTATCCCAAGGCCAGCCGTGGGGAGTGGCAATGGCAATCGCGCTGGGACTGGGCGAGCCGCCTCGCCGGAATCAGAATGCGGCAGCGAGGTAGTGAACGTTGTGGCAGAACCAGCAGAGGGTGGTGAGGCTGAAGGCAAGAACGCCGTGCTTGACGTGGAGAGACGCGAGGGAGAGGAGATCGCGGTGCAGTCTCCTGAGGCCGAGGCGAAGCTTGGCAACGGAGAGATAACCAGCGACTCGGAGACAGAGCCGAGCTACGTCTTCATCAAGAAGAAGGACGAGAAATCCATGAGGCTCTCCGACGCATTGGCTGGCTCGGATGCTGAAGCTCAACCACACCTCGCGGTCAAGAATGTCACAGGCGATGCAGACGTCGAGGCCACCAAGGCGGCTGACGCCGACGCCGACACCTCCGCGGAAATCGCCAGCATGGAGAACGCCGAAAGCTCCAACGAAATGTCTTCCTTCTCCTGCACCGGCAGGTCAGGCCGGGGCTCCGCTCCCAGCAGCCCGCCCTCCTGCAGCTCTCGGGCTCAGTCCATCGAGAGACTGCTCGTAGAGGACGTGGCCCTGCTGCGGAAGAAGCGCGAGGATCGGGGTGCCAACGGCGGGAGGAGCGTCCAGGCGGTGTCAACGCCGGGCAGCGCGGGGAGAAGGGCCTCCGGTGCGGCGCGTTCGACGTCGCCCAGAGGGACGGGGATAGGGTTCAAGAAGAGGTTCCTGAGTTTCGGAAAGAAGACCAGAGGCAGGGATGGTGCTACTGTCATCGAGTGCACGTCTCCGGCGTCAATGCCGTCGCCCGTCGCCAGACGTCGGCGGTCAGACATCGCCAAAGATGCGATGGTGGGCGCGTCCTCGGATGCCGATGCCGCTGCCTCCGATGACACCGGGGAAGGTAATGCCGCCTCAACGCAGGGTAATTAATGTTATTTTACGATTCTTCAGTTTATCTAGTCCATGATAAAATTCCATTTTATAACATCTACGTAACGTCGAAATTTACTAAATTAATCTCCATATGACTTTGTTTCTGACGAACTGACGCTGTCTGAAACTTCCTGCAGCTTGTTCTCTCCAAAGCCTTGTAGCTGCCTCGCCTGCAAAGTCTGAACTGAGCGAGATGGTTCCCCACCAGGAGAAATCACCAAAACGTAAATACAATTAAATCTGAATTACCATTGCGTTGTGTGCATGTTCCACATATGTACTAATCTTCTATGATTTTGTTCATGCAGCTCATCGGTCGTTCTTCTCGTTACGATCGTTCAACTGCGGCAAGGGCTGAATTATATGTAGAGTGTTCTATAATATAGTCGTCCTGGACCAGTAGCCTTTGTAATATTTATAGAAGGAATTTATAGAATATTTATAGAAGGAGTTTATAGACAACAAGCTAAAAACTTAAACAAGAAGTACCGAGGCTTGAGGTAATCATCCCCCACTAAATGAAGGGCATAGGACGCCGCAGGATCCGGCCACAACCATCCGGAGTCCTCGCATACGCGTCTACAACGGCAAAATTCAGCATGAGCGGAGATACGAGCTACGAGCAGCACCAAACAGAAAGCACGGGCGCAGGTCACAGGCTGAAGAGCGACGCCTTCAGAAAGGGCACCACGCGTTGCCGTCACACTACAGGGCGTCCCATAACACAATTCATCGTGTGTATCACCTACTGAGTCAAATCAAATCCAATCTTAAAGTGAAGGGGGCATATCTCATACCACCACGGGTCTCAAAACTTAGCAGTCACATTAGAGCCTTAGAGGGTGTCCCATTATACAACAAACCCCGACACACCAAGCTAGAGCCTAATGTACATCCAGGGCAATCACCAGAACGAATGATCAACCAATCCAAAATCCAGGGCAATCGCCCAAAGCGCCAAACTTTTGCGCCACATTTAGTGACACTATAGCAAGCAGATCGCAGTCAGATCCACGAATTTTTTTTTAAATAATATTTTTTTAAACATTAATTCGGAAAATAGCGTGCGTTTTTCAGAATTTTGGAAAATAGCGCGGCGTCGACAACGGCCGAGCCGAAACCAGAAGGTTTCGGCACGGGCAACGCCGAAGCAGGTTTCGGCATGGGTAACGCCGAAATAAGGCTGTTTCGGCACGACCAGCGCCGAAACCCTGCTGATCTGCATGCGATTCAGCCTTTCGCGTAATAGCGGGGCCGACAGCCATGTTTCGGCTCTAGCCGTGCCGAAAGTCACATTTTACAGGTTTTTTGTTTTCCCCGAGTGTTGGCCCATATATTGAGGCTCATATTTCCCGCCACCGCTACTCCCGCCATTATTTTCCCGCCACCGGTGCTCTCACGTGCCCTGTTCTCCCGCCACCACTACTCCCGCCATTATTTTCCCGCCACCGGTGCTCTCGCGTGCCCTGTTCTCCCGCCACCGTTTCCCGCCATTTCTTCCCTTCCCTTCCTATAAAATCCCCTCCTCACTGAGCTCCCTAAGCAGTCCAGTGTATACACTAGAAAATGTCGATTCCTACCCCAGGTAGGCCCATGGATCGTAGTTGGGTAAGAGATATGTCCGAGCGTCTCTTGTTGTGTGCGGTCGAGTTGAGGGTAGACGGTAAGGAAGTTTCCATGGGAGGAGCTCATCAGTAGTGACAGTCTTCTCACTGAGGTTGGAGCGGCATTACGACGACATAGCTGGCCAAATAGGTACCCCCAGGAAATACGGCAAGAACTTCTCAGGTTGCTTGATAGGTACGACAAGAAAGTTGTTAGTGAAAAATTTAGGAATGAAGCAGACCATGTGGTTTGCAAAAAATCCACGTACGTGGATAGACGAGAGCGAGGACGAAGACGATATCTTCATGCCGAGTGGCGCATTATCGTCGAAAGGCAAGAGTGATGCATCGGCGAAGGGTAAGAGTGTTGCACCGTCTTCAAGGAGCAAGACTGCTTCATCCTCCAGGAGCAAGAGTGTTGTCGTCGAAGAGCAAGACTGATGTTGGAGGCTGCGTCGACGGTAGATGACTTCATGTAGTTAGGTGTAGTATTTAATTTCAGTATTGTAGTTAATTTCAGAATGCCGATGTATCTTAATTTCCCGTTGTAACAGACAAGATCTATCTATTATTAATCTAAATTAATGTCTGAACCACATGTAGGTAGATAGAAATATGTGTCATACATAGTATTACATCGAACGATACGTAGATGTCTCATACATATAAATAAGGTCCCGTGAATGGAAACATGTCTCATACATATAAATAAGGTCCCGTGAATGGAAACATGTCTCATACATAGATAGTAGTATCAGTCATCTCTGTGAGCACGAGTGCGCGGCTGCCTCCGTGGTCGAGGCCCGGTAGGTGACAAGCGTGCTGGAGCGCGGTGGTCACGCATCCCTCGGCCTCGCAACGGCTCATCCTCCTGCGTCTCCTGCGTATCGGGCGGCGGTGGAGTATGGTACAATGTCTCGTCCTCCGGATCCATGTGTGAGGAGGAGCCACCCCCACCTGTAAAGTTACGTCAGTATCATGTGTGGGTGAATAAGGTAAATTTGTATGAGTATTAAAAACTACGTACCGAGGTGGCTCTGAAACTGAGTCATCGGCACAGGAGACGGGTTCCACATCATATGTGGAGGTGGCTGTATCCCGTAACCAGACGTCGGCATCCCAAGATGGTGCATAGGTGGCTGCTGGTACACGGGTGGCTGCTGGTACATAGGCTGCTGGTACGTAGGTGGCGCCTGCCATGTCGAACTACCAGGCTGAGATGCATCTGGCGGCCGGTACATCAGTGGCTGAGACGGATCTGGCTGCTGCGACGAACTACCAGACTCGTACGTAGGTTGTGGGCGAGGAGTCTGTGCTCGTGTAAGACGTGGCCGGGGGTCCTGTCGACCAACAGAGTGACGGGAGGGTGATACCTGTGCATCCTGAGTTGCTGACGAGTGGCGCGTGGGGCGCGGGGCTGGACCGCGTGGAGCAACGTCAGCACCGCCGGCACAAGTAAGAACAGAGTAGACACGACGTAGTTTATCCTCCAGACGCTTGAACCAAGGTACGTGTTGCGGCTGTGGGGCAAAGGCAGCAACGTCGCTCCGAATGTCTTCTATCAACTCTGCCTGTAATAGAAAAACAAAATGTTATGGTTCATTATTGAGACATGCATTTACCAATATAAGTAAGATACGTACCGCGTAGTTTCTGCTTCCCCCAATAGCCTGAAGTGGGTACATGTCTGTAACAGCAGGAGGCGGCAGCTGATCAGGCTGGGACGTGTGGACTAAGCGAACTCGAGTGGACTGTCTATACGTCCGCAGATATGCGTTAAAATCTCCAGCTGAAATGGCTCATCCGCGGGCCATACATTCGTCGTCGCATTCGCCCATTCTGCAATGTACGGTTGTAGTACCCGTAGCCAAGATGTGTAACTTCTCTCGCCTTGTCGTGACAATCTGAAAACATGCATGCATGCGTAGCGTAATTAATTCGACTTTAGAGATTCGTTAGTGCAACCACAGTTGGTTAAAAACATACCTGTGGATGTGCGAAGGAAGGGGCGGCTGTCTCGCGGGAGGTTCGGGCAATTGTCGCTTGCCGAACTGTCTCATGACTCGCTGTTGGGCCACCTCCTCCACCGTGACATCGAAAATAATAGAGGCTCGAGTATACCAATAGTTTTCATCCCTCCGACACAAGGTACAAATCCCACCGGGTATCTCGCCACCACCCTGTCAGCACGGTACGGCTCCCAAATAACCTGATGGTCCTGCAACTGATCAAACTGCATCGTGAATGACCCGTAGCAATTTCTGACTTGCTCTCCCGCGTACCGTCTCTGCAAATAGATAAACTAGTTAGTATACATAAATAAAGAACTTGACAATTAGTTCAACAAGAAATAAATAATGTGCAAGTTTACCTGTCTACGTCCACATACTACCAAATGTAGGCAGATTGACTAGGTTTTCCTCGATGAACCTGTACTGCCAAGGAGTAATAGCGTCGACGTCAGGCCTACCAATAGGGAACCTCTCCCAGGACCACAAGTGCAACAGTAGTGGGCAGCCAAGTATCGAAGAGGAGTCTGCGTTCTTCGTGCACACGGTGCACAAAGAACGATACGTGGCGGCTAAGACAGCAGACCCAAAACTCCGTGGCACTATGTCCTCAAGTTGTTGTGCCTCCGCAATCTCTCGCGCTATATCGATGAAGCGCGCAGAAATAGTGTCGACGTGGGACTCTGTGAACATCACCTTGCCGAACAGCCACATCAGGTATGCCTCCAAACATCTAGTAATCCGCGGTTCAGTCAAGGCGACCTCAGGGTATCCAAGAGCACCTATCTGCATTGATCATACAACAGAAACTGGGTAAGTACAGGTTTGTTGATAGTTAAAAATAAACGGCATAATTGTAACAATCTTACCTGAAACTTGCTCAAAAAAGAAACCCGAGGACCGTGTTTCTGGTTCGGCAAGAACGGGTTTTCCGGATGTACACCTGCGAAATGTGCCTGCATCTCGTCACGCCAATTACCTGGAGCCTGTAAAGGACCTACGACCGCGCCCGCCAGTGGGAGACCCAACAAAAATGACACATCCTGAAGTGTCGGTGCCATCTCCCCACACGTGAAGTGAAAAGTGTGGGTCTCGGGACTCCATCGGTCAACTAAATAGCTAAGCAGTGACCTGTCTATGTTGACGCGTCGAGATGCATCCATCTGGACATCAATATCTGCGTCTCCGACCTGATCTGGTGGATGATGTAACCACTCCGAGGAGTCGCCTCAACTAGGCGTGCTATAGGAAGCAGACCAGACCAAGTCAACCTGTATCAAAAAAATTATCAAATAATGTTCATCGCATCATAAATGGTAACAAAATTATGGAGCCGGTGCACGTACCGATCAACCCAATCAGCGTGTATCATCCAGTTGTATGATGGACCCTGTGTACGCACGAGATTAGGCGTTTTACCATTCTCCCACAGCCTAGCGCGATGTTTTCCATCGATCGCTCCATTAAGCAAAGCATATGAAGCCATCTGTATGGTACAGATTAAAAACATAGTTCAGACACTTTGAAATACCAACATAGTTCGGACACTTACAAATACCAACATAGTTCGGACACTTGCAAATTAAAACATAGTTCGGACACTTACAAATTAAAACATAGTTCGGACACTTACAAATTCCAACATAGTTCGGACACTTACAAATTAAAACATAGTTCAAACACTGACAAATGAAAACATAGTTCGGACACTTACAAATTAAAACATAGTTCGGACACGTAAAAATTAAAACATAGTTCATACGCATACAAATTTAACCATAGTGCTAGCCATGTTGCCCACGTCCTCTTCGGCCTCGGTTTCCTCGACCACGCCCAGGAACCGGAATGCTTGCAGGATCAAGAGCAGGTCCAAGGCCGTATTTGGGACAGTACTTCTCTCTGTGTCCGAAATTAGTGCATAACAAGCACTGTCGAGTGGGTCCACCGGGCCGTCGTGCAACAAAGACCATTTCACGGGAGGCTCTTTCTCTATCCACTCTTCAAAATTCCTGATTCGTTTTCCCTCCTTTCTCTTCATACCAGGTGGGTCAATTCCAGGCAAGTTACACAAACCAACAGGATCTGAATCATCCGTCTGCGCTGCAGCGACCTGTGCCGCCTGGAGCTGCGCAGATACTCCTTGAACCTGTGCAGCTCTTCTTTCCTTCACTTGTTTCCTTGTGAATTCAGTCAGCCTTTCCCACAAAAACTGATACTTCCTCTCCTGATTCTGATTGCAGAGTCTTTTAAAGAAATTCATCAGCCGCTTACTTTTAAAGCACGAGTAAAAGTTAGCACCTAGATGGTGCATACACCAGCGACTCTGCATGTCAGTCCATGGTGCTTCTTCATCCACGCCGGGTTGCTGCAGTGTCTTTATAGCCTTTAGCATACCAGCATGTCTGTCATGAAGGATGCAGACATTTGGCCGAGTCTTCACAACTGCCATTTTCAAATCCTGAAGAACCATAACCAGCTGTCATAATTCTCACCCTCGACGAAGGCAAATGCAATTGGCACGATCTGATTGTTGCCGTCCACACCTATTGCGGTCAGGATCAGCCCCTTGTACTTGCCTGTGAGAAACGTGCCATCCACGCACAACACTGGACGACAATAGTTAAAAGTTTCGATGCATATGGCGAATGAGAAGAACAATCGGCCAAACACATCATATTCAGGAATCTCCTCCTTTTTTTGTAATTGGACTCTCGCATATGTGCCAGGATTCCTCTCCTTCAATGTGATAACAAGACGGATAACATTATCATAAGAGTCATAAAAACTCCCAAACCTCTCCTCTAGAGCCCTCTGCTTAGCTCTCCAGGCTTTCTCATACTTAATGTTGGTGTTCCATCTTGCCTTGACTGTTCTTATGATGTGCTTCGCTACCATGTCTTTCTTGTCCACTATCTCACTGAACAAAAGACGTGCAATGAGAGTTGACGTTAGGTTTGGGTGATCTTTGAGTTGACAATTAATTTCACAAGTGTGTGGCACGACGTCTGTCACCACCCACACAACCTCATACTTCGGTAAGTGACCATGCACCCGTGAAGGACAACCAATGTCAGTACAGCTCATTGTCAAATATTGCTTATTTGATACATCAGTGCGGAAAACCCTCTGTGTGGACAATGCCCACTGAATCACGGCTTCCCTTAACTGCTGCTTCGTGCTGTACTGAGCCCCAATTTCAATGTTATTCATGTGGTACTCCCAGGCCGATTCATGACCATCATGCACAGTCGTGACATTTGACTTGTCCTGGTTCCAATAACCAGGAATAGGTACATCTTCCCCATCATTTTCATCTGAATCATCAGAATCTCCTTCATCAGAATTAAGATCTTCGGCGACGCCATCCTCGTCTTCATCCAACATCGCGTCCTGCACTGTTCCTGTGTGCTCATCCGCATCAGCCTCCCCAATTTGGGTAGGTCCTGCTGACAATGCTGGTTCATAATGAACAGGAATTTCTGACACCGAAGGTTCATGGTACTCAACATGAGTTTAACCATTCCCTGCTGTCGGTGATGGTTCATAATGCACATGAATTTGGGCAGTATGCGAACTAGTTGCTTCACTACTCTCCCCCTTCAAAACAAACGACAGTAGCACTTCTGGTTTTGTGCCTCGGCGTTTGCATGACGCTAGCCAAGAAACCCACTGCTTTGTCCGGTCAAGCGGCAACAACTTCCAGTAAATATTTGTCTGAGATTTGGTCCATAGCGACTGAATCCTAACCGTCCAGAAATTAGGATCGTAACCAAAATTCACCGTCAAATAGCACTGGACAGCGCTAATTTCCACTTTCTCTGGCTCTGTCAACTGAATCTCCAAATTATCAAATTCACGAAGATCAACCCCTGACTCAGTTGCACGGACTGTACCGGCACCATAGTGCACTACAATATGTACCACTTCCATTACCTAGACAAATTTTTTCCATCGTCAAATACTACACACCGGATATATCTAAAAATTACAACCACCACTAATATTAATCCGAATCAAAATATACAATATATCTAACCGACAAAATATATCTACACTGCTAATATTAATCCTAATAAAATTATACGATATATCTAACCGACGAAATATATCTACACTCCTAATATTAATCCGAATCAAAATATACAATATATCTAACCGACCAAATATATCTACACTCCTAATATTAATCCTAATAAAATTATACGATATATCTAACCGACAAAATATATCTACACTGCTAATATTAATCCGAATCAAAATATACAATATATCTAACCGACAAAATATATCTACAATGCTAATATTAATTCTAATAAAATTATACGATATACGAAATATATCTACACTAATGCAAACAAATATTATACATCTACCCACAAACTATATTCAAGTTTAACCTAAAAAATTTAGGGATTAGGGTTTACCCTTGACGCGTGTGTAGCTCCCGTTGCCTGGCTTCAATCTAGCACCACCACCACTGCATCAACCCTCTCCTTGCCCAACAACAGCATGCACCACCACTATCCACCATTGTTGACCACCATTGCTCCACCTCCACACCCCCAAACGCCTCCACAAACAGCTATCCCATCAACAGATTGGGGATGCCCCAACCCTTCTCTACTCTATTTCTTCAATCTGTGAGCTTGTGGAGATTTTTTGTTGGTAAGATTCGGTGATATTTTTGAACCAGAGGAAAGAACAGAGAGAGAAGCAGTCGAGCGGAGGAAGAAGAAGAGAGCCGGGCGCGGCCTGCTTATCCAGCAGGTTTCGGCGTCGCCCGTGCCGAAACCCACCTTTCGGCACCGCTCGAGCCGAAAGCAGTGGGCCAGGCCTGCCACCGCGGTCTGCGCGCATGCACTGTCGGCTGCGGCCCTGACGAAGCCTGACTTTCGGCCCCGCCGATGCCGAAACCTGGCTTTCGGCGTTGCCCGTGCCGAAAGCAGATGGTTTCGGCCCGGCCGTTGCCGACGCCGCGCTATTTTCCAAAATTCTGGAAAACGCGCGCTATTTTCCGAATTAATGTTTAAAAAAAATATTATTTTAAAAAAAATTCCAGATCCACCGCTGCTATACCGATAGTCTGCAACACACCTGTCGGCAACCACCACCTCCCATTCGCATCCTGTTACAGATCCGCTCCGTAAACACGACGACTTAAAGAAATGAGGTCGCCGCAAGCATGGTTGATGGTATTTTTTTTATTTTTTGAGACAACACGGGTCATCAACGATTTAAGAAAAAATGGACAAAAATCACAGAAAGAGGAAAAAGGCCATGTGAAAAAATGAACGGAAGGGAAAAACATATCATCTAAGAAGGAGCACGTTCTTCCCCATTTGAATATGAAATTGCTAATTAGTATAATTATTAAAAGATAAATAATAATATGCCACATCATCTAAATTAAAAATAAATGATTCACGCTTATTTATACTAAACTTTTTTACTTGTTTATAACTCACTAATTACATATAGAATTGAAACTAATGTACATTCATATGACACTTAAGCAATTTATGATATAATAGAGATGTCAAAATATAATGTTCTTTGCTATACAATTTTAACGACTAATTTACAATGGCTATAATTGTGAATTATTATCTACAATAAAATTACATTATTTTTTCATTTTTATATTTCATTAAGAACCTTTCTTCAAATTGAATCTCCAAATATGAGGAAAAATATCACATGCATTTCTTGATTATTTTTTCGATACCTTGACTATCATAGTGTATATTTATGTCTCCTGGTGTACTTCTATTCTCAGATATCATGGCTGCGAGTTCTAAGACTCATCATGGTTCAACGGATATCTTAGAGACTTTTTAAGTGCTATGTTTGAAAGTTATAGCGTTTATGAGGTGTTTATAATTGGTATGTGCTTGAGTCATTAGCATTGCTTGTCAAAATTTTGATGTGGCATACTCACAAGCAAAATCCTCGGCCGCCATTAACATAGTCCAAGATACGTGCTCAAGACATATATCAAAATACAGTGTCTCATAAGATGGCTCATCAGTGCACTGCTACCAATGCAATGTAGGCTCACATGGCAGTACATCAAAACAAAGTGCATCGGAAGGCAGGACATCAGTATTGCAGAATGGAGTGCAAAACATACTCTCAGGACATGACATCAAAATACGGTGCATCAAAAGGTAGGCCATCGGTGCAACGAAACACAATGCAAACCATATGATCATGACAGGACGTAAAAACACATGCAAGACATAGGTGCAAGGAAACACAGATTTACCCTTGGCGCCATATGCCCTTGTAAAAAACCGCTTGGCGCCATATGCCCTTGTAAAAAACCGCTTTCGCATCAAGACATGATATAGCATGCACTCAGGCCAGTGTAACCCGACACAATGCAGGAAAAGCCTGTGCACTACAAACCCAAAAGTTGTGTAAGCTATGGACTCAACACGGTGAAAATGCGTGTGTTTTAACATATTAACGGGACCGAGTTTTGTAAAGATCTCAACGCGATTAGCATAATCATGAAAACGTATCATGATTTGGACTTACTATTCGAGAGACATTTTGTTTTCAGAATCGAACCTACTAAAAACGGGAACTCCATCAAACCTATCCGTGCCCTCGATCTCCTCCAAGAGTATTACAGATAACACGCCAAGGGGCTAAAAATGACCCTCTGCAAAGAGCGCCCTTAACTAAAACTAGTGTTTCTCTTCTTTCACAAAAAAATAGTGTTTCTCGTGAACTAATATTCACCTCCTTAGTTGGGTACTTCAAATTTTGTGAAAATATTAATTGAACCCGACAACCAAATGAATGACTGGTATTTTTCATTCAAGGAGAGATGAGAGAGGATGAAAAGAATAGGGGTGTTGACGTACGGGAGAAAGTTCTAAGATCCTCAATCTAAGGTACAGTTCCAAAAGTGTCCAATGTCTGAACCTCTCCTTAGGCATAGCATACAGCTCAACTCAAACGGCACTCTAAATATTTCAAAGATTTCCAGGCAAAATTCCTACGAGTCTCGTTTGTTCCAAAACCTCCCATGGACAAGCCCTCTTCTCATCCAAATGGTTAACTGTAGACCTACCTGCAGTTAGTACATTAGTCGTGCCTAATCAAGAAGCTGGATTACAGTTCCTAACTACAGGTCAGTACTCACCTCAGCCGGGCGTACTCGGCGCAGCAAGCGACGAACGCGGATCGATCGCCATTGACGGAGCGAGAAGCCATGCTGGAGAAGTAGCGCACATGCTGCAACCTCTTGGATGGATGGATCGAGCACGTGCCCTGCTTCTCCAGCATGGTTTGCTCGCCCCCTTCCTCCCCTCGTACCAGCTTGCTTGATCGATCGATACCCATCTGCTACATAGTGATCGATCAACCGAAGAGGTGGCAGCCAGGAGCGACCGGACGAAGCAGGGAGAGGAGTGAATGCATGGTGAGCTACTAGCACTACACCGGCAGTATATATAGCCGCGCGGCGCAACCAAAAGGAGGTGCTAGAAAATCCGGCCATGGTTGATCCATCTATCCGTCGAGAAAGCTTTTTGGGAGCTGGCCGGAGTACCGGCACCACCTGCCCTCGCCGCCTGCCGGTGGACCATCAGATGGCAGACGACCAAACCTCAGGTCAGGTCCATCTCCAACTCCAACCGCTATCGGCTATCTGCTCCGAGCTAAGTATGTTAGCCCGGAGCTTTAGTTGGTCACTGTCTCGATCGGCAAATTTAACTAGGAGATGACGGCAGCGCTAGTTACTTTAACCGGCGGTCGGTCGGACGACGGCGACCTCGTCGCAGGCGTCTAGATTCTTAATGGCGAGACCAGAAGTTTAACCTGCTTAATTAATCTCGGTGACTCACTAGATTGCACTGAGCTGTAACTTTCTTATCTTGCTGCAGCACGCAGGCCTGCCGGCCGGCCAGACGAGATGAGAGGGCGGCATTGCGGCTACGTTCACGGTGCTCACGCAAGCAGCATCGACACTGCGTCCACGTGTCTGCTCAAGAAGAATCAAGTACACAACTCAAATGGCGCCGAGTGATGACGGACGGCGATGTGTTCCGGGCAAATTTAAAGTCCGGAGAGCCTAAACAACAGCGGCTATCTGCTAACGCCGCTGACTAAGCAAATGCACGCGCGACACTGATGGCGCCATGGGAGGTTGGCTGCTTGCAGATGAGAAAGTTAATCGGCGAAAGCTTATGTAATATGTATACATCGTGGCGTTGCGCCAACGTCTAGCTAACCACGCGAGTGAGTGCCGTCGGACGCGGACAGTGCGGCAGATGACAAAGATTCAGAAAAGAAATGCAAGCTTGGTCGGCCAGGTCGTAGGTATGTCAGGTTGATGTCATGGGTCGCTCGCTTGCTCGATGGATGGGTCAACGCAACAGCCTAACACCAAAGTCTAAGGCCACGTTTGGTACGCCAGCGGGCTTCTCAAAGCGTGCTCGGGCCAGGACGGCCGAATCGGCCGTTTTTCTTGAGTCGAGCCATGCTACGGTCTAGGTTCACCAACACATGAATTAGACCACTGTCCTCGCGTCACGCGCAGGCAGCCGGATCCAATCTGGGATACATGTCTCACACGAGGGATCCGTGCGGGATGAGGAGGAAGAGAGAGCAGTATTCTGCTTAGTACAATAATGGTCAACGATGCCGTGCTCTGCTTCGCTGCAACAGCTAAGAAGCTGGGACGATGTCGATCTCCAAATCTTGGGCCGGTCTTGTCTTGCTTCGGCCCAAGGCCCGCCTAATGTCACGCTGGCGATGACGCCGTATCACCGGTGTCGTAGCAGATCCCTCCCCTTGAAAGCCTGCTTGCCCCCAAGCAGGAGCTCGAGGGAAACATTGCCGAAGTGCGGCTTCCGATTCCCAGGAGTGCAGAGAAGACGGCATGCCGGACCATGACACCTGAACTTTCTTGACGAACCCATAGCCACGCTTGATTTCTCGAGTAGCAAGAATCTCCAAAGGCTGAACTAGAGAGCAATCATCAGTAAGAAATTGACAGAACTGAGCGGAGTCAAGAACCTGATCAGAGGGAACCACTTTCTTTAGTTGAGACACATGTAACACTGGGTGCACTTGGCTACCCTGTGGCAGCTTCAGCTTGTAAGCCATTTGACCAATACGAGCCAGAATCTCGTAAGGGCCAAAATACTTGAATGACAGTTTCTGATTTCCTCGGCGAGCTACAGACTGCTGGGACAGCCGGAACAACTCTTGCCAAACTTTGCTTGTGAATACCGGATCACGATCGGAGATAATCACACTGGGCAGGCCATGTAATCTGTATATTGTGTCAATAAATGTTTCTGCCACAGTCAGAGCTGTATAAGGGTGTGAGAGTGGTGTAAAATGCCCATATTTGGTGAATTTGTCTATGACAACCAGGATGCAATCATATTTCCCTGACCGTGGTAATCCTTCGACAAAATCCTCAACACTTTGCTGTAGAGCAAATCCAGTACCCAACTTCTTTATACTCAGCTCATTGCAAACACCTGGGTCCCAAGGTAAAGTGACAGACAACCTGACTAGATCTCCACTACTATCGTCACAGAATGCCACAAAATCAGGGGATGGTCTTGCTAAGAAATTCTCACAAGTGGCCCAAGCTGCACTCAAGTTTGGAGTCTTAGTCTCTGTACTAGAATTGGTCGCATGAACAATCATAGAGAGCAAGCTATGTGGTGAAAAAAATTCTGCACATCGTATGACACCAGCCACGGATGTGTGAGTGACCGTGGATAATTTTGGTGCAAGTGAAACCATCATGTGCACAATCCCATGACTCTGCTGCCCACTGGAAGTGTTCTGCTGAGAAGGAAACCAACCAATACACCATGTTTCTTCACATTCACGCATGGTAGGTTGCATTGTATCAGCATCAAGGATCTCAAACCTTCTTGTAATCAGTTGCATCTTGTACTGTATACAGGACCTTTGTTCTCTGAAATCCAACTGTGTTCCTCTGCCATCCAACTGGGTGTAGACATACTCATGCTTGTAAAATAAGCTGACAACAAGAGGCATACCACAAGGAAGGGCACTAGGTACAGAAGAAACCATGGTAGCCCCATTGATATGATGCTGCCCAATCTGCTCACTCAAGATAAGATGCTTACCGGGATCCCACGGTGTGGTGACCAACACGACAACATGCAAGTCAGTGCAATCAATCAGCCCATGTAGTAGCCATCCGGTGCGGTCATCCTGGACACTGCCACTTGTATTGAGGAACCTGATGGTTGGTGACGTTGTCGATGGCGCCAATGCCATCCACACAGGCCATGGCGGTGGTCGAGCCAGAAGTAGTCCGGGCTGCTCTGGAGGAGATGGTGGCGTGGTTGCAGGGAGAGGTACAGTCACAACACGGGTGGACGCCAAGCCTTCCTGTAGGGTGCCTGAGTCTCGCTCAGCGCTCTTGGCGTCGGTGTCCATGTCGAGGACACCTGTCGAACAGATGGCGGGCGTATGCTTGTCCGGCTTGAGGATGCTGAACTGCTGCTTGGCCGAGGGCGGAGGAGTTCCTACGGGTCCAGGATTGTTCGTGGAAACAATCCCCGACTGCTGAGACGAGACCATAGCTTCGACGCCGCGGACGTTGGGGCTGAGACCCAGCGTCGAACACTTGGTGGGCACCACCGCGTCTGGGCTGCTGGTGGCGTTGTCGCAGCCGTATGTGAGCTCCTGGTCGGAACTTGAGTCCTCCGGCTGCATAGACGAGAATCCGATCTCCGCGTCACCGCCGTTGGGGCTGAAACCCAGCGTCGAACACTTGGCGGGCATGGTGGATTCCACACGGGTGGAGGTGCGGAAGATCTCCTGCTGAGAGAGCACGAGCTTGTCCAGCGCAGAGTTGATCTCCGAGATGCGCTGGGCGTTGACTTGCCCCGCCTCTGCCGTCGCCTTGTTTGCTGCGGCCGTGGCGGCCAGCATCTGCTGGAGGTCAGCGAGCGTCACCTCCGCCATTTTCCCCGGAACGAAACGTGGCTCTGAATACCACTTGCTACGGTCTAGGTTCACCAACACATGAATTAGACCACTGTCCTCGCGTCACGCGCAGGCAGCCGGATCCAATCTGGGATACATGTCTCACACGAGGGATCCGTGCGGGATGAGGAGGAAGAGAGAGCAGTATTCTGCTTAGTACAATAATGGTCAACGATGCCGTGCTCTGCTTCGCTGCAACAGCTAAGAAGCTGGGACGATGTCGATCTCCAAATCTTGGGCCGGTCTTGTCTTGCTTCGGCCCAAGGCCCGCCTAATGTCACGCTGGCGATGACGCCGTATCACCGGTGTCGTAGCAAGCCAAGAGCAGCGCAAGGGTGGCACGCGGTCGTACTCGTGGAGACGCCGCGTCCCTTTGGGAGCACGCGGCATTTATTTCCCTCACTGCTCGCTCTCCCACTCACTCCACCCCATCCAGTCGCTCGTCTTCCCTCCTCTCTCTCCATCAGCGGTTGTCTTACCGCCGGCACATCGAGAGCACAACGTCGAGCATATTCAGCGGGAGAAGAAGGCCGGCATCTTCTCTCCCTCCCTGGGCAAGTGGGAGCTTCATCGGCACATCCAGAGCACCGTGTTGTCCCATCTTCCTCGAGTGCTTCGTCAGGTAAGATTTCTAGTCCTTTTATGCTTCATACGCATCGTTAATCTGTAGATCCAGCTCGATTTAGGAGTGTAGTATGACATGCACGGTAGATCTACAAGGTTTCAGGGTTCAGTGTGCATGTATGATTCATATTTCGGACTTAGTAGTCCATTTGGTGTCTCCTTTATATTTGGAGTATTGTCGTGGTTTAGTAAAATGAGCATTATGATTTTGATTGATTAGTGTTTGATTTCATACCCGATTTGTGTTTTATAGACATTGGGGCTAAGATTTACTATGTTTTGCATGATTTTTATGGTCTATGATGAAACTGTGGCTACCAAACGCACCCTTAGGGAAGGGGTAGTACTACTGAGAACCTTGTGCAACGTATAACACATTGCTTCTGTTGTGTTCTTGGTTAGTAGTATCATTTCTTCCTGCATTATTATGTATGTGGAATGCAAGTATGAGGCTCTATTTCTCTTCAACAGTATGATCTCTTCCTATATGACCCTTTTCATGTCATATCTTGAGTGTTGTGTGATTTGTATGAATTCTGATTGCAAAGAGACGATGATTACAGTGTGACAGAACATAAGCGCAAGGAAGTGATTCTACGGGATCTTGTGGAATGTACAAGCACATTTGTTGTGCATATCTCTTGGTTTTGTACAAGTCATCTCTCTGAAATATTTATTTGCTATTTTTATGAGGCAAATTTCTTTTGCATCTCATTTTGGTCTATGACGATGTTTTGACACCAATGTCATGGGGCTGATGCAGCACTGCCTCTAGTAGACGGCCAACAAAAGTATGAAAACCCAACGAACTGCAAGAAGTACGACTAAGCTAGTGGATTATGTTACTTGTTAGACCAGACTCTATTTGCACCATGTTTTATGGCGCCCGGTATTTGAATTTTAAAAATGATTAAATTTAAAGTTTCCGGAAAATTCAAAAAAAATACCATGATGTAGGCAAACCTATGCACTACGCTTGGTACAAAGTCTTTATGTGAAATATAATGTATTTTAGCCTCAAGAAAAAAGACAAAAATACAGATCTGGGCGTGATCAGATCTAACTTTTTTTTATCTAATTTTTTTCGATTTGTCTTTTTTGCTGAGCCAAATATACAATGTATTTCGGACTGCCATTTTCCAGGATCGTACTGCATGTGGTTGGCTACATCCAGATATTTATTTTCGAATTTTTGAAACGTTTTTTTAAAGTTTCAAAAACGAGCTCCCTGTAGGACGAGCGCCATTGCGCTTATTCGATTATGCTACTTGTTTATATGGGTTATGCTACATGTTTAAGAACTAGTCTAGTACTATGTTATGTGGATTATGAGAATATGTTTGTTGTGTGTTTAATAACTTGTCTGCTTGTTTTTCATACTTATAGTTCGGTGCTAGGCCTGGTAATCTCACCAGAAGAGAGAAGAGGTTACCGTAGCGGCAGCTTTGCATCCAAACAAGCTTAAAACCGAGTACCCTCTTGAGTTTTCACCAATATACATGGATATTGTATGGGGTCATGAATATTAGTGCACCACAATCATTTTACACCCCCGAACAATCATCCTCGAATAAATGTGTTTTTATTAAACTTAATAGTTCATATCTAAGGCACTACAAGCCAAACGGGTTCACATATATTTTCTTCATAACTGGGGATGCACACAGTCGAATGAGAATGAACGTAAAAGATGGTACATTGACATGTCAACTAAAATGATACATAGACCTATATATGGAGGGCCAGTCCAAAGACTAAGTCACCATACATGTGGGGTACAAACACTACAGCAGGCGCCCTCTGTGCCGACGGTTATTTACCGTCGGCACAGACACCTTCCCCGTCGGCACAGGTCTGTGCCGACGGTGACCGTCGGCACAGGGCCGTCGGCGTAGGTCCCCGTAGGCACAGGTTTTTTGCCTCGGCACAGCGTTTCCCCGTCGGCATAGGAGGTGCCTACGGTTAAACAATGCCCGTCGGCACAAATTCCGTCGGCGTAGGTTCGGTGGGTCCCACGTGGGCGAGCTCGTCTGAGAATCTGTGCCGACGGTAATACCGTCGGCACAGGTGTGCACGTGGCGTCTCCTGGGACGTCCTGGCTGAGGGGCTGTGCCGACGGTAATACCGTCGGCACAGGCATGACCATTTGGCACAGATGAAACCCTGTGCCGACGGGAATACCGTCGGCACAGGTTCGTCCCAGATTTTTTTTTGCAATTTTGTTGCAGCAGCTCGTTTTCCAGCAGAAAATAAAATAAAAATTCATGACAAATATCATCACAGCAAGATCACACATAGGCTCCATATATCATCCGAAGCAATATCATATCATCAAGATACACACGTAGCATCATCATACAAAGGTAAATGTCTAGAGGCCTCAAGCCCTACATCTACTGCGGCGGCGACGGGGTGTACCCCATGTCTCCCCGGGTGAACACAGGCGATCGACGGCTCGGCGCAGCAGTAGAACCACCGGAAGCACCAGGAGAAGTCGAAGCACCACGCGAAGCACCAGGAGAAGGACCACGGGATGTACCGGTGTGCTCTGACGCGAACCCGACGAAGCACCAGCGAAGGATCAGCATCAAACCTCACCATCTCACGCGAACCCGGCGAGGCAGTAGGAGAAGCACGACCAAAGTGTGGGTTCTCCGCCGAGCTTCCCGTTCCCTACATGTTTGAGCAAGAGTTAGCAACTTGCGAGGCAAAGGAAAAGCGGTAACTAGTGGTTTGGCATCAAACTTACCGGGGTCGATGAGTAGTAGGTGAGAGCGAACTCGTCCTTCGATGGAAACCGTGGACACGGCCCCGGCTCCGGAGGCTCCTCCATAGAAGGGGGGACCCGCACTCCAGTGGTGAAAAAGTTCAGCACCGACTGCAAGATAGTTTAGATGTTAGACGTTGCCAAAATAAAGGTTCAAACTAGGGAAGTGGGACTTGTCATATTAGACAAAAATAAAGGTTGAAACTTACAGCACGGAACGACTTTTGATACGAGGAGTAGGCTGTATTCATCTCCAGCCACTGGGCATAGGCCACCTGATACTCCGCATGAGCGGCAGCGTAGGCTGCCTCAAGATCGGGCTACAATTTCGAAAATATGGTATGGAACTGTCAACTTAGCCATGCAGGAACGAATGTCGGAAAGAGGATGAAAATGAGAAAAACTTACATCGGTGGAAGTGGGTCGACGAGGCGCGATAAGGGGGCTGCCGTCAGGGAGGGTAGCTTTTGCCTGCGTGAAGCTCATGGAAGGCCTGACCACATTCTGAAGAAAGAGATTACGGCCATGCGGCCTTCCATGCCCTGAGAGGACCATCGACCTCTCGTCGACCTCCTGGCTCAAGGGGTCATCCACCTCCGGGTGAAAAGACTGGAACGTCGTGGAGTACCTCTCCAAGTTCTCGTTGGCATTGTTGTAGTACTCAGGAAGCTGGGGCTGAGGCTTCGATAGATCGCGCTTCTTCTCCTTCATCTTCTTCCACGATTGCAACTCAGAGCTTACCTCCCCCCTATCGGCGTCCTGCATCGCGAAAAGAAATGTCATGCGTAGCAAGTAGAAACATGAGGGGAAAATAAATGGAGGTCGTTCCATGTATATATATACCAGCTTTTCCTTGAAGCGGAAGATGTTGCGGCTTCCCGCAATGTGTGTTCCCTCGGTGCCTCGGTTTGCCTTGTTCCGCTGGCTCACGGCGTCGAACTCGGGGTCTCCCCCGACCCACCTCGTAACCAACGCATCCCATGCGTCTTCTTTGCCGTCGGCCCAGTCGGGCATAACCTGAAAATGCAATTCAAGAAGAGATAATGCAATGGCAACTTAGCAGCAATATAGAATTTCATTGACAGTTCACTTACCGAAAGGAATTCCTCCCTCGTCATCTTCTGTGCCGTCTTGACATTCTCCTCCTTCTTGGCCCTCTTGCCCGTCTTCTCATACGTGAAAGTATTGGCGGACGTATGCTTTTGGTTGTAGAATTGTTGCCGTGTCAACCTCACACAATGAGCACGCAATACGCGAGCCGCCGTGTCTCTATGCTCGTCCGCCACCCGAAAATGCTTCTTCAACCATGCATAAAAAAATTGTGAGAGTCATGAGTTAGCACGGTGGAGTCATAAACTATGAACGGAACTCGAAAAATATGTCTTACCCAAAACCCGGTGATCACGGCGTCAGCAGCTGTCTCGAAGCCCGGGATAGGGGCAGCCTCATAGTCCACCCATTTATAGGCTAACTTTGCCTCGGCGTCGGGACCGACGGTGTACAAGCCCGGCCAATTTTGCCTAATTAGAGCTCCAAGCAAGCTCCCAGGAGTGCGGGGAATCTTAGGTGCTGGCCATGTCCATTTGCTGCACAATAATCAAACATTAGTACATATGCCAAATTGTTATGAACACAATGAAATTACATGTTCAAAATTACAAAATTAGTACACTTACTCAACGCCCTGAGGAACAATGAGGGCTTTCGCCTCCTCGCTCCTAGGCTCCATGTCCTCGTCGGGGACTCCCGCTTCGCCACGCATCCGCGGCCGCTTCGGCGCCAGCTCCACCTCGTCCTCCACCTCGTCCTCCACCTCGTCCTCCTCCTCGTCCTCCACCTCGTGTCTAGACTGGGAAGCCACGTCGCCAGAAGCGGAGGGCAACTCCACCTCGTCCTCCGCCACGTCTACTCCACCTCGTCCTCCACCTCGTCCTCCACCTCGTCCTACTCGCGCACCCTCGTCCACGGCGTAACGCGAGGTGGAAGGTCGTCCACTCCGTGTAACTCCAGGCTTCCGTACCATCATCTTACTAATCTTACTAATCAGGGACGAGGAGTTTTCCTTGCCTTGGCTCATATTGTTCAATCACCTGCATTGAGAAAGAGAAAACAAGTAAGCATAAAGACATAATAAAATGTAGACAGTAAGCATAAAGACGTAATGCAATGACGAAGCATGTTGAAAAATAAATACTAAAGCATAAAGACATAATAACATGTAGACACCAAGCATAAAGATGTAATGCAATTAAGAAGCATGTTGAAAAATAA
Source organism: Poa pratensis (assembly GCA_947311845.1). Classification (NCBI taxonomy): domain Eukaryota; kingdom Viridiplantae; phylum Streptophyta; class Magnoliopsida; order Poales; family Poaceae; genus Poa; species Poa pratensis. Next base: position 22,153,514 of record CAMZMU010000111.1, read on the forward strand.
ATACTAAGCATAGAGACATAAAAGACGCTCACCCCGAATAATCACTCTCATAATTTAGTTGGTTCTCATTCTCACTATCACTATCACTATCACGTGTGTAGTAGGTTGGAGGCTCATCGCACGGTGGAGGCTCGTCATCGGCGGCATTGTCCGCCTGTAACTTCGAGAGCATATTTATGTCCTTCAGATCCACCACTGACTCACCACGAGTGTGTGCATCGTTCTCGAGGTCCTCAAGACCACCCGTTTGTAAGGCAAAGTCCCCGAAGTCCTCTTGCTCTTGATAGAAAATTCCCTCGTATGTTTTAGGGTCAATGTTGTTGTAATCGTCGGCAGAGGGCATGGGTAGCTTACCATGTGGCGATACCCGGAACACGACTTCCCAGCCCTTGAGGTTCTCTTTCTGGCATGGGTAGGGCAAATAATAAACTTGCTTGGCTTGGTGAGCCACAACAAAGACATCGGCTCCGCTATAGGTGGTTGAAGGCTTAACTTCAACTAACCCAATGGAAGGGTCACTTCTCAGTCCACCGTGTGGTCCAGTGCGTGGGTCGAACCAATGGCACTGGAACACAACGAGCTTGAGTTCTATGTTCGTACGATTGAACTTCAGCTCGTATACCTTTTCTAACCTTCCGTAGTAATCTACGTAATCGGCTCCATCGGCTCCTCTGGATCCTTTGGTGAAGACCCCAGTATTTACAGTTTTTGCATTCGGCCGACTATTCTGGTGATACTCTGTATGGAAGCGGAACCCATTCACATCATACTTCTCATACTTCATGACGGTACGGTTAAAACCTTGGGAAACACATCTCAACTCATCCGTCATCTCAACGTTGCGATCAGCTCCCTACAAGTACGGTTCAAATTGTTTTGTGCATTAGTTACGTGTAATAAGAGGGACAAGTCACAGATTGCAAGCTAAGAGGGACAGGTTAGAAATTACTTTTTCCATGAACCAAGACACAAATTTTTTCCTCCGTGAGCACCCTTTTTCAGAAGAGTGTCCAGCTCCGCGGGAGAGGGATCCGCCATTCCCGACCACTGTTCATCTTGGAATTGGCTAAAAGGAGAAAATAGGTATTAGACCGAAACCGAGTTACTAGTTGCAAAGTAATTTGTTCACCATTTTACCTGATGAAACCGACTACTTCCGTCATGTTCGTAAGCACATAGAGCATTATGCAATCCTTCTCTTCCTTGGTCAACTGCAATTTTACACCACCACCGGCCTTGCCACCGGGACATTGGAAGAGGAGGAGCTTGGGGTCATGCTTGGGCTCGTCGACATTGTACCGAGAGACCGGGTTATGCATAGTGGATACTTCATCGGGATAGTACGTTGTCACGGCGTCTGCCATCTCCCGAAGTATTGTTGCCTCAGCTATGCATGCTTCAATCCTATTTTTGTTTCCAGTCATGTTTCGAATATACTTGAACTCTCTCTCAATACAAAACTGCCAACGAAACTGCACCGGTCCACCCAAGAGTGCCTCGTTCGCGAGATGCACAACGAGATGTGCCATCGGAACAAAGAAGCCTGGCGGAAAGATCTTCTCTAAATTGCATAGCAACTCCGGCACAAGATCACGCAGCTTCCCAATAATCACGGGACATATCTGCTTCGCACAGAGCGTGCGGAAGAAATGGCTCAACTCCGCAAGCACTCGCCAGATACGATCGGGGAGATACCCTCGAACCATCACCGGCATCAACCGCTCAATCCATATATGATAGTCGTGACTCTTGAGCCCAGTGACATTTCCCTTTACAAGATTGACTCCATTACTTATATTGGAACAATAACCATCAGGGAACATCACGTCGTGTTTGAGCCACTTGAATGTCTCCTTCTTTTGGATATTATCAAGGCAGTAGGGTGCATTCGGCTTGAACCAATTTTTTCGACGGCGGTCAGGAGGCTGCATGTGTAATCTCTCCCTATCACAGAGATTCTCAACATCAACTCTAGCCTTGACATTGTCCTTTGACTTCCCAGGAATGTTCAGGACTGTGTGAAAGAGCATCTCTCCAACATTCTTTTCGGTGTGCATCACATCGATGTTATGGGGAAGTTCGAGGTCCTTGTAATACTCTAGCTGCGTTAAGCCTGCCACGTGAGTCCAGTTGTGCGTTACACCATATCCCACAAATTTTGGGCCAGGTACCTGAGCAGGCACGAGAGCACGTAGCTCGGCATCAACAGTTGCACCATCGAACTTCGGTATATCTTTTTCTTCACGCACGACTTTGCCCTTCGTGAAGTTTTTTATGTCTTCTCGGTAAGGATGCCTTCTTTTGAGGAACGGTCGATGCTTGTCAAACGCGACATACTTGCGACCTGACTTTAGCCAAGTGAACTCAAGTCGGTTTCTGCACACTGGGCATGGCCACTTACCAGCTGTACACCATCCGCAGAATAGGGCATACCCGGGTAGGTCGTGCATGGAATAGTGGTACCAAATTCTCATCAAGAAGTTTTTCTTTGATGCTCGGTCGTATGTCCACGTCCCATTGTGCCATGAGTGGTGCAAATCATCCACAAGCGGTTGCATGTAGACACTCAAATTCTTCCCCGGGTATTCGGGCCCTGGAATGATCAGCGACATAAACATGAACTTCCTTTGCATTAGGACCCCGGGAGGGAGATTGAGCGGAATAACAAACACGGGCCAGCAGCTGTACGAGTGACTCGACATACCATATGGATTGAATCCATCTGTTGCTATCGCAATTCTGACATTCCGAGCATCTGCTGCCTTATCGGGGTGTTTCTCATCAAAATTCTCCCATGCCTTACCATCAGATGGATGTCCCATCTTTTTCCGTCCGAACTCGTCGGCGTATCTCTTCCCCTTCTTGTGCCAAGTCATCTGTGTGGCAGTCTCCTCAGAAAAGTAAAGCCGCTGGATTCTTTTTATGAATGGGAGGTACCGAAGAATCTTCACAGGACTTTTCTGCTTCTTCTGACCATCGGCTTCGTTCCTCATGATACCTAGAGGCCCCACAAAGACTACAGTACTTGTCATCCGCATACTGTTTCCAGAACAGAAGGCAACCTTTTGGACAACAATGTATCTTTTCATAATCCATGCTGAGCGATCCCAATAGTTTCCTCGTTTCGTGCATGGACTTTGGCAGACAATGCCCTTCGGGCAACATGTTACCAAATGTTTTCAGATTGGCTTCAAAGCCTGCACGGGTGGTGGAGTACTGGCACTTGTCACTTAGTATTTGAGCTATGGCATCGAGCTGAGAAATGTTTGCACCCTCGTATAGAGGCTTCTTAGCCGAGGCCATCATATCAAGGAAAGCCTTCGCGGTTGGCTCCGGTTCCTCCGGTTCACCCGGTTCCTCCTGTTCCTCCTGTGGAGGTGGCGAATCCGGTATGTCAGCATCACGGAGATCATCTAGCAAGTTTCTCACCCCATCATACTCATTGCCATTGATCCGCTGCCGCATCACCTCAACTCTGTCACGTTCGACCTGAGCAAAGTCGACCTTCGTGACGTAGTTAGGCATATACCCAGACAACCAAAGATGCTTAGTCATTTCATCCTTTCCCTGACGGGCACGATTCTTGCAATTAATGCATGGGCACCTTGGACGAACTCCTGATGCCTTTGAACCACGCGCTAACTCCTTCACTAACATATTGGTCTTCCATTCCCACTCCTCTGTTCTTTTAATCTTACTGATACGGCCACTGTACATCCACCCATTATCAGCCATCCTCTGCTTTATTGGATCCAAAGAACAACGCATTTCGTAATATGCACCAAGTAATAATAAATTTATTCAATGACACCAAGATTATTACGGCCAAATTTTATCTTTTACAACATGCAAGGGTTCACCTACACTTCTAATAGGAGGGCCTATCCCGCCCGAGTACGTGTAGATCGAGTCGTGTCCCATGTTCTACCCCGACCCGAGACGAAATTTCGACAGCACCTCCCCGCTGTTCTTCAGAATACACGTCTCGAGCTTGTCAAGCCGAGAGGGTGTGCATCCGAAGAACAACGGGGAGGTGCTGCCGAAATTCCGTCTCAGGAAGGGGTAGAACATGGAACACGACCCGATCTACACGTACTCGGACTGTCCAACAGGACAACCCGGAAGTGTTACGGTTATAAATATGCAAAGATGGACAATCCTGCATATTTATAAATTTGTAACCCTTCCGGATGGGATCTGACTCGGGTTACGCGACTGACTTGGTGATCTAGACCAAAATAAACCTATGCAGCAAGAGAGGCGAAAGATGTATACCCTCGAAGCGTGATCGGTGGTCGGAGAGGGTCGAGGTCGCGACGGAAGCGGGGCGACGAAACAGGGGCACCGAGGCGGGCCCTCCTCAGCTGGAGAAGAAGCCCCGCAACGACGCGCGGGACCGACGGTGCTGGCGGGAAGCTACGTCATCTGAAAAAGCACACAGTTGACATATATAAGCAAAAAATCTCTCTGTTTTACCTAATAATCGTCCCTAACCCTAAAAAGCAATTAAAATCTTCTAATTCTAACCCTAAAACTATCCTACAACTAAAAGTGGCACTAACCCTAAAACTAACACACACTAATATACTAACAGTACTAACACACACTAATATACTAACACACCCTAATATACTAACCCTAAAACTAACACACACTAATATCCTACAACTAAAGCTAGCACTAACATACTAACAGTACTAATTAACAGAAAATTAAAACACTAATTAATAGCTAACATGGTACACTACCGTGGGGAGGCTCACCTGCAGGGGAGGGCGGCGGGCTCGGGGCTCAGGTGGCCGGGGCGAGGTGGAGGGGGCGAGGTGCGGGTGGGGCGAGGTGCGGGCCGGAGAGGAGCGGGGCGAGGTGGAGGTGGGCGAGGTGGTGGGGCGAGGTGCGGGCGGCGGACGGCGGGCCGGAGAGGAGCGGGGAGGTGCGCGAGGTGGAGGTGGGCGAGGTGGAGGAGGGCGAGGTGGTGGGGCGACAGGGGCGGCGCACGGAGGGGAGGGCGGGCGGCGCACGGGGGGGAGGGCGGGCGGAGGCGGCGGGCTCGGGGGGCCGGAGGGGAGCGGCGGAGGGGAGCGTGGCCGGAGGGGAGGGCGGGCGGAGGCGGCGGGCTCGGGGCGTGGTGGCCGGAGGGGAGCGGCGGAGGGGAGCAGCGGAGCTCCGGCGGCGGCGGGACGCGTCGATGCGAGCGGGGCTGGGGTGGGGTGGCGTGCGAGTGTGTGGTTGGGGCCGTTCGTGTGGGGATAAGGGCGGGAACCTGTGCCGACGGTTTTACCGTCGGCACAGGGTTCTTTTTTTCTTTTTTTAATTCAACTCTAGGGCGGGAACCTGTGCCGACGGTTTTACCGTCGGCACAGAGTTCTTTTTTTTTCTTTTTTTAGATTATATTTTTAAAGGAAAACAAATATTATTTACTAAGTTAATTATACATGAAAGTTACATTATATTCAAAGTTACATTATATTCATGAAATTATTTTATATCTAAGCGAAACCCTAGACCCGTTGATAATCAGTTAAACTTCCCGTCTACCCCCTAGACCGGTGTCGAAATGGGGTAGGCTAGTGGAATTTTTTGCTTGTTTGTGTTAGGTTAGGCCATGTAAACATAGCAAACCAACTTTTGGTGGGGTTCTGACGCTCCCGGGCCCCGCTTCGGCGAAACTCTGAATCCGCTGGAAAAACCCTAACGTTTCCGTCTACCCCCATAGACGTGCGTCGAAAGGGGGTAGCCAGTGGACTTTTTTGCTTGGTTGTGTTAGGTTAGGCCATAGGAACATGAGAAACCAAAGTCTACCCCAAATCGACACAAGATTGCCCCCGTTTCGCCCGAACGGGAGTTTTCAGCTATAAGTCCACACACTTAGTAGAGAGAAAGTGAAGCCGGTGATGTCGGTCACACATAGGAGTAGATTCTTGGACATTTGAAACACACAACACACTTTTATACATATGGTATGGCACAACCTAGGTTTGGGCGGGTTCCGACGCTCCGGGGCCCCGCTTCGGCGAAACTCTGAATCCGCTGGAAAAACCCTAACGTTTCCGTCTACCCCCATAGACTGCGTCGAAAGGGGGTAGCCAGTGGACTTTTTTGCTTGGTTGTGTTAGGTTAGGCCATAGGAACATGAGAAACCAAAGTCTACCCAAATCGACACAAGATTGCCCCCGTTTCGCCCGGAACGGGAGTTTTCAGCTATAAGTCCACACACTTAGTAGAGAGAAAGTGAAGCCGGTGATGTCGGTCACACATAGGAATAGATTCTTGGACATTTGAAACACACAACACACTTGTATACATATGGTATGGCACAACCTAGGTTTGGGTGGGGTTCCGACGCTCCGGGGCCCCGCTTCGGCGAAACCCTGAATCCGCTGGAAAAACCTAACGTTTCCGTCTACCCCCATAGACGTGCGTCGAAAGGGGGTAGCCCAGTGGACTTTTTTGCTTGGTTGTGTTAGGTTAGGCCATAGGAACATGAGAAACCAAAGTCTACCCAAATCGACACAAGATTGCCCCCGTTTCGCCCGGAACGGGAGTTTTCAGCTATAAGTCCACACACTTAGTAGAGAGAAAGTGAAGCCGGTGATGTCGGTCACACATAGGAGTAGATTCTTGGACATTTGAAACACACAACACACTTGTATACATATGGTATGGCACAACCTAGGTTTGGTGGGGTTCCGACGCTCCGGGGCCCCGCTTCGGCGAAACCCTGAATCCGCTAGAAAAACCCTAACGTTTCCGTCTACCCCCATAGACGTGCGTCGAAAGGGGGTAGCCCAGTGGACTTTTTTGCTTGGTTGTGTTAGGTTAGGCCATAGAACATGAGAAACCAAAGTCTACAAATCGACACAAGATTGCCCCCGTTTCGCCCGGAACGGGAGTTTTCAGCTATAAGTCCACACACTTAGTAGAGAGAAAGTGAAGCCGGTGATGTCGGTCACACATAGGAGTAGATTCTTGGACATTTGAAACACACAACAAACTTGTATACATATGGTATGGCACAACCTAGGTTTGGGTGGTGTTCCGACGCTCCGGGGCCCCGCTTCGGCGAAACCCTGAATCCGCTGAAAAAACCCTAACGTTTCCGTCTACCCCCATAGACGTGCGTCGAAAGGGGTAGCCCAGTGGACTTTTTTCATTGGTTGTGTTAGGTTAGGCCATACGAACATGAGAAACCAACTTTTATCACAAATCGACACAAGATTGCCCCCGTTTCGCCCGGAACGGGAGTTTTCAGCTATAAGTCCACACACTTAGTAGAGAGAAAGTGAAGCCGGTGATGTCGGTCACACCTAGGAGTAGATTCCTGGACATTTGAAACACACAACACACTTGTATACATATGGGATGGCACAACCTAGGTTTGGGTGGGGTTCCGACGCTCCGGGGCCCCGCTTCGGCGAAACCCTGAATCCGCTGGAAAAACCCTAACGTTTCCGTCTACCCCCATAGACGTGCGTCGAAAGGGGGTAGCCCAGTGGACTTTTTTCCTTGGTTGTGTTAGGTTAGGCCATACGAACATGAGAAACCAACTTTTATCACAAGTCGACACAAGATTGCCCCCGTTTCGCCCGGAACAGGAGTTTTCAACTATAAGTCCACACACTTAGTAGAGAGAAAGTGAAGCCGGTGATGTCGGTCGCACCTAGGAGTAGATTCTTGGACATTTGAAACACACAACACACTTGTATACATATGGTATGGCACAACCTAGGTTTGGGTGGGGTTCCGACGCTCCGGGGCCCCGCTTCGGCGAAACCCTGAATCCGCTGGAAAAACCCTAACGTTTCCGTCTACCCCCATAGACGTGCGTCGAAAGGGGGTAGCCCAGTGGACTTTTTTCCTTGGTTGTGTTAGGTTAGGCCATACGAACATGAGAAACCAACTTTTATCACAAATCGACACAAGATTGCAAGAGAGACAAGATTCACATACAATACTTCCGAGAGACAAGATTCGCGACGTTATTTTATGTGGGTGGAGACCGCTATTCGGCGTAGCTATATACATATAGATATGAATAAAAACATATTAAATTTAATTAAGAGTAAATTTAATTGACAGTAATAAATATATACATAAAATTGAAGAAAAAAAATGGGTAACCTGTGCCGACGGTAAAACCGTCGGCATAGGTTGGTCTGGATACACGAGATAAAAGAAAAAAAAAGGAATTTGTGCCGACGGTTTTTACCGTCGGCACAGGTTTGTGTCGACGTCACCTTTTAGTCGACGGGGAGCTGTGCCGACGGCTATATTTGTGCCGACGGTGACCGTCGGCACAGCTTTTCTGTGCCGACGGGGATATATGTGCCGACGGCCAGCTTCGTGGTGGCCTCGTAGGGCTCCTGTGCCGACGGCCCCGATAAAAACCCGTCGGCACAGGGTTTGGCCGTCGGCACAGGTTAGCTCTGCTGTAGTGAAACATACTTAACTACTTGCTCACATATAATTAATGACCGTAAATCACAATATTATAACCATAAGTTTATGTAACGAGATAGTTGATGATCTGTGGGAGGAAAGAGTCCACAATCACTTGGTTTGTCGCTTCTGACAGGTGAACGGAATCCCAGTACACATATGTTGTAGCACTTGGACAAGTGCCGATCGACTTGGGGTTGCAAAGCAGCACCGTCGATTCTACTAACCCCGTTCCGCAGCATGCTCGCCTCGCCTCTGTGAAGCCTAATTACAATAAACCAATGCAAAATTCAGATGGTATGGTGAGTTTCAAAGTATTTTTAAACCCAGGGTTTTATAGCTTGTAGACATGAGATAATTATCGCATGTATGGATCATACCTTTTAACCCAGGAGATATAGCAAGGCTGTACAAAGGCGTGTAGATGTCTAGAACCACAATTTTGAGATCATGGTACTGCTCCGATATCGAGTTGACGGCAGTGCTTAACTTCCGGTTGAAAATCTGGGCTTGCCCGTTTAGCCTCGCCACACACCTATGGCTTCCATGGCCGAAAACTGTAATTGCCAGGGGGAACAGCCGAGCGGAGGCAACGACGCCACACCAGTTCGTCGTGCTCCCATACCGTAAAGTTGCTATAGAGTTAATTCAAGTTTAGAAAAACAATGTGATTGACCGTACCATGTGTGAGCACAAGAGGAATTAAGGTGTCGCTATATATCTTGCTTACCATCACAGTTTTTTTGAAATATACCAATAAGACGGTCGGCGAACTGGTCTGCGGTCTGGGTCTTGTAGAGCAAAGGGTTGATGTTGTAGTTGATCCCTAGGTCATTTGAGCCGGCTACAATGATGTAGAGTGAGCCGGAGATGATGGACTGAGCCTGGCTGTTCCCCGCAAAGGCTGCCAGCTTAGAATGGTACTCTCGGAAGAGCTTCAGCTGTTGGGACAGTGAGATGACATTCTACATCACATGGTATGTGCCCAAGTTTTAGTGGTTAATTTAGTACATGTGGTAACGATTTCACTTGAAGTTGATTCTCATGGTAATTAAGATTTGATTCTCTTACGGCAGTACGTGCTGTAGGCTCGTAGTAGCCGGATCCAGCAGATGCGAAATTGGCTCCAATCAGAAGGTTGAGCCGTGACGCCTCCGGCAGAGATATGCCGGGGGAGAGCCAGCAAACCCCAACTTTTCAGCTGCAACAATCCAAGTCGATCGTTGTAAAGCAAGATTTACATATAAGAGAATGCGTCTGCAGATTTTGAATTTGAAAAGATAGAAATGCACGAGCAAGAGACCAACCTATGACATCGCTAATGAGCTTCCCGTTGGAGAACCTCCCCGTGGCGACGCTGTCCTTGAAATCCCTGCCATAAGGGAGGCTCGTTTGCCTTGACGACGGTGAGGATGTAGTCGTTGTTACCGACGTCGACCAGTGAGTCGCCAAACACCATGACAGCCGGTATGAGCGGTCGGGCTTCTTTGCCGTGTGCCGCTGGCCATGTCCTAAGGAAGACAACAAGAAGCAGGAAACGTCTCACCTCCATCGGTGCAGAAATTGTATGATAACTATGGACGTCTGTGATCATCACTTTGAATCGTCGACCCGTCTGCTTTATACAAGCTTGCCGGCGTGCAGTTAATAAAAACAATAAATGAAAAGGAAAATACAGAGCTTGCATCCATAAATGGGCGGTGCGTGCTGTAGTCAATAATGGAGATTGCTATGAAATCCATGGCTAGACGCATCCAACCGAATTAACAAGCTGTTGATCCCTGATGCAAGTGATGTCAAGTAGTGCCGCGATAAGCTGGCTAGAGTGGAGTATACTCTTCTAGCAACTGCATGCCTGCGATCTCTCCCAGGCATGCATGGATTCCCTTGCATTTTTTTAACACCATTCCCTTGCATGGATAATTAGTCCTTTTTACTCATCCGCAATGTCGACTTATTACTAACAATCGACAATGAAACATAGGGTGGTTGAATAGTTAATACTCCCTCCGTATCAAAATATAAGATTTTCTAGCTATTCCACACACACACATGTAAATAGCTAGAAAGTCTTATATTTTGATACGAAGGGAGTAGATGGAAGACCAAGTACGTAGGCTGCTCCAATAATGAATGAACTTTTCTACCCGGCTAGGATCGGCCAGCTAGGCTAGTAGCTACTCCCTCCGTTTTTAAATATAAGATGTTTTAAATGTTGCACATGTTGACTAGATTCTTACTAAAAATAAGTGCACATACAAATTAAAACATTTCTACATACATGTTGATACATTTGCATGTGGCAAAAGGCTAAAATATCTTATATTAAAAAACGGAGAGAGTAGGTTCAAAACCTCTGCCCAGTTGTGGAGAGCGATTGTTTGGTAGCAAAGCTTCTTCCAAAAATTTCAAATAAAAAAATATTTCATAAAAAAATATTACACACAAAAAAATTAAAAAATTCTGGTAGATTTGGAAGATCACTACTTTTAAATGTCATACTTTATCATTTTTGTACAGCTCAAAATATAAGATATTTTGGATGACATTTTACACCTTGGTAGAATACAACATTGTGTACCTACATGATTGTTTTTAAATTTTTTAAACTTCAAAATATGATTTCAATTTTATAAAATTAAAACTCCATGGAGCTAGGCCTCCATTTGTCCACTCTCCCTATCTTCTCATATACAACCTGAGCAGATCCAACAACATATGCTCAAAAGAATCTAGATCAACTTAATTAGTTCAATCCCATAAGACAAGCATTCCGCAATATTAAAATTTTGTGGTATTTTTAGAAGATTTGGCCAAACTAACAAAAAAAAGTTTTGGGAATATAATCATCTTCAAACTGAATATATAAGACATGGACGCCAGCTTATTTCTTATAGACACAGCGAACAATGACAAGCAGTTGTAGATTACTCTCGTTAATCATATAGAAGTAGCCCGCGATACAAGATAAGGCAGACATGACAATTAAAATCAAACAAAGCTTGTAATACCAGGAACATAGATTGATAACATCAAACAATAACAAGCAGTTGCAAATTACACTCATGTTATTGTTGTTGTCTTAGCTTGACGATTCCGCGGCAGCAGCAGCATTGTGGTCGTCTTCTTCCGGTTGGGATTCACGGGGGCACACGCCGACGGGTACAGGGCAACGGCATCCATGCCGGCTGGTTCACCGCCGACGGTGTTGAGGTCGCTCAAGTCGACGGATGCCCAGATCCCTTTTCCTATAGCCTCGACTGCCTCATTAATTGTCGGAGTCGGTCTCGAAGTCTTCGTTCTCAAGGGAGTCGTAGACCCGATTGAAGAGAGCGATTTCTTTGTAGTGAAGCTTCTTCCTGTTCGTGATCCACTCATGTGTCATCAGCGTCCGCCTGCTCATTAGGTTCCCGATGACTGGGTCGTCATCATGGAACATTCGTCGACGTCCGCCGCCGTTCGAGCTACCGGAAGATTGCTAAGAGTGGAATCCGGAAGAATGCTAATAATATGGTGATATTAATAAACCAATCAACTTCAAAGTATGGCTCCATGGTGATAGTATATGACTAACACGCCAAGAAAAATGTGCTAGTTCGACTGGCATTGTTTGATGTTGAATGATTCTTCTGTAAAGGAAAGGGAATACTAAAAATAGAATTGCAAAAGTATATGGCAGAAAAGAAAAGACTGGAAAAGTCCAGCTCAGGAGTATATGCATGATATACAAGTTATAGATGTGTTTCTAGTCAGTGAAGTATTTTTTTTGGGTATTTTGATACTAGATTGGTTGGTATGAATTGTCATACGGAGCAACGCAATGCAAGAAGTACAAAGGCCTAAAAGAACTAGTAAAAGATGTGAAAACGATCACGGCAAGAATGAAAATAAAGTGTTATTGTGTTCACCGTCGCATCGACACAAACCTTCAAGATTTATTTTAAGAACTTAATAAGTTGTTATTTGTTCCGGCTTTTTGTGAGAACAAATGAGTTGTTCAAACTATGACCATGTTCCATAATTGATGGATGAGTTAATATAAATCGTGTTGGTAAAATAAACATCTATAAGACTAAATGCTAAATGTCGCAAGACGTAAAATTAAAGAATTTCACTTAAGTTGTGACACCGCCGTTTTAGTTCATATTGGAAAGGGAAACATGAAGGATCTCCATGTTGATGGACTTTCGGAGTCAATTTTGTTTTTGAATGAAGTGACGCTTGTGAGACCCTCTTCCAAAGGATGACTAAAACTCCGTTCATAGGCCAAAGAAGAATGGACGACTAATTTAGTGGAGATTGTACATATTGATGTACATGGTCCATTATGTGTAGCCGAGGGTGGTGGATTAATTTTTCTTCGTGAAATTCCCTCGATGATTTGAGTAGATACATGAGTATATCTATATCTATACCTAATAATAAAAGCATTAAATCTTCTTGTCGTACGTCGTTGAAATTACCCCTTAAGTTGTCAATAATTACCCACCTATGCCACCCATAAGTCAAAAAAAGGAAGAGTGTTTCTCCTTAGTTGTCCGTCGCCCAGCGAAAAACCCAGTTCGAGTTCGATCCTTTCTACCAAAACGCAGTACATCCGTCGCCTACCCGTGACCGTCTACATGTCCAAGTCGTACATCGTATACAACTAGGGAACTACCCCTACTAAGCTAATCCCCTTGATCTCCGGGAGGTAGAGCCCGTCGTCGCGTTGACATGGTTGCTGGGGGACATGGCGAGTAACCGACGTGGCCGACCATCAGAGCAGAGGAACAGAGGATCCCGACCGAAGCACGGCGTGCACTGGTCGTCGACCGTGGCAACGGCTAATGGCGAGTAACCGACGTGGCCGAGCATCAGAGCAGAGGAACAGAGGATCCCGACCGAAGCACGGCGTGCACTGGTCGTCGACCGTGGCAACGGCTAGAGGACATCAAAGACTGGATGCCGAACACCCGATTCCCCTCAGTGCGCCGCCACGAACGTCCGTCGGCCCGGAGATGGAATATGCCGCTGCCGTCGTCCCATGCTTCCACCGCGTCCCGCTTTGGATGGTCGCCGAAGCCGCAGCGGCGACCGACGGCCTACGATGACAACGGCGGTGCCGAGGCCACCGACTACTACCGGGACAGGCTTCACGTCGTGCTCTCCAAGGACTGGCGATCTGATGACCTCCCTGAACTCCAAGAGACGGTGGGAGAGAAGGCGTTCCTGGACTGCTTCTGCCCCGTCCACGCAAAGGTCGGAGCCAATGACGCTGCGGAGCGCGGCCTGTGGCGCCGGACACGATGGGTTCTGCGGTGGTGGACGCGGTGTTCTGCTCGTCGCACGCCATCATCTTCAACCGTATGTATTGTTCGTCACCGAATCCCTATCAAAAAGTTTGGATGAAACGTCTGACATGGAGTAGCTGGTGGAACTAGCGATGGTTGTGCGAACACGAAGGTTGTGTGTAGTCCTGTTGGATCATCAGAGAGAAAGAACTCATTTACAAATATCGAGCTGCCTCCGTTTGTGCCTAAATATGCACAACTGTTTCACGCCTCTTTGCTTTTTAGAAAGCGCAACTAATTTGTTTGCATGTACTACCCTGTAATGTTTTTGTTCCCGCATGCAATTTGTTCAGGACCGTCGTCAAGGAGCAGTAGCTCGTCCGAAAGATTCAAAACGTTGGCTAAAGAGGTTATATACAGTTATGCCCTGATTTCTATGTGTACGAACTTTGAACTATGTCATAGTTCCAAATAATACTAATCGATCACTTCTGAATTGATCCTTTTCAAACAAGGGTGGGTGATACGGAGCAAGAAAAAGATCTGAGAGCAGCAGTTGGCTACACAATTCAGGGAGGAAAATGGTTTGTCATCTACAAAATCATGGAAAGTGTAACCTAGGACTCTTTCAGTTGCTCTGCATGTTCTTATGGCCTGGATTAATTTTCTGATATTTTCTCATAATCTTACTGAGTAAACTCAATCAATTTCTCCAAATACATATTTGTGTGATAAGCGTTCTCAAATTAGGTCCATTTATATATGTATATATATGTACATTTTTTTGTTTAACAACCTTAATCTACTAATAATGATCACTCAATATCAGAATTTTACTTTAGGTTGGAGAAGATGCAGAGGAAGAGAGCGCGTTACCGTGACGGTACGTGAGCAAGAAAAAGCTTGGAGATTGTGGTTGCTTATTCTAAACCTGCCAGTTCTTTCTTTTCTGCACGTATTTATATAGCTTTATGCACTGCAATTGAAATTTATGTTGTGTGATTTGAAGGAAGCTGATTTTGTGTTTTCTTGTGTCTGTGATTTTTCTTTCCCGTTGCAACGCGCGGGCATGTTTCCTAGTCTATTTAATGAGAAGGGAGATGACATTTTGAATTAGTTCAAAGTATTGTTAGTATGAAGTGAAAAATCATTTTAACAAGATAATCAAGTATTTATGATTGGATCATAAAGAATAAAGTTTGAGTTACGAGTTTAGCGAAACATCTGAGGAGTTGCAAAATTGTTCCACAACTTATACTTCCCGAAAACCCCATAGAAGTATGGAGTGTTCGAGAGACATAATCGAACCTTGTTAGACATGGTAAGATAAATAAAATGCATTATATTTTTGTAGTTTATACTTTAGAGACTACCGCTTTTACACTGAAAAGAGCGCCATCGTGATCCATTGAAAATGACACCATATGGGTTATGGCTTGGGTAGTGACTCGAATTGTCTTTTCTTAAATTTTGGTATGCATAGCATGTGTAAAATGTTTACAGCCAAAATCGGATAAATATATGTTTATAAGGTTATCCCAAAGAATCTGTTGGGTATTTCTCCTATCACCAAACCTAAAGACAAATTTTGTTTGTCAGAAAGGGTAGATTTCTCGAGAAATTGGTTCTTGCAAAAGAAGTGAGTGGGAGGATGATACGTCTCAAACGTATCTATAATTTCTGATGTTCCATGTTGATATTATACCAATTGTTACATGTTTTATATACACTTCATAGCATTTTTATGCATTTTCTGGGACTAACCTATTAACAAGATGCCACAGTGTCAGTTCCTGTTTTCAGCTGTTTTTGTATTCCAGAAAAGCTAGTCTGGAAATATTCTCGGAATTGGACGAAACTTGGACAGAACCTCCTATTTTTCCAACACGAAGACGGAGTCCAGAGGAGACACGGAGGGGAGCCACGTGGCGCCCACACCATGGGGCCCGCGGGCCCCCCTGCCGCGCCGTGGGGTGGTGTGGGGCCCTCGTGGCTCCGCAGCCGCCGCCCTTTCGCCTATTTATTCTCCCGACGCGAAAACCCTAAATACCCGAGCCATTATCCACGAAAAGTTCCAGAGACGCCGCCGCCGTCAACCCTAGCTCGGGAGGGTTCAGAAGCTCTTCCCGGCACCCTGCCGGAGAGGGGAATCATCACCGGAGGGCTCTACATCACCATGCCTGCCTCCGGAGTGATGCGTGAGTAGTTCATCCTTGGACTACGGGTCCATGGCAGTAGCTAGATGGTTGTCTCTCCACTTTATGCTATCATGTTTAGATCTTGTGAGCTGCCTATCATGATCAAGATCATCTTATTGTAATGCTACATGTTGTGTTTGCTGGGATCCGATGAATATTGAATACTATGTCAAGTTGATTATCAATCTATCTTATATGTTATTTATGATCTTGCATGCTTTCCGTTACTAGTAGATGCTTTGGCCAAGTAGATGCTTGTAACTCCAAGAGTGAGTATTTATGCTAGATAGTGGGTTCATGCCTCCGGTAATCTGGAGAGTGACAATAACTTCTAAGATTGTGGATGTGCTGTTGCCACTAGGGATAAAATAACCGATGCTTAGCTTAAGGGTACGCCGTTAGGTCTAATGCATTTGTTTACTTTACGCACATTACTTAATGCAATTATCCGTTGCTTGCAACTTAATACCAACGGGGAACTCGGTATGACAACCTGGCGGTGGATTATTAGTCATAGACGCTGTTGGATAACGGTCTATGTATTTTGTCGTAATGCCCACATGAATATCATAGTAATCATCATGTCATATATATGCATTGTCATGCGCTCAATATTTTGTCAATTGCCCAGCTGTAATTTGTTCACCCAGCATGTTAGTTATCTTTTATGGAGAGACACCACTAGTGAACTGTGGACCCCGGTCCATTCTTTTACACTGATAATACAACCAACTGCAAACACTGTTCCTTTTCATTCTCTGCAATTTACTACTGTTTTCCACATATACGTTTAATCCTTTGTTTTCAGCAAGCCGGTGAGATTGACAACCTCACTGTTTCGTTGGGGCAAAGTAGTTTGATTGTGTTGTGTGCAGATTCCACGTCAGCGCGCCACTGACAACCTTCCGAAGTGATTTCTTGCTCCTACTGGTTCGATTAAACCTTGGTTTCATACTGAGGGAAAACTGCTGCTACACTGCATCATACCTTCCTCTTGGGGTCTCCCAGCGAACGTGTGATCCACGCAATCAAGCATATTTTCTGGCGCCGTTGCCGGGGAGCAGAAGCACTTCGGTTCAGCAATCTCCTTGCCTTCCTTCCACACGCCATATTTTCTGACGCCATATTGGGAAGCAAGAGGATTTCTGCAAGGGGAGTTTCACGCTTCCAATCTCTTTACTTTGTTATTGTCTTGCTTAGTTTATTTTTATTTAGTCTTGTTTGCTTTATTTATCAAAAACACAAAAAAATTAGTTACTTTTATTTTCAAGTTGTTATCTTTCTGTTTTGTTTTAATTTTGCTAAAATGAGTACCCCTGAGAACACTAAGTTGTGTGATTTCACTAGCACGAACAACAATGATTTCATTAGTACACCTATTGCTCCACCTGCTTCTAACGCAGAATTCTATGAAATTAAACCTGCACTTTTAAATCTTGTTATGAAAGAGCAATTCTCTGGTGTTAGTACTGATGATGCTGCTGCTCACCTTAATAATTTTGTTGAACTTTGTGAGATGCAAAAGTATAAGGATGTAGATGGTGATATTATTAAACTGAAACTTTTTCCTTTCTCTTTGAGAGGACGTGCTAAAGAATGGTTGCTATCTTTGACTAGAAATAGTATTGATTCATGGACTAAATGCAAAAATGCTTTCATAGGAAAATACTATCCTCCTGCTAAGATTATATCTTTGAGAAGTAGCATTATGAATTTCAAACAATTTGATAATGAGCATGTTGCTCAAGCTTGGGAGAGAATGAAATCATTGGTAAAGAATTGTCCCACCCATGGACTGACTGCTTGGATGATCATCCAAACCTTTTATGCAGGACTAAATTTTTCTTCAAGAAACCTATTGGATTCGGCCTCTGGAGGTACCTTTATGTCCATCACTTTGGGTGCTGCAACAAAGCTTCTTGATGATATGATGATAAATTATTCTGAATGGCACACCGAAAGAGCTCCACAAGGTAAGAAGGTAAATTCTGTTGAAGAAACCCTTCGTTGAGTGATAAGATTGATACTATTATGTCTATGCTTACAAATGGAAGATGCATGTTGATCCAAATAATGTTCCTTTAGCTTCTTTGGTTGCTCAAGAAGAGCATGTTGATGTGAACTTCATTAAAAATAATAATTTCAACAACAATGCTTATAGGAATAATTTTGGTAATAACAATTATAAGCCCTATCCTTTTAATAGTGGCAATGGTTATGTTAATTCTTATGGTAATTCCTACAACAATAATAAGAGTGTACCCTCTGATCTTGAAGTCATGCTTAAGGATTTTATTAGTACACAAACTGCTTTCAATAAATCTGTTGAGGAAAAGTTTGGGAAAATCGATGTTCTTGCCTCTAAAGTTGATAGTCTTGCTCTTGATGTTGATTTGTTAAAAATTAAAACTATGCCTCATGATGTTAAAGAGAGCAAAACTCTCAATGCTATACAAGTTAAAATTGATAATAATGTGAGGATGTTAGCTGATTTACATGCTAGGTGGGCAAGAGAGGATGAAATTGCTAAAAAGAATAGTATTGCTAGAGTTTATACTATTACTACTACTGAAAATGCTATAAACTCAAGTGTTAACAAACCTCCTACTATCAATGGTAAAGTAATTGGTGTTGGCAATGTCTCTACTTCTGTTGCAAAACGTTTAAAATTGCCTGAAAACACTGAAACTGTTCCTGATAAAAGTGCTGAAATTTTTCGAGATGTGGGAGACAATGGTCCTATTACTTTTGATAATAATGATTTTGATTTTGATGGTTGCAATATTTCTGAAGTAATTAAGTTCTTGCAAAAGCTAGCTAGAAGTCCTAATGCTAGTGCTATAAACATGGCTTTTACTAAACATATTACTAATGCTCTCATGCAAGTTAGGGAAGAGAAATTAAAACATGAAGCTTCTATCCCTAGGAAGTTAGAAGATGGTTGGGAGCCCATCATTAAAATGAAGTTGAATGATTTTGATTGCAATGCTTTATGTGATCTTGGTGCTAGTATTTCTGTTATGCCTAAGAAACTCTATGATATGCTTGATTTAGCACCTTTGGAACACTGTTATTTGGATGTTCACCTTGCTGATAATACTATAAAGAAACCTTTGGGGAGAGTTGATGATGTTTTTATAATGGTTAACAATAACCTTGTCCCCGTTGATTTTGTTGTTTTGGATATTGAATGCAATGCTTCTTGTCCTATTGTTTTGGGAAGACCTTTTCTTAGAACTGTTGGTGCTATTATTGATATGAGAGAGGGGAATATTAAATATCAATTCCCACTCAAGAAAGGTATGGAACACTTCCCTAGAAAGAAGATGAAGTTACCTTTTGATTCTATTGTTAGAGCAAATTATTCTGTTGATGCTTCATCACTTGGAAACACTTGATTCTTACTTTCTGCGCCTAGCTGAAAGGCGTTAAAGAAAAGCGCTTATGGGAGACAACCCATTATTTTATTTCTGCAATTTTTTTTTTTTGAGTCAAGGAGTTGTTTACTTCTGTAACAATTCCTTTGTATCTTTATTTCGCATTGTTGTGCCAAGTATTGCCTCTAATAGGAAGATGATGCTAGATTTGGATTTCTGCGCAGGAACAGATTTCTGCTGTTCACCGTTTTAATTCTGTAAAATCACAGAAAAATTATTTAAATCTGAAATTTTTGTGCGTGATCCTCAGATATGTACGCATCTTTCGTTAGTTTAAAGTTTTTCGATCTGAGCAACGTAAGTGCCTCGAAAAAATTCGTCTTTGCGGACTGTTCTGTTTAGACAGATTCTGTCTTTTATTTTTCGCATTCTCTCTTTTACTAGTGTTGAGTGGAATTCTTTTTTAGGGTGAAGAGCTTCACATAACATCAGTGGCAGTAGCTAATGTTAAAAGTAACGGTCATGTTTGTGTCCTTATAGAACATGTGAGTTTTTGATTGTGCACTAACCCTCTAATGAGAATTACTTTGAGTTTGGTGTGGCGGAAGTTTTCAAGGGTCAAGAGAGAAGGATGATATAATGTGATCAAGAAGAGTGAAGAGCTTAAGCTTGGGGATGCTCCCATGGATCACCCCAGCATATTTCAAGAAGACTCAAGCGTCTAAGCTTGGGGATGCCGGCATCCCCTTCTTCATCAGCAACTTATCAGGTCATCTCTAGTGAAACTATATTTTAATTCTTTCACATCATATGTGCTTTACTTGGAGCGTCTGTGTGCTTTTATTTTCAGTATTTTATTTTTCGTATGGTCAACTTGATTGGACCCCAGCATTCTTGATTGGGAGAGAGACACGCTCCGCTTTTTCATATGAATACTCCTATTCTTCACTTATACTTGTTGAGTATTCTTGTCTAGCTATTGCTATGCTTTTAGCTCCTGTTTTTCATGCATCTCTTATTCAGAGCTGTTAGTTCTTTTAAAGAAAGTACTCTCTTGCTTCACTTATAATTGTTTGGAGAGTTTATGTTGAAATAAATTGATTGGTGTTTGGTTGGAACAGAAAATGTTGCATGTGGTAGATGGTATAATGGAAAAAGCTTACATATTCTTGTAGATCATTGTATTGGATAATTTGATACTTGTCAATTGTTTTGAGTTATCAAGTAGTTCATGTTTAAGCTTTTGTATCATGTAGTTAAAACCTATTAATGAAGAACTACCGTAAAGCTCGTTGAAATTTGGTTTGCATGTTGGTATCTCTAAGGTCTAGATATTTTCTAGTAAAAGGGTTTGGTTAACAAGGAAGACAGTGTAGAGTCTTATAATGCTTGCAATATGTTTTCATATAAGCCTTGCTGTGTCGGTTGATATCCTGTGTTTGCTTCAAATAACCTTGCTAGCCTAAACTCTGTACTGAGAGGGAATGCTTCTCGTGCATCCAAAACCTTGAGCCAAATCCATGCCATCTGTGTCCACCATAACTACCTATATGTGGTATTTTCTTGCCATTCCAAGTAAATTTTTCATGTGCTACCTTTAAACTATTCAAACTTTATTACTCCTATTTTGTGTCAATGTTTACCAAGCTCATGAGGACGGGGTGGATGTCTTTATGTCAACTGTCAAACAGACTTTACCACCGGACTAGCGGCATATACATCCGCTTATCCATTAATTTTGCAAAAAGAGCTGGCAAATGGGGTGCCCAGTCCCAATTAATTACAACTTTAACCGCTTAATTCTCTTCACATTTTTGCCCTGATTTATCAGTCAAGCAATGACAAACAGTGAAATATCTGCATGTGTAAACAAAAGAGAAAGAGGGATGATCTGCCTTGCTGGTAGAAATAACGTCCTTCATGGGAGCCGCTCTTAAAAGTCTGGTTGGCAGGGTCATATTTTGTTTTTATCGTTTTACCTACTCGAGAACGAGTAGAACTAAGCTTGGGGATGCTTGATACGTCTCAAACGTATCAATAATTTCTGATGTTCCATGTTGATATTATACCAATTGTTACATGTTTTATATACACTTCATAACATTTTTATGCATTTTCTGGGACTAACCTATTAACAAGATGACACAGTGCCAGTTCCTGTTTTCTGCTGTTTTTGTATTCCAGAAAAGCTAGTCTGAAAATATTCTCGGAATTGGACGAAACTTGGACATAACCTCCTATTTTTCCAACACGAAGACAGAGTCCAGAGGAGACACGGAGGGGAGCCACGTGGCGCCCACACCATGGGGCCGCGCGCCCCCCTGCCGCGCCGTGGGGTGGTGTGGGGCCCTCGTGGCTCCGCAGCCGCCGCCCTTTCGCCTATTTATTTCTCCCGACGCGAAAACCCTAGATACCCGAGCCATTATCCACGAAAAGTTCCAGAGACGCCGCCGCCGTCAAGCCTAGCTCGGGAGGGTTCAGAAGCTCTTCCCGGCACCCTGCCGGAGAGGGGAATCATCACCGGAGGGCTCTACATCACCATGCCTGCCTCCGGAGTGATGCGTGAGTAGTTCATCCTTGGACTACGGGCCCATGACAGTAGCTAGATGGTTGTCTCTCCACTTTATGCTATCATGTTTAGATCTTGTGAGCTGCCTATCATGATCAAGATCATCTTATTGTAATGCTACATGTTGTGTTTGCTGGGATCCGATGAATATTGAATACTATGTCAAGTTGATTATCAATCTATCTTATATGTTATTTATGATCTTGCATGCTTTCCGTTACTAGTAGATGTTTTGGCCAAGTAGATGCTTGTAACTCCAAGAGTGAGTATTTATGCTAGATAGTGGGTTCATGCCTCCGGTAATCTGGGAGAGTGACAACAACTTCTAAGATTGTGGATGTGCTGTTGCCACTAGGGATAAAATAACCGATGCTTAGCTTAAGGGTACGCCGTTAGGTCTAATGCATTTGTTTACTTTACGCACATTACTTAATGCAATTATCCGTTGCTTGCAACTTAATACCAACGGGGAACTCGGTATGACAACCTGGCAGTGGATTATTAGTCATAGACGCTGTTGCATAACGGTCTATGTATTTCGTCGTAATGCCCACATGAATATCATAGTAATCATCATATCATATATATGCATTGTCATGCGCTCAATATTTTGTCAATTGCCCAGCTGTAATTTGTTCACCCAGCATGTTAGTTATCTTTTATGGAGAGACACCACTAGTGAACTGTGGACCCCGGTCCATTCTTTTACACTGATAATACAACCAACTGCAAACACTGTTCCTTTTCATTCTCTGCAATTTAATACTGTTTTCCACATTATACGTTTAATCATTTGTTTTCAGCAACCCGGTGAGATTAACAACTCACTGTTTCGTTGGTACAAAGTAGTTTGATTGTGTTGTGTGCAGATTCCACGTCAGCGCGCCACTGACAACCTTCCGAAGTGATTTCTTGCTACTACTGGTTCGATTAAATCTTGGTTTCATACTGAGTGAAAACTACTGCTACACTGCATCATACCTTCCTCTTGGGGTCTCCCAGCGAACGTGTGATCCACGCAATCAGAGGACAGTGCAGCTCGACGAGATTAGAATCATGTCAAGAGTATCGCAACACTAGAAGTTGTTCTGGGGTTTCCTATTTTGACAAATTGTAAGACTCTACGTGTGTTGTAGAAACTTCGAAAGAGTTTGCAAACTGAACCACGAAGGTCGTAAAACTTTGTACTTAGACCAACTTGTAAGCTACTATAACTGAATAGTAATGAAACACCTAGAAATAAGAATGGACACATCACATGAATGGTTAGGATGGAAGCATCATAGGCAATTATTATTTTTTTCTATGAGGCAAAAGCTTTGCCTACTATATTGATAAAAAATAGATTGATCAAACGATTACAACTTAAAGCAGAGCGGCAGAAGTCGACTGCCCAGGGATAAACCCTGCGAGAATACCGGTCGTCATCCTTAATGCGCTCAATGAGAACGGAGCGACACCGCCTTGTTTTGAAAGATCCGAACGTTCCACTCTTTCCAGATCTCCCACATGAAGAGGGTCATGAGGGAGCGCAAGCCCTTTCCTTTCCGACTACTGGCCGCTGCCATCAGGTCCCAACGTTCACAATCGATTTCAGTTCAGTTGGATCAGGAGTCATAGGGAGGGTCAGGCCCGTCCATAATTGCGAAACAGCCTAGATACGCTTGGAGAAGTAAAAGTTGAAAAACAAGTGGGTCGCCGTCTTAGGCACTTGCTTGCAGAGGGCACAAAGATCATTGTGAGGCCATCCCCTCAACGCAAGCATGTCTGTAGTCCGAAGACTTTTCTGAAGCGCCGGCCATGCGAAGAATTTGCAATTGGGAGGCGACCAGACCGACCAGACATCCTCAACCATAACTGTCGATGAAGATCCCAAGAACTGCAACTTATAGGCCGAGCGTAATGGAGTCGGGGAGATCCAGAAAGTTATTGCTCTGAAGGCGGTTCCA
Organism: Poa pratensis; assembly: GCA_947311845.1. Classification (NCBI taxonomy): domain Eukaryota; kingdom Viridiplantae; phylum Streptophyta; class Magnoliopsida; order Poales; family Poaceae; genus Poa; species Poa pratensis. The sequence goes on from CAMZMU010000111.1 coordinate 22,177,319, forward strand.
TAGGAAATTATTTGAAGTATGGAAATAAGGATGGAAGCATCACAAGAGAATATTTGAACTTCATGGAAGATTATTCGCGGAAGAATGAATGCAACACATAATTTAGGTTGAGTAGCAATTAGGTATTACTCCCTCCGTATCAAAATAAAGATTTTCTAAATTTTCTGCACTTGTCATGATTCGTATGTATATAGACATGTTTTAGTTGTTGATTTACTCATTTTGGAACGAATCTGGACAAAGTCAAAAAGGGTAGAAAGTCTTATATTTTGATAACATTAAAACATACAAGGTACATAGATAAGATTATTTAAAGATCTAACTAATGCTTGGAAGCATCGGTTTTATTCTATCTCAATGTAAATAGTACAATGTAGAAGCATCTGTTTATTGGCCGTCATTTGATTAAACCATCGTAGTCTGAATTAGGAGATACTGTTCTGAAGTGAGGCTGGGAAGTGGGAACTCTGGTACACATTGTTTCAGTACAAGCTAGTCTAGAAACATTCATATAAAATACAACCAGTGCATTCGAGGAATTTGATGGATTAATTTCAAGCTTGACAGCAACATTCAAGAACTAAGTAACAAACTGGGGTGGAAATTACAGCGTTGGTAATTGAATCACGGTGGGTCTGCAACCAGTCAGTCGGATGACTCAACGGTTGCAGCATCGGATGATTCAACTGTTGCAGCATCATCATCCTCGTCACTGTAGTAATCTTCTTTTTCCTCCTGTGTTTGTCTGCTAATGAAGGTCTTGAGCGCCTCGGCGTCTTCCTCGTCGGTGACCCGCAGGCGCTTAATCCCTCTCTGGAGCTCGCCAGTCTCTCCCACTGCACCCTGGTCCACTCGTTGATCTCGTCCACGTAAGTCTGGTCGACCTCGTGGGCCTCCACGTAGCCCTTCTCGCCGAGCTCCCTCATGATACCTCATCGTCTCTGCGACACATCGCTACCAGCTCCTTGTGCTCCCGCCGCATGTCCTCCAGCACCTCCGGCGTGTACCGGTCCGGGTGCCGGCGGCAGAAGGCGCTCCAGCATGTCCTCGTCCTCGTCGCTGGGCATGTCGCACCTATTGATGGACATTATGAGGGCGATGTCGTCCTCCGCCATGCGGACCTTGCGTTTCACAGCTGAGGCTGCAGCACGGCTCTTGCGGCGAGCAAGAATCTGGTCGAGTTCCGCCACCGCTTGGTCTTCATCCATGGTCGTGGCGTGATCTGCAGAACAGGCCATCACGGATGGATGATGGACGACGATCTACTCGGCGGAGATTGGAGCTGGCCAGAGGTGTGGCTTCTCGATCGATATGATCTATGTACTCGAGTATATCCCACGACGGAGAATTCATATTTACAGGAGCCTGTAGGTACCGGAGTCCCGCTGGCCACTTACTAGCCGCCACCTGCCCCAGTCGGCGCGTACAGGTTTCCGGTATCCCTTCGTATATGCAACCTATCCGGGAGTGCGCATCTCAAAGCAGAGATCAACGACAACAACCTATCCGGTAGGTAACGGCTCCTGTAAAATTTCCGGGTTAATCCCACGACTCGCACCGCTCTCTTCCCCTGCTACAGTAAAAAGCGATCTCGAAGGCGTCCTCCGGCGATTCCGGCAATCTCGGGGTTCCCTCTCCCTCCGCCGGCCGCTCTGGCGGCGGAGGGTGGGGGAACCCTGGATCTGGTGTCTCCTGTACATAGGGTGGCGTTTAGGTAGCCCGGCCGTCGGCGTTGAGGAGGGTGTGGCGGCGCTGGTGTGGGCTTTTTGGTGTTGCGGCTGCTGTCCTTCTCCGCCTCCGCGAGGAGCTGCGACGAGTTTTGTCTCGCGGATCTCTGGATTCGTCGAGAAGATGTGTCCCCTTCGTGCTCGTCGAGGCGATGCAGGCGAGTGCGTGCTCTGGGGTTCCTGTCCTCCGTCCCGGTTGTCGCGGCGCCGTCGTCTTCTCCTGCGGCGGCGTGGATAGTGAGGTAAGTGCTTGGAGACTGCGGTGGTGCCTGCTGTCCTCCGGCGCAGGGTGGCCGGGTTTGGCTGGTGGTTTGGAAGAGGTTGCGGTTTGGCCGTGCTCGTTCATCGTCCTAGATCTCGTTGCTGCACTTCGGGTGGATCTTGCGGTCTTCTACAAGGGTGGTGCTGTGCCTCGTTCCAGGGGCGGCGGCGGTCGGCCTTCTTCTCCGGCGTCGTTGGCGTTGGAGTGGTGTGGTGGCGGACCAGAGGCATGTTCAGCAGAAGGGGTCCTGGGGACCGTGCTGTAATTTTCTTCTTTTCGGGTCTTTTCTGCTGTTGTGCTGGGGCATGGGTCCCACCTGCCGTGTACTGCGTGTGATTGTATTCCTGGTTGTATTTCTGTGAATACATGCAGTATACTAAGTTAAAAAAGGAATCAGGAGACGACCTGGACTCGGAGGCCGAAATCGAGATCGAGTCCGTGACGGACTGGCGTGATGGGGTGCGTTCAAGTTGGGCCAGGCCCACAGCAGGATAGTAACACCAATGCTCTTCTTTACGGGGTTGCTTCTTCAACTTTTTTTTAGCACGGCTTGCTTCTTTAACGCAATTTTTTCGGGGTTGCCTTTCAACTTTGGTTTAAACACATGGTTAATCACCACCCAAATATAATAACCGCAATAATGGCATGAAAAATGTGTGCTCCCATAGTTATACATGACCGTGTGCTGGATTTTTTAGCACACACTAGCTAGTCCACGTGCTTCAAACAGGACATGCACTTTTTTTGCACCATATTGATGAGCAGCATAAGCATGGGTTTTTTAGGACCTTCAGGAAAAGCAAAGATGAGAGGAGAATCAAGTCCCAAAAGACGGATTTTTTTTTCACCAAAAAATAAAACGTTCACTGGTCTAGCGAGTTTTCTACATGCGTATATGATTGTAAGAATTACATGGATGCCATCTATTTGAATAAAAACAAGAAGCAATAATATAGTTGAAAAACAAGTATATGGAACCATGCATTTTATTAATCTCAATGTACTGTACAAATACCAAGTGCATACTTGATAGGAGTTTATCCTTTTTCTCTTCTGTGCTGCGTTGCGCAACTTAAGAGATACCGTAGTTTGTTGGTTCTCAGTACTTCGTAAGAATCTGATGAATTACATCCACAAGGTCAAGCATGCGAAATACCTCCAATTAAGCCACGCTGAATTGCTTATCTATATGCGTTGTGATATTTATAAAAATATGTGCAGGTGACTTTGCTTAGGCGACACGTTCCATTTGTCATTATATGGATGGAAGACCTGCTCGTATTCGGTGGGTGCAGACGGAGACGACGCCTATGGGTGTCGTCCCTCCTTAGAGGCGTCGCCGAGGTGTGTCGACATCCCCCTCTTGCATTTGAGGTTGGTTGTTGTCTCCAGACAAAAGTCTAGCTTCGGTTGTGATGACAACGTTCTCGACATCACTCCTCCGTTCGGAGCATCATGTATGGAGACACGACTTGTACGTCTTGTGTTCGTTTCTTTAGTGATCATTCTTGTCCCAAGTTAATATTGGGAGCACTATGTACGCGGTAACCAGTGAGTTCAAGAGGATACCTTTCTCGGGACCGACCAAGTCCCACCACTTACTCGTTGACTTCTTGTAGGGATACGTGAATGGTTGGATGGTGCGTCGACAAGAGAAGTTCAGTTGGCGTGTTGTCTCTTGGAGTTGGAGGCGACCGGTGTTGGTTGAGAATGGTTTTATCGTTCAGTTTACTGTAGGCCCGCCTAGTTTACTGTATATTTGTAGGGTAGTATTTTATTTTTAAAAAACTCAATGGACACACTTTATTTAGAAATCAGCATGGATACATCATCAATTACATCATTCTTTACCGATGGTGGATAATCACGTTCCCACATAAATAAAATATTTAATCCAAACTAAGTCTTTTTCTTGGAATGGGAATAAATAAAAGGTCCTGCTAGATTGTGCTTACTGCTTAGTTTTTTTTTTTTGAGGCAGCTTAGTCTTTTTTTTTGGGTACGCCTATGAGTATATTTCCCCCATTGTCGATAGCCCAACTATAATAAAATCCCCATATACCCCATGTGAATCGCAGCCAGCCCACTAACCCCACAAGAATAGGCCCATTCACAGTCGAGCGCAGCGAACAAAATAGCCGCCAGCCCGTCTCCTCCAACCTCTCCAAAACCCTAACGCCTCCTCCAGCTTGCTCACCCACCCGCCCACCATGGCCGACGTCGACATGGACGAGCTCCCCCAGACGCCGCGCTCGGTCGCCGGCGACGACACCGACTTGTCCCTGCTCTACGGCGAGCCCGACCTCGCGGCGGCCATCCTCGCCCTCCTCGGCCGCTCGCAGCGGGAGGACGACCAGCACCTCTGCGCCACCGCCGCCGCCATGGCGCAGGCCGTCAGGGACCAGGGCGTCCCCGCCACGCCCGTCGCCTACTTCGCGGCCGCGGCCGCCGCGCTCTCCCCGCTCGCGCGCGCGGGGCCCGGCGCCGCCGACCGCCTCGTCGCCGGGGCGCTCCTCGCGTTCCTCTCCGCGGCGGTGCCCGCGCTCCCTCCCGCCGTCGCGCGTGCCCGCGGCCGCCAGGTCGCCGACGACGTGGCGCGCGTGCTCGAGTTCCCTTCCACACCCGACTCCGGCGTGAGGGCGGGGGTGAGGTGCCTCGCGCATTTGATATCCGCGGGAGACAAGTCCAGCTGGGAGGCAGTGGAGCCACTCTTCGCAGTCGTCTTACGGCTCGCTTCCGATCAGCGGCCCAAGGTAAAGTACCTTTCATCCGAATTGAAACATCTATTACAATATTGTGGTGCACATGGTGTTCACAGTTAGCCTTACTCAGTCCAAAATGCTAATGTCCAATCATCACGTAGTAGAAGATTATTCATATTTTGCTTTAATGCTCTGCAGGTGAGATATCAAGCTCATTCTTCCTTGCGGGATATTCTCCTGAGTTTTCAGCGGCAAGCTATTTTGGTTCCGGCGAGCAAAGCAATAGCAAGCGTTTTTGAACGTTTTCTGCTGCTTGCTGGAGGATCCAATGATGCTAATAAAGGTTCAGCGGCAGAAGGACCTAAGGGGGCTAAGGATCTCATGTGTATTTTAAATGCTCTGAAGGGCTGCCTTCATCTCATGGCATCCAAGCCTTCCAATCTCATCTTAAAATATTTTAGGCCACTGTTGGATCTGCATGCACCAGAGGTCACAAGGAATATATTGGAGATTCTGCATGTTGCTGGTGACAGTCCAGCTGTACAGCTTAAACCTGATGTGCTATTGGATCTTATGTGCTCTTTGGGGGTATCAGTCTCCACAGAAAGAAAATCAGGAGATGAACTGGCTTCAATTGCACGGCTTCTAAATGTTAGCACTAGACAAGTTTATAGTCAGAATAAGGATATATTTGTAGTAAAGCTCCCACTGATATTTACATCGCTCGGAGGTTGGTTATTTTCATAAAGTTTGGCATTTCTACGTTTTATCCAACAAAGCATGGCATTTCTAGGTTCTTCTGTGTTACTTACAAATCATATTCGTGTATTTTTGTAACTGTTTTATTGAAAATTGTTTCTCAGCTATATTGGCAAGTGAATTTGAAGAAGCAAGATTTTGTGCTGTGGAGACGTTCAAAGGATTAATAGATAATTGCATTGATGAAAACTTGGTGTCTAAGGGCATCACCCAGATCAAGGCTAGCAACAAGGGATGAGATCTGATCCGACCGTCATAGAGAAGATATGTGCTATCCTAGAGGGCTTGCTAGATGTCCGCTATACTGATGTCTGGGACAAATCATTTCTTGTAATTTCAGCGGCATTTGACAAGTTAGGTAAGTACACCATTGCTTTAACATACCTGCCTTAACATGTGTTTTAGTGTAAGTTTCTAAAGCTTTAACACAATCTCATCTAGTTGGTACTGCTTGAGATAGATTCGCTTGCACTAATGAGACTTTTTCAGAGCACTTATTTGGATGTAATAATATGTTGAAAATTGAAAGCAATATGTACATTTAGTAGCAATCTCTTACTGGACAGTAAAGACCCCCCCCCCCCCCCCCCCCCCCCCCCCCCCACACACACACACACACACACACAACTTACTAACTTTGACAGGACAATACAATGTAGCAACTACAAACCAGCATTAAAATTGGCCTCTGCATTATATTTTCAATTCTGTAGTGATGGTGATCATAGATCAGTTTTTAATATTTAGTAGCTTAACAATTGGAGTTCCTAATTTGTGATTTCTCATCTGGTCATGAAGTTCTATAAATCTTTTACCATGCTTGGTGTTGGCCATTGTTGTGTGCAATTAGCAATTTATGTTGAATGCTTTTCTGTTAAAGTGGATTATCTTACTTTGTATGCTATTGCTGGTTAGCTTCTTGATATTTTAAGCTGTCAAAGTTTCTGAACTCATTTCTCATGGGAAACAAATAGGAGAATATTCATCTGATTTATTGCCAGAAGCACTTAGGAACCTGGCAGATATGCAGAACATGTCAGATGATGACTTTTCGTTCCGGAAGCAGGTATTTCTGTTTAACCACAGATGCACTTCGATCTTACTTTTTTAACTGCATTTCCACATGTACGACTTTTGAAATTGCCCGATGGTGAAGATTTACGTTTGCAAAAACTTATGCTGCTTAAGATATTGCTAAGAGCTTAGTGCGTAGATGATACATAAAGCTGTACTGCTGTAGTCTGTAAACTTGCATTGCATGCCCTCCATACAATTACAGTTTATTTGGGCTATGCTGTGATTAGTTAACTTCTTGTTCACCTTCCGTTTTGCAGCTCAATGCATGTGTTGGTTCAGCAGTTGCTGCAATGGGTCCAAAGAATGTTCTTGACATTCTACACATACAGTCAATAGGTGTTGAAAATGAATGGATACTCCCTATTTTAGAAAGGCACATTGTTGGTGCTAGTTTACAGTTTTTCTTGAGAGAGATTCTGGGCATTGTTAGAGCTGTAGAGAAGAATATTCCCAAGGTACTCTGGAACTTCTGATTAATTTGTGCTGTAAAAAAAGGATTAAGCCATTTCGTTTTGAACTTTACCTTATTTTTCCAACATCTTCAATGAAACAGCTTCTGAAAGACGATAAGCTTTTCTCCGCCAAGAGAGCCGAGGGTTATGTGTATTCACTTTGGTCTTTGTTGCCATCATGTTGCAACTATCCATGTGATACTTCAAGCACCTTCAGAGTTCTACAGACCGTTTTATGTGACACTCTCCAAAATCAGCCTGACTTACGTGGCATCATTTGTTCCAGTATTCAGGTTCTTTACATTCCTCTGTTCAAGTTACATGGAACTGCTATATAAGTTATAGTGTGTGTAGTTTTCCTTCTGACTTGTGTTCGTTTTAGATTTTAATTAAACAAAACAAGGAGGCTTTGTCACTCACTAGTGAAGAGGACATTCTGGTTGAGGATGAATTAAGCAAATCTGAAAGAAGAGCAAAGGAGCGCTATACAAAAGAGAGTGCAGAGGAAAATTTGAAAGAAATACGTGCTTTCTCTCCAAAGTTTTTAGAAATATTATGTTCCATATTCTTATCATCCTCAAAGGATGCTGTTGGATTCTTACAGGTATTTCATCTTGATCCCATGTAACCCTTTTTGCGATTATGTTCTGCAGCCTGCTATTCTTATTTGAATGAAGAATGCTTCTGTACCTTATGGGTTATGCAAGATTTTGTTGTGATTGAGACATCCAGTTTTATGGCTGAGTACACTTGGTGTATTTTACTACTGGGAATCGTTTAATTACTTTAGCGTGTAAATTTCTTGTAAGGTGGGCTGGCCGTTCTTCATTTTGAAGTTTGATAACTATCTCCATGGCTCATTAGAATCTATTATTCCACAGCTATAGTCTGCAATTTTGTGGTGCTAAACTGCTAATTGTCAAAATAATTTTGTCGACCAAAAAATGACTCAAGGCTGAACTTAGAAAGTCTCTGCTTTGTGGAGTGCAATTTCAATACTCATTTGAGAATTTCATGATGTCATTGTTTCATTGATTGACTGCATTTCTCTTATATTACTTGAAAGCACATAACTTACATCCCTCTCCATTGGACCTATAGCCTGCGATAAGCGAGATAGCATCCATATCAGACAAAGACGTAGTGGGCAAGTTTTTCCTTGACGCAATAAGGAAGTTGCTGGATGCCACGAAAGCTGTTAATGCACAGCAAGTGGATGGAACTTTAATGCAGATTGATGATAATTCCAACGCATATAACATGACAAGGTTTGTCAGAGTTCATATTTTTCTCGGTTCTTATCTGTGACCCCAAGATTTTAGTTGAAATCTGGTGTTGACTTCAAACCTTGATTTGAATTTTCAGGTCTCTTCTTTTGGACTTTGCAGCTTCATTAATGCCTGGATTAGCTGCAAAGTCAATCAATGTGCTATTCAGTTATGTAAAACCTGCAATTAAGGTACATATATCCACATATGGTTTCGGTGCCACTTATGTCCAATATGTTATGTATATTGCTCGTATCTTACATTTTTCCCCTGTTTGTAGGATAGCGACTCAATGAATCAAAAGAGAGCATACAAGGTCCTCTCAATGTTACTTAAGGTTTGTTCCTGTTTTCAGTTTGCTACTACTTTATATGAACTATTGCACATAACAAGAACCATGACATCAGAACCTTTTCTGCATGAATGCTGGATTACTTCAGGATGCTGAATTTACTGAAAGAAATTTAGATGTCCTGTTGGAATTGATGATTTCATCGTTGCCATGTCAATTCCCATCGAAACGGTACAGGCTTGAATGCCTGCATCACCTTATAGTTTACATTTTGAAGGTTGGTAAAACAAAAACATCGTCGCAGATTAAATTTGCATGTGTATCTGAGAAAACAATAACAATGTGCATCACTTTCTTCTCTGCAGGATCCATCTAAGCTTAGAAAGAGGGAAATTGTTAGTTCATTCATCACTGAAATACTTCTTGCCTTGAAGGAGGTAACTTATATAGTATATTATAGTTTGCACATTATTATTGATGTAACCAGGAATACTGTCTAAAAGGCTCAATTAGCATGCTGCCAGCTTTGACATTTTTGTTTCTTATTCCCTTTTAAATGAAATGCGCTAAACAACTACAGTTTCTCATTATACATAAAGGATATTTTTTAGGTTCAAACAAAAATATGTCATCTTGAGGTTTTCTGTTCAGAACAGAGTTTGGAAGCTATTATTTGTTTATTCTAGATCTTACTGCTTATATTGATCAATTGTTGGATGACATAATTCTTTTCCTCAACTTTTTTACTGAAGCAAAGCTCTCATTGCTTCTGATAGGACAGCTTTTGAATGTACTTACATGATAAAGAAAGTCACGTGTGAGATTATGATGACAAGTTTATGTTTCTTCACAGGCTAACAAGAAAACCAGGAACAGAGCTTATGATTTGCTTATCCAAATTGGCCATGCTTGTGAAGATGCTGAAATTGATGGGAGGAAGGACAACTTGCACCAATTCTTTGACATGGTACTTTCTGCGTCATTATAGATTTCAATTTTAATCTTCTATGGGAAGTCGACTGTTTCAGCACCATGCTGTTGCAAATTATCCACACTGCTGCGACCTTCCTAGCATTTCCTGAGTTATCACCCCGTGAAAATTGGGATCTTTGTCTTCTAAACAACAGAATGTGCTACATCGTTGGTTTAACGTGGTCTGCTTTCATGTTTAGGTTGCTGGCGGTCTGGCTGGTCAAACTCCACATGCGATTAGTGCTGCTGTGACAGGGCTAGCTCGCTTGACCTACGAGTTCTCAGACCTTATTGGAGTAGCTTACAAGCTCCTCCCATCTACTTTTCTCCTTATGCAGAGGAACAACCGAGAACTTGTCAAAGTAAAGAGCACAACACACTTCCAGTTATAGCTTATCTATAATTTCATTTCAGCTTCTTTTACTAACACTGAGATCGTGGTCAGGCCAGCTTAGGCTTTATCAAAGCATTAGTAGCTAAATCCAAAGCTGACGTATTGGACGAGCACTTGAAGGGAGTTGTTGCGGGTTTGTTGAGCTGGCAAAGTGATAAGAAGAGTTCTTTAAAAGCAAAGGTATCGATTGTTTGCTTTTGCTATTGCACTGTTTGTTTGTTTGTTTGTTTGTTAATTGCCTCCTAGGAGGATTGTAACAAACTCTACCTTTTCAATAAAATGAAACGCAAAAGTCTTTTGCGTTTTCGCTAAAAAAAATGTAAGAAAATATAGTAAAACTCCTACTAGTTTGGGAAATGAATCCATACTTTTTGTATGGTACTAACTCTGTTCCGATATATAAGACGTTTTGGTAGGCCATTTTAGCCTTACAAAACGTCTTATATTTTGGAACAGAGGTAATAATATTTTCTATTTCTTTGGTGGCCTGTGGTACTGTAATATCAGGAAAATTAAGGGAAGTGTTTGGGAAATGAATGCACACTTATGCGTGTCACTGAACTGTTATCCTTTTATCGGAGCCTGCTAATAACTTCCCTCATATTAGATTATGTATCTGAGCCTGCTAATAACTCCACTTGTCTTATTATTAGGTGAAGTCACTTGTGGAAATTCTCGTAAAAAAATGTGGTTTAGATGCGGTGAAGGCTGTGATGCCCGAAGAACATATGAAATTGCTCACCAATATCAGGAAGGTAAGTTCTAATGTTTTTATAAATCTTTAGAGTTCTAGAAGAAACTTCACGGACAGAAGTAACGACATTTCCATCATTTTCTCTTATTTTCCACCATTTTTCAAATGTTCCACCAGATTAATGAGCGGAAAATGCGGAAGGGCAAATCTTCTGAGGATGGGGAGGCCATGTCTGTGGCCTCAGGAGATACAAGGTATACTGGCACAATAATGTCATGATTCAATGCCTACAAGTGTTGTCAAGACTTTTTAAGCTCTTTAAAACTTTTTTTTTCTGTACAGTTGTGACTTGTGAGGTTACACAAGAATGAGTTGTGTTCAATCTAGTTCAAATTCAGAGTATCCTCATCGTGCATTCAACTGTCTGATCCATGTTAATGCAGGCGCAGTGGATGGAATCACACACAGATGTTTTCTGATTTTGGAAGTGACGAGGAGGACTCAAACGGTCCATTTTCAAACCAGCATACTGTTGCTTCTCGTAATGGATCAAAAGCTTCAGCACGGTATGTGCCATGACAATGCCACTCTCAAAAGCTGTCTTAGAAGCTTCATCATTTCTCATATTTTCTTGTACTAATGTGCAGGTCCAACAGAAAGCGCCAAGACAGGAACTTGCAGGAAAAGTTCATTGATCACTCGACCGGCGAGCCACTAGATTTACTTGACCAGAAGACGATGCGGTTAGCTCTCAAATCAACAGGGAAAAAGAGGGCTGCACGCGATGAAGACGATGATGATGAGATCGAGATGGACCCTGAAGGTCGTATGATAATACGCGAAGAACGGGAGTATCGCAAAAAGAAGCCCACTGTGTCGTCCCGTGACGAGGAGGCTGATGACAAGAGCTCTGTCAGAAGCCAGTCGGTGAAGAGGAGGAAGGTCACGGCGAGCAGCGGTTGGTCCTACACCGGCCACGAGTACACCAGCAAGAAGGCCGGTGGCGATCTCAAGAAGAAAGACAAGATGGAGCCGTACGCTTACTGGCCGCTGGATCGGAAGCTGCTCAACCGCAGGTCGGATCGCAAGGCGTCCGCGCGCAAGGGCATGTCCAGTGTCATGAAGATGACCAAGAGGTTTGAGGGGAAGAGCGCTTCCGGCGCCCTCGCGGCGAAGAGGACGCAGAAACACAAGCATAAGAAGAACAAATGAGAGACCATAGGAGACGAGGCTGTAAGGAAATTTTGTAGCTGTACAGCGTGAGGATCTAGCATTAGCTGCGCCTGTTGTAGCGAATTTGTTGCTGCCGTTTCTCTCGAGGAATCTTTTTGACCTTTCGGTGTTCGCAAGATATCATTTCTGTATCTTGGCACAGCTGGTATTAAAAGAATAAGATTGATTGTAATGTGTTTTAATTTTGGTTGACGATGCCTCGGTAAACTAGTAACTCAATTTTACATGTTTCGTTACTTTGAATCAAACAAATTTTGGAGTTTGTAAATTTACATGGTTCATTACTTTGAATTAACATTTTTTTTCCAATTTTACACAGCCCATAATGCATTTTATTTTGCATTGTTTTTTTCAAACTAGTAACTCAACCTAAAAATCGCTAAAATTAATCAATTTGGGGCTGTGTTTAGAGCTCTGCTGAAACTGTTTCTTTCCTTTTTTAGGAACAAAGTTTCGCGTTTTTTTTTTTGGATCGACAGTGCCTCTTTGGACTCTGGCGGGAATGTGCGCCGTCAGGAGGATTTCCTTTGGGGTTATCCGCTGTCACGCTGGTGTTGATATAGATTCTAGACATATTGGATTCGCCTACCACGCTGCCAACCACTCTGGTTGAATATAGCCCATTGCTCTATTGAAAAAAATGAACTAGTACTGTGGATCCAATACGTAGCTCCGCGGATAACCATCTAAAAATGGACAACTCTAAACTTATTAAAAACAACATCATCCCAACAATTTCAATTTTTCCAAACAAAAGCACAAACGCCAATGCAAATATGAGGTTTAGTTTTCTTATCAACACCAGTTAGCAAATTATCAAACATATTCGCATGCTAGTTGGTGGAGAAATATTAAAGGTGAGCTGAATGATTCTCCAAATATCACATACAGACGTGATATAAACAAATGCTTTACAAACTCATCTGACTGACAAAATACATACAATTTACGCCGATCTAACGTCTCCTAGTAAGGTTATCTTTACTGAGTAAAACTTTTCAAGGAAGAAACCACGTGCAAATCTTTATTTTTAAACGCACATTCAATTTCCAAAGGAACGTGCGCAAGAAACGCGTATGCCAATGCAAGAAATCAGAATACATGAATTAAACTGAGATTTTTTTTGCTAGAGTCAATTTCCACGAAAAAAATCAGAATTTTTGGATAAAGAGGCTCTCATTAGTCTCTCTACCAAATACAGCCCAGAGGTCCACTTGTTACCTGTCGAAGACCGCCTCAACTCAATGTTCAACGCTCTGTTAATCAAAACATCAGCAACCAAAACAATTTTCCCGCGCAATATTAAAAAGAGAAGGGTATTGGACATATAATGGTGCATACTGCCCCACAACCATCCTCCCAAAATTGAGTACCCTCCCTGTTGCCAACCTGAAATGAACCCCAAGCTAGTGAGAACAACACGATCTCCATATGAGAGTATCTTCCCAGCCCAAGAACCCAAATTTCTTCAAAAAAGGTCCTCTATGGGTTCGCATTCTTTGCTTAACAACTTGAGGTAATGAATAGGAATGCCTAATACATTGTAGTAAGAAACACGTATAGATCCAGTGTGTAGCTTCTAAGAGAACCTACAAGAACAATAACATTACACTATTTCAACATAGGCCAAGTCCAAGTACAAACACCCACAAAAAAGTGATTTTAGTTTCTTTATATGCCACATCAGCTAATTCATGAACATATTTTAAATTCAGGTTGAAGGTGGTCAATCAAATAAAGTACTCCTCCGTCCGGAAAAATTTGTCGTTAAAATGGATGTATCTAATACTAAAATATGTCTAGATATATCCATTTTAATAACACGTTTTTCCGGACGGAGAGAGTACATAAAGACTATGCACTACATAATCCGTGTTTTTTGGTGAAGCATTTTATATGCACGTTTTTGGTGAATAATTTCAGTGGCCGTACAAAATGGACTCCGTATGAGATATTTATTTTAGTGAAGACTACGCAAAAATAATTCCGAAGAAAAAACATGGATTAGGTCTTGTCTAGCCGGAAACCAACTCTTTCTCTTTGCAGCTTTTAGGATAAATATGAAAAACAGTCGATCAGGTAAAATGATGGTTGTCTCAAAATATGGTGATTACCAATGTCAAGTCGGAACAAGACAGATATACTGACACCAAATACTAGCTATAGTTCACTACGATGTACACACGAGGGCATGTCAAATACTATATGAAGAGACGACCTGATCAAGACCAAGTCTAGTCTAAGTGCGCGTCAGAAGATATATTTGAGATCGCGATTGCAGCACGCGGCACCCTTTGGCACAACCTTGATATGCTGTCTGAAAGTGACGGCATGTTTGCTGTAAGCCTAACAAACAGAAGGCAGCAGCTATGGAACAATGTACACTAGACGTAGTATGACTAAACGAAGACAAATGTGAAGCGTCGTCGTCTGTCCTTACGTGCTCTACATGCGTCGTCGTCTGTCCTTACGAGGGTTCTCGCCACCGAGGTTGTGGCTCCAGTTGTGGAGATCTTGCCTGAGCTGCAGGATCGTTGTGGGGAATCATCCGTCTCGCCCGAGTCCTTTGGGAGTGTTGTTCCTGTAGGTGGTGTGGATGCTACACCAGAGTCACCCTTGTGTGATGAGGTTGGCTCTTTGGAGCCTCTGGCGGTGGACATGGCGCCATCCCCTCCTCCGTCTGAGTCCTACGAGTTGCCCTCCTCTGTGGATCTCTTGACCGCGAAGCTTTTTTGGCACGTTTGGACGAGGTGATCTTCGCGGAAAAACTTGGTCGTTTGCTCGCCTGCTTGGAGGCAGCTAGCCCTGGATCTGGCAAGGAGATTGCTTGCCTCATAGCAGAGGAGGCTTCTGCTGGCATAACCAAGAGGGTGAAGAAGGCTCTTAGGAGCATAGGCAAGAGGGGTGGCGCCTTTGGTAAGGCGCCCGTGACTGCTTAACGGCAGCTGCGTGGTCCTAGGGTAGCCGTCAGCGCCTACAGTTGCTTAGCTAGAGTGCGGTTGTCGTTTCGGTAGTTGCTGGTTTTAGGTGTTGCCTTTTGTGGTTGTGTTGGCCCCCTCATCTTGTTGATGTTTGTTGTTTGTTGTTTGGTTTTCGCCCGGTTTCTTCCACTAATAAACCGGGCACCTTCTTCTTAATAAATGGTTGGGGCAAAGCTTTTGCCCCACAGTTCGAAAAAAAAAAGAAGACAAATGTGAAGCAAGGAAGAAACACCAAATCAGTCTTCTCCGCATCAAACTAATGTCCGGAAAGAAACAAGGAAGTCCAAATGAGTCTTCTCGGCATGCATCAAGCTTGGAAGCGTTTAGCTCCACCCAAAAGTAACTGGATATATATGAGACCCATTGATAAACGATACAAAATTTGTAGGAATTATCTTTATCTCAGCTGCTCTCTTATCTGTCTGACATGTAGGGCCAATTGTTCTTTACCTTAGTCTAACAAAAGATCCACTTAGCCTTTGCTCTTTCACTGTTACAGTTACAGACAAGTTCGACAAAAAAATCGTATGACTCACTACGTGGCACATTTTGTACGCAAGTTTTTTTACGCAAGTTCAACCAACGGGCTGACTGCACGTCTGTAGAATTCTAGTGGCACACAGCGCATCCTGTCCGTAAGTCTATCATTAGTCCAAGACCAAGAAAATTCCTGTTAGGCTTGACTTTACTCAACGCTTCACCGGCGGGGGCGGGGCGCCCTACACGCTGTCGAGCATGAACGAGCTCATCCTCACGGGCTGCAACGCGCAGGCCACGCTTCTCCAGGACGACGACACCAACACCAACATCATCAGCGGCTGCGCCTCCTTCTGCTCGGCCACCGGGGCCGCCTACGTCGGGGGCGTGGCGAGCGGCCACGACAAGTACTGCTCTGGCATGGACAGCTCGCCCAAGGAGCTGCGGTTCAGGTGGTTCAACCGGAACCATTCCCAGGACCTGGTGCCGCTGCCCGTGTACGTGTTCGTGGCTGAGGAGGGGTGGTTCGACCAGCGGTGGGTCACCGACGAGCTGGTGCAGAAGCTCCGGCCGCCGGCGAGGGCGGCGCTGGAGGTGGCCCGTGACGTGAACTCACACCCCAACTGTTCCGCCGGCGACGTGTCGCGCAGCTTCTGCAAGAGCAACCGTAGCTCCTGCAATCAGGAGAGCAGAGGCTATTCGTGCAATTGCTGGGATGGCTACGACGGCAATCCCTACCTCACCGACGGCTGCCAAGGTAATTAGCTCACTCTCACATCTTTTTAGTTCCCCTCCTGTTCCATATGTGCTGGATTAAATAGTATTATTTTTACTCTGTTTAAAAACATATAATTTGTTTCTTCGGCCTCTATAGATGTCGACGAGTGTGAGCGGCCCGAAGAATACGGTTGCTTCGGCGAGTGTAGGAACCTGCCCGGGACTTTCGAGTGCTGGTGCCCTCGAGGAACCCATGGCAACCACACCCTACACAACGGCTGTGTAAGGCCCGTCACAGGTATAGACGGATTCACCATGGTGCATGGGTGTTCAGCTGAACACCCAAAATCTGAACACCCAAAATTTTCTGCAGTAAATTCATGTATATAGTGTATGGTGGCATGCCTATGACCTATCTCATATCGCCGATACATGGAATGAGCAAACATCGGTAACAAAATGTTGCCAACACACCAGTTTTGTGCTCTCACACCAAGCCACATTGCCTTTTCATGCCATTGGAACTTTGCACGCGCATGGATAAATGGACATATATATGCACATAGGAAGCAATTTCATCAGTTATCACATTTAGTTGGATAACACTTGTGTGTCACACACATATATGTAAATTTCTCGCATCCGCATACGGGCACGCTAGCTGCGCGGGAAGTGCCCCGGCCAGATTTTGACGCACATTTTCAGTTGTTTACCTTTATTTTTTTGTCGGTTCAAATTTGAACACCCAAAGTTAAATTTCTGGATCTGTCCCTGGTCATAGGTGACTAAAACACATTTTCTTTCATGGAGACAGAAGTATGTCAAGACATGACCCAGAGCTTGCAGTAGTTAATGTTTCTTGTTTTTGTAGATATCTTATTGTTCTTTCTAAAATAGATATCTTATTAATATTAATATAGTAACATTTATTGAAAAGTGATTGTTTCTTGTACATATGTATTATATAAGTTTTTTCCTCCCTTGAAAAAATGACCGATAACATGTAAAAATAAATTCTTCTGAAATGGAGGAATGTCAAGACAGGATCAGAGCTTGCGGTAGTTACTGTTTCTTGTTTTTGTAGTTATCTTATTGTTCTTTCTAAAATAGATATCTTATTGATATTAATATAGTAACATTTATTGAAAAGTGATTGTTTCTTGTACATATATATTATATTAAAAAAATTCTCTCTTGAAAAAATGACCGATAACATGTTTTTTTTTTTTCTTCTAGAATGGAGGTTGATAACATGTACATCCACATGCAGCTTCGATACTTCTAGGAGTTGGTCTCGGTCTAGTAGGCATTCTGCTAACGGTTCTTCCTGCGATCTTGGTTGTCCTCTGAGATATTAGATCCACAGGTTGTGGAGGAAGAGGAGGTGAAGAAATCAAAGAAGTTGCAACACTAGCAGCATCGTGTACAAAATTCAGAGGAGAAGACCGACCGAACATGAGACAAGTGGAGATGGCACTCGAAGGCATTCAATCATCGAAGGAGCGTATTTCAAATAATTTTGAGGACAATAATATCCAAAGGGAAGCTGAAGAAACAATTCGCCGTTCCCCTCTCCTTCTCTACAGTAGAGAGCGGCGAAAAAGGGCGAACCCGAGTTTCCAGTCTCCTCGCCGGAGCGAGGCTGGATCTCTGCCTCTCCCGTCGCTCCGGCGGCGGGGTGTGGTGGGGATCTGGTTCCTCGTCTCCTGGTGCGTAGATAGGGGTAGTTTAGGTCTCGGCAGCGGCGAGAGGAAGGCTCGGCGACCGCGTACGGTAAATAAGGTGCGGCTCTCTCCTTCCCTCGGTGCGGTTTCCGGCGGCGCCGAGGTGAGAGCGGCTTGGTTCTGCTTCCGTGCTGCGGCCGGAGGCCTTCTGTGCTCGGTGGGTGCTCGTCGCTGCGGAGATGGCGGGCCTCGCGTGGAGCTTCTGTACCCTGTTCCTCTCTTCGTCACAGCTCTGCTGTGGAGGAACTGGGGTTTGTGTTCTCCGGTGAGCTTCTTTTCCTCTGCTTCTCTGGCCGGCCGTGGCGGCGAGGGGAGGAGCTGGTGGTGGGAGGTGCTCCGGTTTTGGTGCTTTGGATGGAGTTGGTTTTCTTCCTCGGTGTGTCTGCTCTGGCCGGCCTTGGTGGCGAGGGGAGCAATGGCCGGTGGCGGATGGGTGCGGGTGGTGGTGGCTGGCCTGGATGACGCCTCGTCGGCTGGAGGTTCGGCGGTGCTGGGGTGTGGGCGCTGTGGCTGTGCGCGTTCAACGCGTCTAGGTTCCGTTGCGAGGCGGCGGACGGCTTTTGCGGCCATCTACGACATGTGGCGGCGCTTCTTCTCCGGCGGTTTGAGGTTCGGCGATGACGGCGTGCTCTAGGTTCTTGGGAGCCGGCTCTTGGATCCGATTGTGATTCCTTCAAGTTGCTCAGGGTGCTTCGTGCAAATTTCAGGATCCTTTTGTATTTTTCTTGTCTTTGTTGGACTTCCTTGTAATTTGTACTGAGTATCTTGTATAAATGGATCGGATCCTTCCTCAAAAAAAAAATATCCAAAGGAATTTCTCATTAACCAACACAAGAAACATGCTAGGAGGCACTAGGGTCTATAGTTTGGAAGAGGAATTCTTGCAGTCTGCGAGGTACCCCAGGTAGTTTTGCTAATGTAACAAGGCATTGCCTGCAATAGTTTTATCCTTTGCTTTTGTTGGAGAGGAAGTATTCTGATTTAATTTCCTTATTGTTATATTTATTGTAATTAAACTCCTGGCGTCGTCATTTACTCCACGAATGTGTGGTTTATGTGATAACCAAGTACTGTTTGGTAAGTGTAAAGACTAATAAAAGTGTGTCCGCTCTCAGCTGTAAGTCCAATTAACTCCGCTGACTAATCGATTATTTGACTCCCGAATTGCTCAGTATTCTCTAAAATTATTCATACACATTAAGGTTAATTCAGTCTAAATGATGGCACCATTCACCGGCGCAGCGAAGCGTCGTTGCAATCCTAGGCTCTTCAGTTTTCCAGGTATTCAACATGTACATGCTAGGTGGAAGCTTGCAGGTTGTTGACTCAGAATAGTGCTAACATGCATGCATCTGACCTGTCCTGTCTGATGTGCAGTGACACCGAAAATGTTAGGCTTTTGCTCTTTACGTGCTATGTCATTCAAATTCTAGTCAGATATTTCTGATTGCTTTTGGATGTAAATACTAGGTCTGCCTCAGTGACTCTGAAATTGACGTGTTTGAGCTCTGGACTATCTGGAATTTCAGGAAGAACATATGCTTTGGCAAAACTGATTGGTTGTATTGGTAGGTGTTGAAGTGGAAACTGATAAGAACTTGAAAGATTTCTACTCCTGTCTGTCGAGGACTAAATGTACCCTGAAGAATCAAACGTACACCTCTACATACATGCATCGATCTAGGCTGAACATGTACGTCGGTGGACTCCTGCAAGTGGGAGCACGTGGTGACGCCGTCATGGAGGAGAAGGTGGCCAAAGTGGCCGCGTGCAGCATGGTCGAGGTCGACTCACCGGCGAAGACCGTTCGCTTCATCCGTGGACGGCGGCCGTCGTCACTCGAGAGAGCTAGCTCTCACGTTTCCAAGTCCGGGTACGTCTAGAATTCGTGTTCTTTTAGGCAACGAAAATAAACCTAACCGGTAGTCCAGCGATTGTCCAGGCATCTTTCTACGTCTAAAAAATAGGACAGGACTAGGCGTCCCTCGAGGATCTTTCCGTCCGATCCCCCGGGTCGCCAGCTGTCCGATGCGATCGATAGGAGCCGTCAGATCCTGCGCCACCCCACCAACCCCGCGCGTTGCTACTGCCGCAGCAAATAATCTCCGCTTTTGCTTCCTATGTTGCAAAAAACGGTTCGCCCAGAAAACAGAAAAAAGAAAAACTGACTTCGTCGGAGACCTCACCGAGATCTCGCCGGAGATTTCGTAGCAACACAAATGTGCTACTATAGCAAAATCGACTTCGCCGGAGACATCGCCGGAGACATCGACGAAGACCTCGCCGGAGACATCGTGGCAAATTTCTCGTTCTATTGTAGCAAAACCACATATCAATAATAGCAAAAAATTTGTTATATTGCAGCATCGTAGCAAAAATTCTTCCGACGAGGTTCTCCGACAGCAGAACAAAATTGTAGCAAAAATCACGGAATCGTATGGTGCAAAATTCAGAAAGTTGTAGCAGAAAAATTCCAACGACGGCCGGCAGCACTGCCGGTGAACACGTCGCCTCGGTTTGGCACCACCACTCCTCCTTGCAGCACCGCCGATGTTGCTCCTTGCAGCACCATCTGTGCACGCCAATGTTGCTCCTCCGTCGGCCACTGCCGTCGTCGGAGAACCCGACGCGGCGTCACCGATGCAACATGCGCTTGTAGCAACGCACATAGTCCATGGTAGCAACTCCGGCGGTCGCTGGCAGCAACGCCGCCATGCCATGGCAGCAACGCCGCTAGCTCCTTGTAGCAGCGCCGATGTTCCTTGGTAGCAAGGTTACCGTACCATGGTAGCAACGCCGGCCGTTCCTTGTAGCAACGCCGCCGCCGCACGGAGCAACGCAGGGAGCAGCCGCCGTAGTTCCCTCGCCGTCGTCCGCTGATTCCTTCGGCAGCAACGCCGCCCTGCCATGGGAGCAACGCTGCCCTCCTTCGGTAGCAACGCCGCCGCCACATGGCAGCACCACCGTCGACCAACCGGAGCACCGTCGCTCCCCATGGTAGCA
Organism: Poa pratensis; assembly: GCA_947311845.1. NCBI lineage: Eukaryota > Viridiplantae > Streptophyta > Magnoliopsida > Poales > Poaceae > Poa > Poa pratensis. The sequence continues at coordinate 22,198,053 of CAMZMU010000111.1, forward strand.
CCGCCGCCGACGTGCAGGAGCACCGCTGCCTCCCGTGGTAGCTCTACCTTAGCGCAGGCAGCACCGCCGCTGACCTATGGGAGCAACAACACTCCCCCATGGCAGCTCCGTCGCCGACCTATAGGAGCACCGCTGCCTCCCATGGTAGCAGCTCCGTCGCCGACCTATAGGAGCACCGCTGCCTCCCATGGTAGCACCGCCGTCGATGGCCGTAGCACCGCCGCTGACCTACGGGAGCAACGCGGATCCCCCAGGGCAGCACCGTCTCCGACCTACGGGAGGGCGGCGGCCATGGGGTCGTCGGTGAGGCTGAGCACCGCGAGGATGAGCTTGGAGCGTGGGCTTGGGGCAGGGCCGGAGACGGCGGGCTGGAGAAGGGCCAGGGCGCCGCGCGGGGGCGGCGGGGCGGCGCTCGGCTGCCGGCGGCGGCACGGCGATGTCGAAGGCCGGGGACGGCGGGCCCGAGAAGGGCCGGGGGCGCCGCGCGGGGACGGCAGGGCGGCGCTCGGCTGCCTTTGGCGGCGCGGCGACGTCGAGGGCCGGGGGCGGCGCGGGGATGGCGAGTTGGAGCAGGTCCGGGGCGCCCCCGGAGCGGAGACGGCCATGGCAGGGCGGCGGCCGAGCTCGCCGGCGGGATGGAGCAGAGGGCAGCGAAGGGAAGGAGGAGCCTCTCGCGTCGTGTGCGTTGACAGGAAAGATGTGGAGTCGAGGAAACGAGGGCTAACAGATAAGAAACGAGAGGAGGAGAACGCTCCATGCTTGGGGACGCGTGGCATCACCACGAGGCGGGGGATCCGGAGGACGCGATCCCCCGGATGATTACAAGACTTTCCCTGAAAAATACACACGGGTCGATTGTCCAGCGACCTAGCTAGGTTTTCCTTCCTTTCCCCAAAAGGGTGAGATGGACAGGGCAAAATCAGCAATAGAGGAGGCATACATGCCTAGCGACAAGAAGAATCCCAGTGATAGAAGTGAAGAAGCTGTGACGGAGGGCAGCGGCAAATCAACCATCGACGAAGAGGTGATTAGTCCGGAGACCAATAAAGAGCTCTTTCTGCAGATGCTCAGAGATATGGAGGAAGAGGATTCGAACACGACCATGGTAGATCTGAGTTCCACCAATTCAATGGCCATCCAAGATGATCATGACTTGGAGATGGATTTCGAGGCAGACAGATTCGCTTCATATCGCAGAAGCTGGGAATCTAATTGGAGCGAAACATGTGGTTCCTTCGAAGACATAAGTAAGCAACTCTCTTGTTTAACTAACTTGCTGCTTGCGCCTAGTTCATGCATGCTAATTCCGCTCCACTTTCTCGTTTTGGTACCTGCAGCGATGCTGACCTCTATGCAGTCTACACACCACACACCAGGACTCATCCCATCGGGAAGCGCCGGTTACATGACGGAAACCCTGCAGATCGTCTCCATTAAACTCACACACATTGCTGGTGGCCTTCAGTTGCCATTGTCTGTGTATGGCGTGGTTGCCGCCCGAGACATCGTGGATCGCAATCGAAACATTCTCTTCTACCGCAGCAGGAGCGAGGCCCAAGAACTGAAACAAATGTATGTATGCTACGTACTATCTTGCATATTTTCTCTTGTAGATATTGCTGATTGATGATGCTCCGGATCCTTTTCTGCACTTGTTTGGTCTGTCCCGTGCAATCGTTTCCACCGACACGGTCTACATTGAGATCGAACTGAATGTGAAAGGTGCGGCGAAATCTCAAGACAAAACGTTGCTGACTTGTGTGCGCGGTCACAGCGGCTCATCTACCATGTGCTTCAATAACGACTTGTGTACGCTGGAGCTGTGCTCGGCGCGAGTTAAACGAACGGTCCAGGCCACTATCTTGAGTGTCCAGGTTGTCAAAGGAAAGGGGTCACCGCCTCTAAATTTCAAATATGGCGGCCTAGTTGCTTGCACCCCGCTATCAGGGAAATTTGTGTTCAGTGATGGTGGATTCACTCGTATGAAGAATTCCTCATCCAACAAGATCGTGCTGCTCGAGTCAAAAAATGGACCAATGCCGGAAGGTCTTAGTGGTTATTTACATCTGTGGAGGCAAGTTGTTTCTGTAGAGTTTGAAGGAGGGTTGGATGTTGTCGTGCAAGCCTACTCCGAGTCTGGTGGTATCGCTGCAGAAAGGCGTGTCCATTTCATGCCTAAACTAAACAGAGCAACATAAGCCAGAAGAAATTTGCCCTCGAAGATGCCCAGGTAACTGTAACTGTTGCTTAGTCCCTCGTTCCTACGGATAAGGACGAAGTTGTGTCAGAGGTAGGCAGAAGAAGGTGGGCTGTTTGAAGCCAGCAGCTAGGAGGTTTTCATGAATGTGTTTCTCCAACTGTATGGAGGACTATAACTTATGCCATCCATGTATCTGCGTATTGTCTGTTTTTTATGTTATTGTTAATAGATACAATTTGCACAGTTTGTGCCTCTAATTCGTGTCGATGTTGCTTGTGCATCGCGTGTCTACCGTCCCAGACTCGGTGAGTTAACATGTACGCTGTGCAGCTGATTATCTCGCTCAACTAAATTGTCTGAGTTAGCTTTATTTTACAAGGATGTTCTTTTCACAAGAGTAATTTAAGTTACTTGTGTGAGATATTGGATGTTTCTGCATGTCAACATGTAGGTGTCGGTCAGTTCTCATGCAGTAAAACAAGTCAACAAACGAAGAATTAACATACATTTCACATGCGGAGGGTCTTCAATGAACACTGAATCAATTGAGAATACAATGCCACGGTACAACAACACAGAGGCACAAGCCACAGAAATGAATGCGGTAAGCCTCCACTAGAGTTACACACACCATATTCTATTACAGGCCTAACGGCCGTCCACGAGGCAATCGCCTCTTTGTAACACCATCCGGCGCCAGCGGTCTGCTTGCTGGCTGCGCTACTAGTGATCCTTGAAGCGGCCAGATCGTCACATTGAAGGTTTAAGCTACTCTATGCTGCTGCGGACTCGGCATCTCATCCTCGGACGAGACGTCGTGCTTCGATGACAGTTTCTGCTTCTGTCCGTTCCTTCTCCTGCTAGAGTTCCCGCCTCGCGCCTTTGGCGCTTGCTTGGCGTCGCTCTGCTGCAGAAAGGCGGAAGCGGAAATTATCAGCTCGGAGTTGTGTGCAAAGCTAAGGATCAGTGCTCCACACAAATCAATTAACCTCAATACAGACTCCTAATGTTGAAGAGATTATACAAACACAATATTTTCTGTCCCCTATGGTTACTAAACCATCGGGACATCAGAGGTCAACTGTGGTATGTCGCTGTACGCCACGTCAAATTGAGCACCAGCGAATTCAACCAGCATCGCTACTCTGAAGATTCTTAAAGAACAATAGCAAAATATAGAATATCAGATAACATATGCGGCCTTATCCATGAGTTGCAATTCAACTGGTTGGCAATTTAAGGTAGGAGAGCTGCGTGTTCTGATGATAAGAGCATGGTTTGAACAAGTTAGCAACGACACCATACACATATAACAATTGAAAAAATGGTGAACATTGTAAAAGCAAAAAGATGGCAATACAGAAAAACTGGTCCGTAATAAGATACTGATCTACGAGACGAAAGTAGCACTGCAGACTGTTCTACCATGTGATGCACAAGAAAGACAGTGATGTACCAGTAATGGATCATCCAGAAGGTCCTATCCAGAAACCTCATAGCTGATAAGCAAGCCATCAAGTGGCGGATTGTATCACTCGGTTGGTGCCCCTTCCAGTGCAAATAGTTTCACTAGGGCTCTCCACATTTATTTTGGGCAGAACATTTCACGAGTAAGACAATTGAATCCCTAAATAGCTTAGATGTGGACATCTAGTGGGGTGCCGCAACTTGGACCCTACAGTCCCCTATCACGGTACAATGCAGGTAAACTTGCACAAGGCCAAAAGGTCACTACCTAGAACAAACCCTTTCTTGGACAAAGGACCAGCCATACGGAACAACGAGAAAGGTACCCAAAAGTAGGAAAAAGGACCATTGCAAACTATCTATTCCAGCATAAAAGGTTGTGCTTGGGTATCTGATACTTTATTTATTATGCAAAACAATAGATAGGTGGTTTGCATAAGCGAGCGCCAGATGCTAGATCTTGTTAATCTTTACATAACCACCCTATATTTTTTTTCCAACCCAAGTGTGAGCGTCTCGTAACATCAAGATGTAAACACATAGGTCACAAACAACAATTTTAAATCTTGCACAAAGATTAGATCATTGTCAATGCTATCTCCTTAATGTACCATTGCATGACTGTCGTCAACAATATAAAAAAAAAATCAGATGACAATAGCTACATAATGATTGCCCTAAGCTGGTGCATAACTACAAACAGACAAATGGATAAACCCACGAGATACTTACCCCAAAACAAAACTCAGGCTGGCCGTAATGCGCCCCCGCATCACCAGCTCTTGGAGGCTTCCCGGAGCCCATTGCTGACGAGCCGCGCTTGTTAATGCCATTATATGATGGTGCTTCTGCCTCAGTAGCTAACGGAGGTGGCGGAGATGGTGATGACGAAGGAGAGGTCGATGATGTTCGGGTCTGTCCATGAAACGGGTCATACTGGTCCTTGGCAGGACCATTGCAGAACCCCGAGTCAATATCAGACTGGAACATGTCCACAAACAGCTGTTGCAGCTCCTCAAAGCTCTCCTGCCTCTGCAAATCATATGGACAATTGTTATTGCCATATTTTTCTTGGATCAAATGGAGTCCTGGGAAAACAGATTATTTTTCGCTTCGATTCGAGAAATTTAAACATCCTTTTTTTAGGTCCATGACCAAATAAACACAGCAAATAATAACCAGCAAATAACTTAAATCTAGAGAAAATTTCCTGGTAAATGATAAAAATCAACGCAAGCCTTCGATGACTTAGCATTCATATTTGACAACTTTGTTATGTTATGCAAAATTATGGACAAGGAAAAGTTTTATGCATACCATAAAGTTATGATGTGCTGTCATGTACATTAATAACTCAAAAACCTTCAACTCAGTGCTTAGCTCACAACTTTGCAACAAAAACGCATACCCTAAAATGTCAACAGTTTTTTTTTTCAAAAATATCACAAAAATCCACACGAACAAAAGCAGATGCCAAATAGAACAAGTACATCATGACGAAGGTTCTGAGAACCACAAAAGCAGAATACGGTACTTGTTGTATACTCAGTTAGGTGCTAACACTGGAGTCCTTGAATTGGCAGAGCTTCGTCCGCAAAACAGTAAACAGATAAAATGATTGTGGGCAGAATATGGTGATTAAAATCAATGTCAAAACCCAAAATGTCGGAGTTAGTGACAAGAACTGCTAGCTCTAGTTCCCTACAAATTGCGAACGAGAATCGAGGACATATCACAAACATGACAGTAAGACATTGCAGCCAATCAACGTCCATTGCAGCCAGACATATGGTCCAGGTGTGCCAGCACAGCTCTTACCGTTGGCCTTGTCTGGCTCATCATATGAGCCATCTCACCAAGGAAGTCCCCCATCCCCTGCATCTGGAACAATAGCAGAAAACATCAGTTCCACTATAAGCAATACCAATGCAAAAGCACGATTACAATGTGGCGATTCTTACGCTGTCTTCATCCTCTTCTTCTTCATAGACCCCCACGTCGTAGAGGAACCGCTTGTTGGCGTCGGAGAGGACTGCACAAGAACAACAATGGGATTGGAGCGCGAGGGCTCCGTGCGATAAGTTCACCAACTAGCTTGCTAGATCGGTTCTGCGGGTTAGTCGTTGTTGTAACATGCAGAGTCAGTGAAGTGGGGTGGATTGCGTGAACGTAAATGTGGGGGAGAGGTGGAAATTGAGACAAGGAAGATTAAGACCGGAATAGGCGCCCTGAATCTGCTGGAACTTCTCCTTGGCCTCCTCCATGTGCTTGCTGCTGCTGGAGGACGAGCATCTGTCCGGATGCCATTTCTGCAACAAGTTGCACAGTAAGTTCAGATAAATTTGTAAAAAAACAGAGCATCATCAGAACTGGAGCAGAGATGCTCAGCTTTGATGTGTAACAATTATCAAACAATGTTCGACTAGTACGGACATGACAGGACAACAAATCCGTCAATAGTTGTCTACGATATGACCGAGTTGGAGATCGAAATCACTGGTTAACACCAGATCAACAGAGATTACAAGGTTCTCGCATAAAAGCAGAGGCGGGAGACTGTAGCGCTGTCAGACACTGGACACGAACTTTGGCGCCAACCTCTGCCTCCAAACTCGAGATCAGCAAACAAGGAAAATTTATAATCCTATCCTACCACGGCGAAGGATTAAATCCATGGCCGTACACCCCCAATTCCCGATCGAATCGAGAACGGGCGCACGTAGATGCGGAAGAAAAATTCAAGAAATGGATACACCAGAGGAAGGGAGGAAGGGTCCGTGTAATTAATTGCTCACCATGGCGAGCTTCCGGTACGCGACCTTGAGGTCGGCGTCGGAGCACTCCTTGCGGAGCCCCAGCACCGCGTACAGGTCGGCGCCGGCCGCCGGCCGCTCCCCGCCGCACTTATCGCCGCCGCCGGCGTCCATCTCGCGTCGCCGGAGAGGCGCGCGCAGGTGGCGAAGAGGCTCGTGGCGGCGCGCGAAGACGCGCAGGGGAATGGACCGGAGGAGAGAAAGAGGAGGGAGATGTCTCCTCTCTCCTCTCAGTCTCAGGTCGCTCGCCTCCACGCAGTGCCCGCTTCGGAAGCCTCTGGAAGCACGCCATGATGGCCACTTGCCCTTTTAAACGTTTTTTTTTCTCTTGCGCATGAGAAATTTTCTCCTGGCTTTGTTTTACGTGTTCTGTCGCGCGTTGGCGGGCTGCCAGTTTTTCTTTATTGTACTACAGCGAAATGCCGAAAGGCTACGCGGTAGCTTGCGTCCAAAACTAACTTGATTTTAAACAAACAAAAGTACGTCTCCCAACATGAATTACGGAGTGGGTTGGATTCTTGGACAGACTGATTTGAAGAAGCCACACACAACAGATGACATGATTTTAGAAAGGGGGCAAAAGCTTTGCCCCAATCTATTAATTAAGAAGGAGTTTTACAATAAAGTAAATAGAGATTACAAAAGGCCACTACTCTCCCGGCAAGAAACCACTCAAACATTTCGCTCCCGCGGTGACCCAAAGGCGGGCTTCTCTCTTAAAGTTCTCAAGGATGATATGTTTTCAGTCAAGTGTGCACAAGGAAGATATTTACATAGAAGCTCCGAGTATGAACCGTTTGAAGGTCCGGTTTGGCAGGCTTTTGTCACCACGTCGAAATGGCATCCTTTCATGTTTAAAAGCACATCCTCACATCATCTCAAAGCCGCAAATAAGTGGACACAATTGGTATGATATGTCTCATCAGCGACTTTCGTTCGGTTGAAAGAGGTAGCGGGCGAAGCAATTTTTAGAACTACACTGCGCGCTTCAAATATCATGCGTTTCCACCAGGGAGAGAATTAAGGCGCGTTTACCTTAATTGCGCAATTAATTACCGCGTACTACTCCCCTCAATTCTCTCCCTTTCTGTTTCCTTCCGCATGTGTGAACGTGGGCAGAAAAACTGCATGCAGGTCGTGTGAACAGGTTTAGCAAAGCGATTGGGTTTTTGATCGTGTGAACGTATACTGGTTTCGATAGATGCATGCAGTGCCGTTAGCTCGCCTCCTCTTCCTTGTTTCGAATTTGGATCGGTCACATCCTCGTAGTATAAGAACACCGAGCCTCTCATGGCCATGAACAACAGGAGTGATGGAAGGTTGATGGCACTGGCCAGGTGATAAGAGGTGGATCAGAAACCTTGATCCCGTTGTGGAGAGTTGGGCGCAGGCTATGGAGATGGAGGAGGAGAACCCTGCCGTGGCCATGGAGGATGTCCATGCCGTGGTTGAGGTGCATGGCGAGCAGGAGATCCATGGCGAGCAGCCGATCCATGGCGTGCCGGAGCAAGAGATGCAAGTCGTGGTGGGGCAGGAGAACCATGCCGAGGTGGAGGTGCAAGGCGTGGTGGAGAACCATGGCGAGCAGGAGAACCATGCTGAGGTGGAGGTGCAAGGCGTGGTGGAGAACCATGGCGAGCAGGAGAACCATGACGACGTCGTGGTTGATCTGGAGAAGGAATTCGAGATCATGTTTGCACGCATCGACGTGTCGTTCGCGAGGATTGATCGCATATTTGCACGTCAAGATGAAAGGTTGGCCCGGTTGCAATACATCCGCAACACCAACTTGGCTATCGCTGAACCCTCTCCGGACTACGATTCTTCATGTGTTGGTTGCATGTTTCCAACGGTGTGCCGAAGGTGCGGTGTTCGTGGTGACATATCGATTTTTCGTTGTCTTGAGTGCAGTCTTCCGGTGCCGTGGCTAACAACCGAAGCTATTTTTCAGCTCTTTCCAAACTAAACCAAAGCCAATCAAACTGCACCTTGGTCCTAGAAAATCCTCAAGCGCGCAGTGTAACCGAGAAGGAGGGAGTAGCGGAGAAGCCAGACCAAAAAGCAATAAACATCGTTAATTAGTTGGCTTCCTAGGGGCGCGTTTGGCTTTGTTTTTACGTGTTCTGTCGCATGTTGGCTGGCTGCCCGTTCTTTTTATCGTTTTCGTTTTTAAAACATTCCAGTGCTCCTGCTATTTAAAAAAGCAAAAATTATATTTAAGATTATTTTTAAAATAAAAATATATCTGGATGTAGCCAATGGTGTATCCCACAAATCGTGCAAGAAATCAATTTTAAATACTTTGTATTCTGAGGTACACAAAAATGACAAAAGTGTGATCTAAGTATGCTTATTTTTAAATCTCTATTTTTATCAGATTTTCTCATTTTTCCGTACACAATACAAAGTATTTGAAATTAATATTTTGAACGTTTGTGAGATACACCATTAGCTACATCTGAATTTATTTTAGATTTTTTTAACTTGCAAATAAGTTTTTTTAGTTTTTTAAGTACCAGGAGCAGTGAAACTCGGCGGCCAAAGACACTTTCCAGGCGGCGACGCGATAGCTTACAGCTTGGTTCGAAAACTAACTTGATACTTAAAAAATTAAAAATGTGAGGCTAGAACACTGCAGATACAAAAATACTTATCTGACGAGTGCAAATTCATACAACTGATTGAAAATTATGTAAGATAGTTAACAAACTTGCCATGCGGTGCAAAACGAGGCAAGACATGACCTCGATCTCAAGTCATATGCCCGCACAAACTGGTGGGGGTGGGGGGCATGAGCTAGTCATTGGCGACGAACTTGTAAGCGGGCGCCTCTCATCGTGACCATGCCAGAGAAGGACTAGATGACCACCCCCCCCCCCCCCCCCCCCCGAGCCGGTCCCTAGCTCGTAGCAGTAGTAACTAGGGTGTCAGAGCGGCGCATGGATCCGGCCCACTTCTTCTTGAAATACGCTAGGCTAGTTCGATTTTGCTCGGTCAGATTTACCTGGTTTTAAGCTAACAGCTGGTTAGTCCTATGCAGGCCTATGCGACCGCCGCCTGAAACATTAGCTACCGTCGGCGTGGCCACCGATGTCCCAAACGTTAGAATCTGACGTGGCCTCCACGAAACACCTTCCCCCTAACGAATTCCCCCTGCCGCCCTTGAGCGAGGCCGCCCGAATCTCACAGATTTAGCACCTGTCCTCGGTGGACCGTGGCCATGGGCACTCGCTCTGCCGCCACGAGGATATCAAGAAAGAAGAGACAAATGACAAGCTGAATTTTGGGAAGTTACATGTAAGGTCATAGCTAAAAAAATAACATGAGGTTTTCGTAAATGTCACATAATCCGCACCATGGAGATTTGGGCCGATTTTGCACGAGATGACAAGTTTATGTACTACCTCGCCCCAATTCATCTTACAAAATTGTACTTTTCCCCGAGATGAATTAGGGTGCCTTCTCGGACATATTTTTTTTTTGAATTTTCTATATATATTAAACCAACAAAGAGTACACGATTATATCGATTACAAAAATAATACTAAAAGAGACGAACAAATCTATGAGATCTTCAAGCCCTTTCTTCTTCCATGACACAATCTTGTACTTTTCTGAAAGCAACCGTAGAACAACGCCGAATACACCAAATCACAGACCTGTGAATATCAACGAAGATTCTCCCCTTTTAATTTTGAGCCGCAATGCCAAGGCTTTATTCACGCACACTGCCATTAAATTAATCAAGCAACATCGGCAAGAGCACCACCACTGATATTTCAGGGACAAATAATCGAACCACTTTGTCGACGTCGTTGGAAGCCGAGAGAACGAATCACCATTGCCGAAGACGTAGTAGCCGGGATAGATAATGCGAAGACAAACCTTCTCGCGGTAACCATGAGAAACAATCCAAGATTGATCTGGCGAAGCAAGATCTGAAGAACCATACCTAGACAATCTTAATCTTTCACAGCCACCATTGACGTCGGGAAGGAGATCTCGCCGACGAACGAAGCGCGGAAGATCACTTATTGCAGACGATGCCATCTCCATTGACGAAGAAGATAACAACCAAAACCAAGCTCTAACATTAAATACCTTTGTGTAACGCCCTGCGCAGGTCCGAGGTCCCCACCCCTCCTAGTGCCAGCGGCACCTAGAGGAGGTGAGAACCCGTCAATTCTTAGACGAAGGCGACGATGAAAATGCAGATGACGCCGGCGGCGACGGCTAGCATTGAAACCCTAGGCCACCGCCTTCTCGGACAGATTGATTTGTTGAAGCTACAACAAATAGATGCCACGATGCTTTGAACCAAGAGTGCACGAGGGCGAATATTTCCTTAGACACTCCGACCGAGCAAGGACCGTTTCAAAAGCCGGTTTGGCAGGCTTTTTTCTCCACGTCGAAACGGCATATTTCCATGTTTAAAAGCACATCCTCGCATCATCTCAGACCCGCGTACAGTGTGCTTCCGAATAACGCTCAGAGGGCATGTTTTTTTTTGAATTTTTCCACATATATTAAACCAACAAAGAGTACACGATTACATCGATTACAAAAACAAAACTAAAAAAGACGAGCAAATCTATGAGATCTTCAAGCTCTTTCTTCATCCATGACACCATCTTGTACTTTTCTGAAGGCAGCCGTAGAACAACGCCGAAAACACCAAACCACATACCTGTGAATACCACCGAGGAGGCGAGGACCCGTCAAATCCAAGACGAAGGCGACGATGAAGAAGTAGATCGGCGTCGGCGGCGGCGGCGGCTAGGGTTGAAACCTAGGCCGCCGCCTCTATTCTTTTCCGTACGCGAGAGCTCTCCTCCCTTGCAAAAACAATAAATAAGAAAATGTTACTCAAAGCTCAGAGGGCATGGTTGAAATGGTAAGTCTGATCAGCGACTTTCATTCGGTTGAAAGAGGTAGCCAGTGGATGACGCAATTTTAGTACTTGTGGGGAAGCCATACCGAAAAGAAACAAACACCGTTAGTTTGCTTTCGTAGGTCCATCAATTTTCATCATAAAACTAACTTGATTCGTCAAAAAAATTGATTTGAATTTTTTTCGTAGGTCAATCAATTGTTTCGTACCAGACACCGCTCTAATCGACCGTTCCAAACTCCGGGGGTGAGAAGCTATGTGTCCATGGTGAAATGCCGTTGAGATTCGCTGACTTTGCTCCCGCTGACTTTGAGTCGGTGGGCCCCACACGTAAGTGACTCAAAGTCAGCGGGAGCAAAGTCAGCGAATCCGCGCCCGGTGAAATGGCGCACTTCCGACACTAAATGCTTTGCATTATCTCAAAGCCGTGTATAGCGTGTTACTATGTTTCCTAATAACAAAATGATTCGTGAAGCCTCAACAAACTGATGTCTCGATCAATTTAGGAACTTCAGGAATTAATAGACTATCTCACTAATATACAGATCCAATCACTAACCAAAGTTGCCAGGTTTTTGCTTTGCCAACCAAGCAACGGTTTACTGAATATCCTAACAATATTTCCTTCATTTGGTGTATGCTAATGGTTAAAAGCCGGGGGGGGGGGGGGGGGGGGGGGGTCACGTGGATTCAAATTGCTGCATTACTACTCAATGCCCATGCTACTTGCACCTATTTACGCACCAAAACCCAAAAGCCCAGCCCAATTTAGAGCTCGAATACTTCGACCCGTAACTTCCGTCTACCATGCCGAGGACGAGCGATCGCGTCGTTACCCTAATCTCATAATCTTAGATCGATTTGTCATGGCGCCTGGCCGCCTGCGACAGCTCGCAATCTACGCCAAGAGCCAGGGCCGGCCCTGGAGGGTGGCAGGGTGGGCGACCGCCCGGGCCCCAACATCCAGGGGCCCAACCCTAGGTACGTTGTACTATAGAGAGTATACGATATACATAACGTATTCAACAGGAAAAAAAGCAATGGGCCGGCCAGGCTGTAGGGACGTGGCCCATGCAACTAGAACAAGAAGATCGCATATTTGCATCGCTATGCACTAATGCGCATGCACGACAGCGAGTCGATGTTCTTTTCCTGTGATCCCATCGCCAGGCCGCCGCCGCCATTAATTGGCCCCAGCAGTTGGCGCTACGGTAAAAAAAAATAGCACTCGTATTTTCTACGTATCTGTGACGCGTGACAGGTGTGAATCGTGAATTCCAAAATCGTGATCCATCTTTTTTCTCCTCAATTCCTCTAATATAGATTGTCAGTTCATCATCTCGTCGATTTCAATTCCGGCCCCCCGATCGTGAGAATACACCACACTGTTTTGACCAATCCGAGATATATAATATTACTATTCTCTAATCAGTTTCTCTAAATTCACATACATGCAAAAATAAACTCATGGTGTTTATTCGGCTTTTTACTGAGCTCGGTCACCTTGAAGTCATTAAATGATAATGAACTTGAAGAGGCTTGCACACAACTTGCAAAAACTTTCTCCCATGGTGGTTCATCTGATGTTGAGGTATATGATCTTATTTCGAAATTAAAGATTATCAGATTCACACTTGCCGATGTTGTAATGTCTGCCATGAAGATTTTTTAGCATGCCAGAGAAGTTGATTGTTATCCTAATATCTCTATTGCTTATCGCATGCTATTCACTGTGCCCATAACTGTGGCATCGGCTTAAAGAAGCTTTTCAAAGTAGAATTTATTGAAGAACTATTTGCGGTCAACAATGACTAAAGGTAGGTTAAATGTTTTGGCAACATTATGCATTGAGAAGAAATTATTGGACGACATTGACATCGACCCCATGATAAGTGAATTTGCATCGAGAAATGTTAGAAGAAATTTATGCGGTGATTTTGTATAATTTATTTGATACGTGTACTTCTTTTGGATGCATTTAAGTGTTATTGTAAACATATCTTTTACATAAATTCATTATTAATGGTATGATGTCTATATTAAGGGCCCCGAGTTTTAGTTTCGCCCTGGGCCCCCAAAATTTCAGGACCGGCTCTGCCAAGAGGCAGCCGCTAGGAAACTCTCCTGAAAGGTCGTGTGATCATGGCTGATCATACAGAGATGTAGAGGACGTGGTCACGTGGACCCCCAGTTATACACGATCAAACACTCAATCTAGAGGTACGAGCTGGTAATTCTAAACACATATTTGATCAGTTGTCTTTGAGCACATGTACTCATTATCAAGCCTAGTAAAATTGATACTGATCAGCAATAATTTCCCATTCAACCCGGCGGACGTGCTAGCAGAAAACCCACAATTTTATCCATGATCTGTATATAAAAGTTAATAATAAAATTTATATCCATCAGCTCTAGTTTTTTTTTCGGGTATATGCTGGTCAAGGCTCTGAATCTGTGAATTGTCCAATATTGTGTACTCAAACAAGTTTAGCAAGGTTATATGAGGCACAAAATCTCTATTTAATTGTTTGAACACCGAACACTTTTTTTTCTCCCGTGTGTCTCGCCCCCCCTATGCCGAAATCCTGGCTCCGCCCCTGTTAAAAGCATTTACCTTCATAACCCTTTTACTTTAGCCAATCAGTCTCACCTCCGTTCCATTCCATCTATCTATCTATCCTAAATGCTATGGTCCTTCTATCCTCTTTGTGTCTCTCTCGTATGTCCTCCCGAGTTACATCAACCGGGTGAGGCGAATTCCAAGGCTTTCTCAAGATGTTGTGATATAATAAAACTACCTTGTTTACTTGAAATCGATACGATCAAAATGTCTATTAGCAAGCTACATCTTTGAATGAAGGGATTGTGAGATTAGCATATGAATTCCCATGTGCTCCTTATGACTATATTGAACTGCATGGAAGTACAGTGGTTGTTGCACCACATGCTGACACTGCTCCTATTTAAGCGAGGCAATATAGTTGGAACATATTTGCATAGGAGGAGTATATGATTAAAACGAGAAACAGAGCTCGGTCGTTGCTAGGTTGATATCGGCATACACATATGTGATGTACCTAAGTTTTCACTTAGTTAGAATTTCTTCGGCCATGGAAACCTATAGGCATGCTAAGATTTGGAAGCATCAGGATTTGCGACTACGCCGACAGCTCTCTTCAAGGCATTCACTGTACAAGTTTGTGAAGAGACTGCTAGAAGTCTAGAGCGAGGGGAATTGGGTCGACAGAGATAAAAAAGGAGTAGACTAACCCCTAGAACTTTATTTGAAAGTCACTATCAATGAATTCTCGAGAAATTCTAAACCAACACACCCAAGATTCGTGCGTGTCTAAGGCAAAATTACCTAATCCCATCTTTAAAAGCACAAGTTGCATCATCTGCAAATTAGCCATGTAGTCTATTTCCTAATAATACTTAGCTTAGGTGGTGGAAATGCTCTCTCGGATGCCTTTTCTCACAGGAGCATTGGTAACGCGCACACCACAACCAATGGAAAGTCTCTCGATCCTCTGTGTGGGCTCATGTTCCAAATCACGGCCGTTTACGAATTGTCTAAAATCCCCGGCCACGCGATGACAGCCGTCCGATATTTTGCGACCTCAACCTCCAAAAGCTTGTTACATCACAGGACAAGAAATCGGTCAATAATTGGCTACAAATTGATGGAGTTGTGGATCGAAATCACTGGTTGATACCAGATCAACAAGGATAGATGGCAGGCTGCAAGTTTTGATAAAGCTAGGTACCGTGTACTTCCTCCTCTCAATCCGTGTTCCAGGCCAAGTACAGAGCAAGATCCATTGCTTGAACCTGCTGCTACTGTCTTTCTGCTGCTTGCTATCGTACAAATAAACGACCTCTTTCCTGAACTGAACCAGTACTCGCAGGAAGAAGACCCGGACAAGTTCCCAAATGGGTCTGTGGCGTTGGGTCGTCATACCAAAAAACGGATCAAATGGGTCTTATGCGTTGGAGTTGCCCTTAGCGACTTTCATTCAGTTGAAAGATTTAGCTAGCGGAGGAAGCAATTTTAGTACTAGTGGAGAAGCCATACCAAAAAGCAACAAACACCGTTAATTAGTTAGCTTTCCTAGGTCTATCAATTTGCCACTGCAAAACCCTTACTTTGTCAAAAGTTGCATCGAATGTAAACTCTCGATGGATTCTTCAACAAATTGATTTGACGGCAGCAAACTAATGTCTCAATCAAGTGTGCATGGTGGCCTACGTTTCCCGCATGCGGCTAGTCACTCCTAGTATAGACCATTCTAAACCCTGGGGGTAACAAGCTATGTGTCCACGGTGAAATGACACATTTCTGACTCTAAAAGAACATATATGCATTATTTTAAAGCCATGTATAGTGTGTGTTAACCGTGTTTCCTAATAACAAAATTATTTGTGAAGCATCAAAAAACTGATGTCTCGATAAATTTTTGGCAACTCTAGGAATTAATAGACTCGCTCGTTGGGCGCCAATCACTAACCAAAGTTGCCAACTTTTGGCTTTGCCAACCAAACAATCCTTTACTAACTATCCTAACAATCTATGCTTCATTTTGTATGTGCTAATGGTTGAAAGCATTTACCTTTATAACCCTTTTACTTTACCCAATCAGTCTCACTTTTGTCTCATTCTATCTATCTATCCTAGACGCTATATATGGTCCTTCTATCCTCTTTGTGCCTCTCTCTTGTGTCCTCCCCGGGTTCCATCAACCGGGCCAGGCGAATGCCAAGGCTTTCTCAAGATGGTGTCATCTAATAAAGCTACCTTGTTACTTGAAATCGACATTAAATGTCTATTAGGGAGATTTGGAGGGATGCCAAGATTAGAAGATGAATTCCCATGTGCTCGACTGTACTGAACTGCATGGAAGCAACCTTTGGTTGTTACATCACATGGTATCAAACTGATTGTGGTACTGCTCCTATTTAAACATGGCAGTATAGTTGGAACATATTTGAATAGGAGGAGTATGTGATTGAAACAGGAAGTGGAGCTCGATTGCTGCTAAGTTGATATTGGCATACATGTACATATGTGATGTACCCAAGTTTACACTTAGATCTCGTTTGGCACCCATCATTTCATTTCATTTGACAGAAATGAAATGATGTTTCATTTGGAAAGTGAAATGACAGGGTTAGGGATAGGAATTGCAATAACACACAATAGACATTTTCTGGAATTCCAAATTAAATGACATATCAATTCCATGCCAGCCAAACAGGTTGAGCATGGAATCACAAATGAATTCCATGATTCCAGCTCGAAATGATGGGTTCCAAACGGCTTCTTAGTAGAATTGCTTAGGCCATTGAAACCAACAAGCATCCTAGGATTTGGAGGTATCGGGATTTGGGACTACGCTTGCAGCTCTCTTCGCCGAATTCATTGTACAAGTTTGTGAAGAGCCTGCTAGAGGTCTGGTCTAGAACGAGGGAAATTGGCTCGACCGAGAAACAAAAGGAGTAAACTAGCCCCTAGCTAGAACTTTGTTTGAAAGTCAACATCATATGACGAATTCTAAACCAACAGACGAAGTGGCCTAATTTCGTCTTGAAGAGCGCAAGTTTAGATCATCCGCAAAGCTATGTAGTCTATGTATTATATACTAAAAGCAAAATGAGTGAGTTTTTCGAGACACCACGTTAAGCCACATCCTGTAAATCAATTTTAACAGTTGGATCTAATATTTGTGGTTACGATTTAATTTAGCGGACACGATAGGAGAGTCCACCTTTGTTACATGGAATTGTCCGGTTGAGCTACCCATGATCATGTCATGGATGACATCAGCAACCTTTTTCTATTTTTTGCATTGTCCAACTGTTACGTATGTGTTGCGTACCTGTTTTTTTGCAGCTATTGGTCTCATGCGCGTAACCCCATTGAGTGAGATTGGATTTGCAGGGAATTTTAATTTTGAATTTTATAATTTTAAAAGGATGCCTTTAAAAAATTAAATATGAAAAAGATGCCTTGGACAAGATTTTTTGTAGCATAGCTTCCAAATTTAAAGAAAATAATTAAATATAGCTAACTTCCGTTAAGTTCTTTTTCATCCGTGTCATAACATGCTTGCGCAACAATCAAAAGTTGTCAGAAAATTAGAACTAGATGGGACAAAGGGTTTCCAAAAGAGAAAAGTCACGTATGCGATATGTAAGCACATGTGGAGAGCCGCTTGTAAACAAAATGGTCAACATAAAATTCAGCAATTCCACTAATCCACATAAATTGGCCGCATTTGCCAATCCTGAACATGTACTTTTAAGGTAAACAATAAAATTATGACTTACTCTGATAAAAGATAAGTGTCGCAATTTTGAACAGGGGTTAATTCAAAACTGCAACACTTATTATGAATCGGATGTAGTAGTATTTTTTCACTATACAATTTTCATGTCACAACATATGGAATGTTTCATGACAAAAGGACATGTCGGGTTATAAAGATTTTGAAAAATAACCCAACGCACTAAAATCATTTGTAGCAGAATTTTTTCACATGCCACAAAACTTATCCTCAGACTATTAAATTTTACATGTAATAATAGAAAATACACGTTAATATGTCAAAACAAATTCCGGCTTTTCTATACTGCGACCGTCATTTGTTTCCCCAGGGAATTTATACTCTTGTGAGTTAACCTGAAAATTTGGCGGCCCCTACGTTTAAAATACCTCCACTGATGTCTCGATGCAATATTGTTATTACAGCACATAACGGTGCTACATCAACAACAGCCTCTAAACAAATTCGCTACTTATTTCAATCTTAATACGGGAATGAAACAATTAACGATAATGGTGGATGCTACCCTATTACAACAATATATTAGTATTTAAATTTATGATACTTGACTTGGATTTTAGGCCCACATATGTTCTAGAGATTAATTGTATGTTGTAAATTTCTCTACAGATTTACGATTTTGTGACAATGTCATGAGACTTCATTTAGTTTTTTTTGGAAGTTCACTCTATTTAAACTAAATGTTGGTGCGACCTCATGCAGTTTGTCTCAGAGGCAATACATATGGAATTTATTTTCTATCATAACAAAATGTTACCGAGGATGTCAAATCGTTCAGGTTGTGTTCTCCATGGCTCAATGAAAAAAACTGAGGAGAATATTAGGATAGTTCATTTTTTTCATGCCGGCAACCTTTATTCTTCAAGAGCAATCGTACCACAAAACATCTAATTCTTTATCAGTTTTAATGTTCATTTTGACCCATTGTAGCAAGTGGACTGTGGAAAATTCCATAATAATAATTTAAGTAAAATAGAATGATATTTCCCAATCTCAGACAATATGTAGCTTTTTCTCTACTTGATATTTTCCTTAGAACTACTATACATGCGTGAACCATAGTTAGTGCCAAAGTACTAATTGATAAACCTTCATGAATACTATATTGTCGGTGAAATCAATTGGCCAGGGAATTCGATGTGATTACGAGAAAATATGTGTATGTACACTATTCTCATTGAAGGGACTAAACAAAACTATCTACTCGATCGACCACATTTTGGTTAACAACATCCAATAAATATATAATGACAAAATAAATAAATAATATAGTTTTTCCATTATATTCCTAATAATTCTATAGTTACAATCATTACAATCATCTTTTATTTCAGACCCAGAGATGCACACAAAAGTGTAGAACAAACCAATCGTGGGCATTTTATGATGCCATGCAGTACCTTTAGAGACGCACGGGGAAGTTTAATCTGATCATCCATTGATGGTGGATACTTATGGGCAAATTAGATAAATTTATCAACAAAATTTACCATTCATTGATCAGGTTGCATAAAAATAGGAGTTACCTATCCAGATAATGCTTGTGTATCAATATATATCATTTTTTACCGGTAGAATATATATTTCAACCCAAGGTACATGGGAGCAATTCCTTCCAAAATAAAAGTTGTTATCTTTGATTAAATATGAACAACAACTACATGGTTAAAGTAAAGGGAAATAAAAAAATGCTTAAAACAAACACAAAAATATAAATTTTGAGTGCAAGTAAATGTTAATTATCTTCTTTAATGTAATATTTACAACCAATTAGACTATATTACCATATGAGAGAAATTAATTTCAAATGAATATGTAGTTAGGATTACGTAACACATGAGTAAATTCAATTCAGATTTTAATGATTTCAGTACCTTATACATATATTGATATTTAATTTAGGTTACATTTTATTTGGAAAAAAATTATCAATACATACCAATAGTACGCAATATGCTTGCCCCTTTAGGAATACGATGTCGTGTATTTTGCAATGGAGTGGATAAAATAGGAGGGGGATTTTTTGTATAGAGTAAAAGTTGTAACTAACATTTTTGACATAATAAAGGTGATGCCCTCGCATGCTAGTTTTTCTAATAATACTTAGCCTAGACGGTGGAAATACTCTCCCGGATAGCGCCCATCCTCTGTGTGGGAACCATTTCGGCAGTTCCCAATCATGGCGGATACGAATTGTGTGATACTCTAGTCGTCCGATATTTCGCGACCACAACCTCCAGAAGCTTCCTGGCCGGTGCAACCCCTTTTTGACCGAGAGGATATGGTAGAGTTCGGCCACACGCTTTGATCAAAAAACCACGAGACTGTCACTGCACAAGTGCAAGCAAGTTAGTGCAAGCAAGTTCCATCCACGTCGATCGGCGGTATGGACGGGAGTTGAGAGGTTGTCGGGGCAGGTCGCATGTGAGACCGGACGTTCTTGTAGTCTTGTCCGTACGTGTAGAACTTTTTGGTTTGTGTAACTTGTCACGCTACTGCCCTACACATGACACATTGATATATGTATCTTTAGAATATACTCTCTCCGTTCCAAATTAATTGACACACATTTGTCTAGAAAGGATGTATTTAGACATTAAATAAGTATAGATACATACGTATTTGGTCAAAGCCAAGTCAACTAATTTGGAACGGAGAGAATATACGTCTGTAGAGCATGCCGGTCGACCCTGTAGGTGAGGCTGACACTCTACATACGTGAAAGAGAACGAGCTACTCAGTTTACGCTACACTGAATCTGTTAAGATTTCTTTTTTTAGGATTAAGGCGCCACCTGCCCCGACTTTAAATTAATAAAGCCAAAAGCTAAGTGTCAAAACATAGTTAGGCTTACAAATCAAGCATAACAGCCCACCAACTAGCTTCAACGAAGCTAGGAAAGAGTTTTAAGTTGAACGATAGGAGTTTTAAGTTTTGGCTTTGCCAACCAAGCGACCCTTTACCGACTATCTTAACAATCTATCCTTCATTTGGTGTATGCTAATGGTTGGAGTGATTTACCTTTACAACCCTTTTACTTTACCAAATCAGGCTCACCTCCATCTTATTCCATCTATCTATTATCTATCCTAGACGATATGGTCCTTCTGTCCCCTTTGTGTCTCTCTACCTGTGTCCTCACCGAATTCCCATGTGCTCGTTATGACTATATTGAACTGCATGAAAGTAGTGTGGTTGTTGCACCACATGGTATTAGCGTGAGTGTGACACCGCTCCTATTTAAGCATGGCAAGATAGTTGGAACATATTTTCATAGAAGGGTATGTGATTAAAACATGAAGTAGAGCTCGGCCCTTGCTAGGTTCACATCGGCATACAAATATGTGATGTACCCAAGTTTTGCACTTAGTTAGAATTGCTTCCCCATTGAAGCCCACATGCATCATAGGATTTGGAAACATCAGGATTTGCGATTATGCTAGCAGGTCTTTTCACGACATTTATTGTGCAAGTTTGTGAATAGCCTGCTGGAAGTCTAGAAGAAGGGAAACAGGCGCAACTGATAAAAAAGGAGTAGACTAGCCCTCCACACCTTTGTTTGAAAGTCAGTTCTAAATCAAGAGACCAAAGCCTTGAGTTCTGTCTAGGGCGAAATGACCTAATTCGTCTTAAGAAGCACAAGTTTGCATCATCGGCAAAGCCATGTAATCTACTAACTCCGTTTCAAAATGTAAGCCTTTTTAGTTAGCTAGTTTAGCTTACTAAAAGGTTTAATTATGGAACATAGAGAGTATTTCCTAATAATACTGCCTAGATGATGTGGAAACAAAGGGATGTATTGCATGTTCTCGCGGGAGCACCGATAGCGCGCACCGCAGCAAATGAACTGTATCCCGATCTTCGGTGTGGGACTCGGTTCCCAATCACGGCCGTTTGCGAATTTGTCTGAATCCCCCGCCCGCGCGACGGCAGCCGTCCGATACTTCGTGACCCCAACCTCCAAAAGCATCATGGCTGGTGCACACCCTTCCTTTTCTGACGGATTCGCCCGCTGCGGCCCCGCACCTGCGTTACAACGAGCACAGTTCACCCGAGAAACCATACTGTGAAATCAACACGCACTATTAGCTTCCGTAGCGAGAGATACCAAACTGTCAGCTGCTAGATCCAGGATAGGAAGTGGTTGTTTTCTTCCAAGAGAAGGAGAAAGTGTGTGCGCCTTTCTGGAAAACAAAACAAACTGGCTTCTTCGGAGTTGAATGAATCTTGGACCTTAGCCGGCTAGATAATGAGGTTGACACCTCCCATGAAAAGGGAGTCGGCTCGTTAGTTTATTTGACACGCGGCTCTCCGAATCTGGTGAGACTTCACTCTCACCCCTTATTTCTGCTGAGAGGTTTCAGTTTCCGTTGGCTCTGCATTCAGTTTTCTTTTTGCTAGTAAGAAAAGGTTAAATGCGAGCAGTTTTCGTCTCTCCTTTTCCTTATGGACGTAATTTTTCACCAAGTTAATGTTTCATTACACCTGCTCACATCGCATGGTCCATGTGTATCAGAGAGTTCATGTTCTGATTGCAAATGGTTTGTTAAAATACATGGTCATCCAAAGAAACTGATTTGTGAATTCGAATTGGTACAATAAAAATATTTGTCGGCCTGTCGGGGAGCTTCTATGAAGAAGGAGATGCATGGAGTACTAGCATCTCTTACATGAAAGTTATGTGGTCTTTATGGGGACATTAAAATGCATGGAAGCCGAATGGTTGTTGCATCACATGATATCAAAAATTAATGTTATGATACCCCTATTTAAATGTGAGAACAGAAATATGATCATACTTATGAAAGGGTCACCCCACACACATGAACCAAGCGAGGAGTAGCTCAGTAGTTGCTAGTGCACGTAATGCACACACATTTTGTTCTTACTTAGAATTGCGTTACAAAATTATTGAAATATATGTATATGCATTCTAGGATTTGGAAACATCAGGATCCGCAGCTTCGTTGACCTATGTTTGAACACGATGTAAAATCATTATGGTGGTTAGCTAGAGATGGACTCTCCTTCATGCATTCACCATTGAGTTGACATGGCTGACCAACTTAGTAGTAGTAATCTTCTGTGGAGTATGGCTTCCATGCCCCTTCCCATTTTTATCCCATAAGACGTGTTGGGAAGAAGCGGTGACCTCACGAGCTCATCATGGCTTGCGTGCTCCCCACTCCTATTTGCGAGGGAGTTGCTTCTACTACGAGCCACCAGAAGCATGGGGCTTGGAGATGGACACTCATGTGTGTGTGCATGTGTCTTGACGAGGGGGGTGGAGCTGATCCATCCGACCTCCAGTGACGCTGCCACCGTCGACGCTCCCGATGACACCCCTGGTCAGGCAGTGGAGGCAATCCTTGAGTCCACCACTACTGCCACGCCAGCTGGTGATGACGTTGATTGGTCGGGCGGATGAGGCAATCCGCGAGTCCACCACTGGAAATTTAAAAGGAGCCTCAATCGTTTACTCTTGTAAAAAATGTAAGGATGTAAATCACAAATTCCGTTATATACGGTGTCACTGTACCACAACAAAGATTTAAATGCATACATTACTTCAACATGGGAACCGATGGCGGTTGGGCGATGCATTGGGGTGAAAATTTGACAACAAAAACCAGCACGAACATAGGGAATAAACAATTGCGAGTGCATATTTTGATTCCTATGGGTACCACATAATAGCAGCTTCAAGAAAGACTTAGCTATAAGTTAAAAAAATGTAAAATTGAGACATGTACAAGACACATAGAATTTGGTGAAAAGATAATACCATTTCAAATAAAACTCAAATTAAGCTATGATTTAGTTAGCTATTACTACCTAACTTGGCTAAAAAAATTATGTAAACAATTTTAATACAGTTAGCTAAAATATAAATTACGTAATAACTTGATAAATTCATTTCATGAAGCTTCAACAGTATGATGATGGCATAATATTCTCCATCGAGCTCGCTGGAAACACATATTTCCTCATGAGCCCAAACGCTCTAGGTATGGGCCGTTCCAAACTCCGGGTGACAAGCTTTGTGTCTAGGGCAAAATGGCCCATTTCCGTCATTAAAAGCACACCTTTCCGTCGGTTAGGCTACATAGTGGAAATAGTAAGCTCGCCCAGCTACTTTCCGTCGGTTGAAAGGGGTATCTCTCGGATGAGGCAATTTTAGGGCAAGTGGAGAAACCGTATTGAAAAAGCAATGTCTCACTATTAGCATCCGTAACCAGAGATTACCAATTGTCAGCACAACATTCGTGCATCGCTACAAAAAAAATCGTCTCTAGTCTAGACGCTAACCAGAGGTACCAGTGTCACCGCAGTTCATGGGCGTGTAGAAGAACTTAGATGCTCTCGATAGAACCAACCAAGGCACACTGTTCTCGCAGGAGCACAAGTAGCCCGAACCACGGGAAATAAAACTCTCTCAGTTTTCAATCACTGACAGTTATAACTTGGTTTAAACTACCGCCCACGCGGGACATGCATCCTCTGACGTGCCAATCCTTGCCATACTCTGCCTTTCAATAGCTAATATGTGAGCCCCACATCTGGTGGCCCCCACATGTCAATGGCTAAAAAGCAGGTTAAGATACGGTAGGGATCCCGTCACGACAGCCGTCCGATACGATCCAGACCTCAAGCTTCGTGGCCAGTTCAACCCTTTTCTGACCCAGTCGTTCGGAAGAGGATAGTTTGGCCACGCCCTTTTGAGGGAAACCACGAAACTACCACTACACGAAGGGCAATAAATCTAGCTGTCACGCTACTGAGTTCCTGATCTGTAATCTTTTTTCTTGATGTCGGAGCATCTATGCCTATAGAGCGCGCGGTCTAGTCAGGTAGCATTTTTGAACCAAGAGATTTGCAAATTAAGCCCTAAAAACTGGAACAGAGGGAGTAGTATGTTGTCTCGCTATAGTAAAGAACGATGCTAAGTTACGACACGGTGTTTTGACTCGCAGGACCATCTAGTCCCATTATGGGAAGTGCATTTTAAAATATTTAAAATATCGAAAAATTCTGAGTGTACCTCCGAACATTTTATGGTTTCACACAAAGTTCCACGAAAAAATAATATTTTTTGTGTTCCGTATAAAAAGACAAATTTGATGCTCAAAATGACTTTTTACTACACATTTATTTGTTTTTTTTTACATAGGGCACAAAAATGTCTTTTTTTTATGAAAATTTGCATGACTGCATAAAATGTCTGTATGTGAACCTGAACTTTTTTGAGATTGCAAAATATGTTTTTTCTATAATAGGAGCATCTAGTACTACAAGTTAAAATATATTTCCGGCAAAGTTATTGGTGACGGTGGGTGCTAAGCATTTGTCATAATGTGCTGGGAGCGTAATCCCTTTGTTGTATGGGTCCGGAGCGCTTCGGCTCCCTTGTAAAACTTTAAAACCTCTCCTCTTAATTATTCGATGAGGAAAAGTTTTGTCTCCGTTTCAAAATTATAATGGCCAGTAGTTATGCACTCTTGTTTCCAGCCGGTAAGAGCAGTTTTCGTACTTTTGTACTAGCTGCTATGATCACGCCACGAGACCAGCTAGATCCAGGATAGGAAGTGGTTGTTTTCTTCCAAGAGAAGGAGAATGCTTGTTGGAAAGTTGTTATTGCACCTGGGCACTAGTGATCTCGCTTTTAAAAAAATCAAAAATCCCATTTTTCTGATTTGAAAAATTCTGGAAAAATATACAGATATGTATACATACGTTCTAGATATGCACTAAATTTCATTTAAAACTACGTTGTATTTTAGTCTACACAAAAAGACAAAATTTGGGACAAAACAGGAGATTTTTACAAAATTTGGAACAAAACAGCCACAAATTTGTTATTTTTCTGTAGCCCGACACAATATGTATTTTCAACCTAACCTTTGTAGAAATATATATACCATGTATATGTATTCACGTTCAAAAAAATGGAATTTTTGGAAACTCAAAAGTATTATTTTCGAATTTTTTAAAAGGCATGATCAGTGGTGCCCATGTGCACCAAATCCCTTCTCTGTGTGCAATATTTTATCTGTAGGAGTCAAAATTATCAATTTTTGTAAGCGCTGAACTTTTTCTACATCTAACTATTTGGACATTTTTCGACTATCCTAATTTTCTACCAATAATTTAGTGGTATTTACATGCTTAAGATAAAAACATGGTAATTCAAGCCCAGTCAATCGTTGATATCTCTCTCTCTCTTCCCATGCAAAGTGTCATAATGTGTCACTCCTCTCTATTTTCTTTCCGCCCTCGTTATGTTTGAGTTCCTTTGGCCGGCTGGGCAACTGACGATAAATGCAAAGAGAAATTAGGAGCTACCAATATTAGTATCGTATGATCATGATATTTGTATCTTAGAAAATAAAATAGAAAATACCACGACACTAAGGTTTTACAAATTGTAAATTAGCATACATATATTGTTAATATAGGAATACACAGATGCAATTTGGTGAAATGCTAATAACATCATTTGTGGTTAGTACTGGAACTTTAAAATATTTTGACATAATGCAACTTACTATAGCTGAGTGCATAGTAACCTATTTTAAATTTCCCTCTTGAAGATTGCTATATTTGTCCAACCAAATATTACAAGTGCATTTGTCTATATATATTTTACATACTTGATTTTTTCACAAAATTTCAAAATGCATAGACGTATTTCTTCACCAAGTTACTGTATCATGCTCATATGATCCCAGTATCTGAACTAATTTTATATGTGAATGCAAAGGATTTTTCAAAATATACGGTCAGCTACAGAAACATATTTGTGTGTTGAATATATATATACTGTCAAATATTTACCGGGAAGATTCTACGAAAGAGTAGGATGCTCAGAATAGTAATTTTTACATAAATACCATGTGCTCCTTATGGTGGGATTAAGTGCATATAAGAAATATGTTGTTGCATCACATGGTATCAAAATTTATTGTTATAAGCCTCTTATTTAAGAGTGAAAATAGTGATGAAATATGATCATTATTCACAAAGAGCCATCCCCGATCAACTCAGCTGAGTGACGAGTATAGATTAGTTGTTGTTAGAATACATATTGAACACACATTTGTACTTAGTTAGAATTAAAGTTTAAAACCGTTCTAAGCCTAGAAGCATCATAGGACTTGGAAGCGTCAGGATTTACGACAACACTGGCTTGTTCTACATGTGCTAGGAGAGCGAATCTAGCAGTTCGGGTGGGCGAAACAAACTTGTGCATTCCATAGCCGTCGCGTGGAATGATGGTTCCCTCCGGGAGTGTTGCTAGACAATCCTAATATAAACCGTTCCAGACCCAGGGGTGAAGCTATGTGTCCATGCTGAAATGACATATTTCCGACTCTAAACGAATTTGCATTACACCGTGTGTGTGTAGTGTGTTTCCTAATAGTGGCGTTGAGACAATTGAAAATTAAACTTGATCATCGACTTTCCTTCGGTGGAAAGATATATCTACTGGGTGACACAATTTTAAATCTAGTGACGATCGAAGCGTAAAATACCGCCAGCTTCGATTTCTCTAACATTTTTCAACTTGATCATCGACTTATTGCAGTTGGTGACAGTAACCAAGAAATAGAGCTCGGTCGTGGCTAGGTTCATATCGGCATACATATGTGACGTACCACAAGTTCTACACTTAGATTTCCTCCGGCCAATGAAACCCACATGCATCCTAGGATTTGGAAGCATCAGGACTTGCGACTACCCTAGCAGTTCTCTTCCCTGTATTCATTGTACTCCCTCCGTTTCAATTTAATTGACTTGCTATGCACCAAATGTGGATGTATCTATACATGTTACATGTAACACCAAATGTGGATGTATCTATACATGTTACATGCTTGCTATGCACCAAATGTGGATGTATCTATACATGTTCAATTAAATTGGAACGGAGGGCGTACAAGTTTGTGAATACGCTGCTGAAAGTCTAGAACAAGGCAAGCGACTGTACCGAGGAAAACAAAGGAGTAGACTAGCCCCCTAAGACTTGTGTTTGAAATTCGCTATCAATGAATTCCCGAGCAGTTCTAAACCAACACACCCAAGGTTTTGTGCGTTTCTAGGGCGAAATGACATAATTCCGTCTTTGAAAGCACAAGTTTGCATCATCCGCAAAGCCATTTAGTCTATTTCCTAATAACCCTTAGCCTAGACGGTGGATATACTCTCCCGAGAACCTGTTCGCGCAGCAACACCGGTACAGCGCACCACAGCAAGTGAAAACTCTCCCGGTCCCCCGTGTGGGAGTGGGACCATGTTCCGAATCACGGCCGTTTACGCATTGTCTGGAACCCTGCCTTACAACCTCCAGAAGCTTCCTAGTCGGTGCACATCCTTTTTGAGGGTTAAGGAATCCGTTCTGTCATCCGATTAGATAGAAAAAAAAAGAGTGTTATGTACATAGGTTGTGGGTCAGCACGAAGGACATCTCCTTGGTACTGAGTGTGGGCGTATGCCCACTGCGCCATCTCTTCACGAACCAAGGCCGCCACGGCCGGCAGAAAGAATGCGGTGTTGTGGAAGGAGTGGCGGCCGGCGGAAGGAGTGCACCCTAAGCGAGTTGTTTGGACAGATTTTGTTGTGGACACGGAGGAGGCGAGGGAGACCCAGGGACATGGTGGTTTGGACTGCTTTTGTTACACCGTTTCAAATCTAGAGATGGTGTTCAGTTTCGATGCTCGCGTCACGTCACGTGAGCTCAATGCGCTCTCTGCTCCCCAGAAGATGCATCCGTGTTCTCTGAAGCCAATTTACACAGCAGGCTTCACCGTGGCTGTCTTGACAAAACTGAAACCGTCGCTGAACAAGGCCATGTCGGTGCGGCGGCCTACCGCAGTTTTAGCTTGTCTCGCCTCTTCAGTCTTCAGTTAATTAGCTTTCGAAGGAGCAATCTGTAAACAAGATCATTCAGAAAAATGTCTGCAGTCAACGTGAGCTGAGCATGTTCCAGTATGAATTCAGGTTGAAATTTTGCCAAGAAAGACTCACTACAAAGAGACCCATTCTCCATTCCAAAAGAAATACTAGCCGCGACAAATACATACTTTCCTCCTTTCTCCTATATAGGGTGCAGTAGTTCAGAGAAGAGAGGAAGCAGAACAGGGATCACTTGGAGCACATGGCTGACATAGTTTGAGCAAAAGAACTTGGGTCACTTAAACAACTGTTTGCTACTAGCAGTCCTAACAAACAGCTGTGGCGCACTGCCAAAACAGCACATCCTATTCTACCGCTTGCAGCAAACAAGCCAAATTCCGAAAACCAAATCATATTAAAAGGAATTGGTCGTCCGATGATGCACACGAGGGATCCACAATTGCGACGATGAGAATCATGTTGACGGACAATTTTGACTGCCATGCATTAAACCTGCAGGGGAGGCAGATTGAAACTAGCTCTAGTTAGTATCGTAGCATGCAAAGAGTGTTGTCAGTGGCACAAAAAGACTTAAACGGGACCTAAATAACTTGTGCCGAACCCAAGGCCAATGAAAATTCAGAGAAGACAACTTCCGATGAGACAACTAAGTTCAATTTGCAGAGGCTGGGGCTTTTCCCCTTTTTGAAAAAAAAAAACTAAGTTCAGGTAATCTAGAAACTCTGTTTTTGCCACTGAGTACATATGCAAAACAAAAATGCATTATAAACAAAGAAGATTACATAATACAGAACTAAGGTAAGGAAATCTGCATAAAAAGTTTTGAAATAATCTTCGCCTATTTCACTATTCAGCTTCCAAATCGATAAAGATATGAGTGTGTGCGCAAAATAATTCAGCATTAATATAGCACATTTAGCTAATAACTGTGATACGCAACCAGGCTATATAATTGGGATGTAAATTTTCCACTACCCTAGAGATTAATTCTGGACTAGATAAAAATTATGGGAAAAATGATGATCTTGTGGATGCCCACCATGAATCTGCAAACGTAATGATGAGAATCATGCGACAGGCAGTTTTGGCTGCCGTGCATTAACCCTGCAGAGGAGGCAAATTAAAAGCCAGCTCCAGTCAATATCGTGATGTGCAAATGTAGTCATTGTGCGTGTAAGAGAATGTGGTCATTGGCAAATAAAACGGAATCCATGCTGACAGAAAAATAAAATAGCAAAGTACTTGCTGAACATAGTTTAATTGGAACTACTAATTAGTGCCAAACCCCAATGCCACTGAGTTCAACTGAGACAACTTCAGCTAACCTAGATACTTGGATACAAATGCAAAACAGAAGGGCATGATCAATAGAGAAGACTGCAAAAGGCAAATGGTAACTGAGGTAAGGAAGCCCGCGTAAACATCACGTTTTTATTATCACCTACGCACACTAATCAGTTACTTCACATATTTATGATCAATAGAGAAGACTGCAGAAGGAAGCCCTCCCCCTTCTTCTCAGCCCCCTCGCTTGTATTTACCCTGCCTTTGTAAGTTACTTCACATATTTATAAAAAGTTCAGGCTGGCTTAATGCCCGCCGTAGTTACAGTCCAAAAAAAAAAACTAATCAGTTTCTATTTCTGAGGGTGTGGGCACACAAATCCAGCAGAAATGTAGCATGTTTCATTAGCTAATAAATGGGATACATGCACAACAAAATTATAAAATCGGCATGTCAAGTTTCGGCAATTCTTACATGAATTGACAATTATATCTCGGTTTCATCCAGGAAGATGTTAATCATGCATGCAGAACATATACTCACCAGAGCTAAGATAAACATAACATTCCACGGTAGAATATGCCCTGACGATGTTGTATATCTTTGTGCATTTTCACTACTTGACGAGGCCTCCTGCGACAGCTTCATGGTAATTCCTTTTAGCATTGGTGCAGATCTGAGTATTAATTTCAACAAATCAAACTCATGATCCTCTCCTTCAAATCCGTTGATTTCCACTTCTTCAAGAGAAGTCAAAGAGATAGTTCGGGATTTCCAGTTCGGCGAATCACAAGGACAGTGTGGTGGGCATTCTTCTGCCATCTAAAACCAAAAAAAGTATATGTGAAATTGTGAACTAGTACACAATGTATTATTGAGATAAACAATCAGAGCAGAGAATTACCTTTGATCTCTTAAGGCTGACCTTAAGCCTCTGCAGATCACAACGGATTCGATTCATCCCAAGGAGATGAACCACAAATGCTCCGTAAACATGTCCCTTTGTTGTGAGGTGTAGCTCCAAAACAGAGAAGGCAATAATCAAATGCTTCTCTATCTCCTGCTCAAAGTCGTCCGCTTCACCGTGAAAACTAGTAGACGAGCTCTGAAAAAACAATTTATAAGAATATTTGTCATGCACAGAATATAGTTTACTCAAAGATTGCAGTAAATTGAGCAGGAGCAGGGACACACAGCATGCAAGTGCAGCGAAGAGAGCTGCCCTTGTCCCTCTGCCATCTGTAGACTCAGCTGCAGAAGTCTCCAAAGACCAAACATGCCGGATAAATCGCACTGCCACGAAACCTTCTCCACCATTGGTGCAAAGAAGGAAATGCCACAATCGTCGTAGACGCTTAAGGACATGGTCAATTGCCTTAGCAGGGGGGCAACAATGTTGACATGTGCCATCGACGATGTCTGAGGGGCCGCAACAAGTTCCTGCAGTGACAGTGAGGTGACACTCAGGACATTCTCATGGAACCAAAGGTCAGCTAGCCGGAGCGTGCGCAATCGGGGCAGCGGGAGAGAAAGGTGTCGAGATCGACGTCGCAGTGGGAAAGGGACAGCGTCTCGAGTGCGGGGAACTCAACGCCGGGTGGCACGCAGCGGATGGTGGAACAAAGATCCAGAACGATGGAGGTGGCGCGGTGGAAACAAGGCAACTTGAGAAGGAGAGAACGGCCGACAAAGCGTGAGGGGAGGACCAAGAAGAGCTCCTCCGGGTCGAGCCGTGCGGCGGCGGAGAGCAGTGAGCTGAAGCAGGCGGCCCGATGCTCCTTGTAAATGCGCCCGCGAGGCTTGGGGATGCGGATTTGGAGGAGGGAAACAGTGGGCGGGGGAGGAGGGAAGCGGCCGAGCGCCGCTTCGAGCGAGGGGAGCTCGACGTCGTTGAAGACGATCCGGCGGAGGCGGGACCAGAGGCCGCGCCACCGGCGGGAGAGGACGCCGGTGCGTGCGGCGGCGCCGGCGCATCTCAGGCGGGCGAGGACGAGGAGTAGCAGGTCGTCCGGGAGAGTGCTGATGATATCCGGTCCGTCGCCTACGGGTAGCAGCCGGTTGGATCGCCGGCGAGGCCCCAATCCCGGCCGCATCGAAGCTCTGGATGAAAAAACCCCACCGTTCAGCTACCAATGTATGCTGTAGCCACTACTTTTTTTTTTTGAGCCCAAAACCAACGTGTTCATCCTAGTACAAGAACAAACACATTACAACCACACACACCCACGCACTCTACGCCAACGACGACCCCAAACCAGCCACCACTGGCCTCAGACACCGGAGCCGGAGAAGAAGAAGGAAGGCCGTCTTCCATCCCGCTAGGAAGACACCGTCGAGAAATTGGAAACGCCACTTGAGTCGCTCGTCGACGAGCGACGAGATCTTGATCGGTGAACGCACCTGGCAGCACCTTCTCCTCGCCCAGATCCAGCTCCAGAAAGACAGCAGAAGACCGTCGACGCCTTCGTCGCCGCACAGCACGAACCTCCACATCCAGCCTCCTCCGGACAGCACCCTCCTCGCCTCCACGGCCGGCCAGAGAACCACCAGAGGAGACCTGCAGACAAAACGAACACACCCTCCACCACCACCTCCTCCCCTCGCCACCACGGCCGGCCGAAGGAAGGGTGAAGAAGAGGAGCCGAAGACACACACCTACGCCACCAAAGCGCAGGTACAGAAGACCGCACGAAGCAGATCGGCGGTACAAAAGGCCTCCCGCCGGAGCACGGAGGCACCACACCACCGCTCTCACCTCAGCGCCGCCGGGGGCCGCACCAGGGGAAGGAGAGAGCCGGGACTTATTTACCCAAAACGGCGGACGAACCTTCCACTCGCCACCGCCTGGGACTAGAACTACCCTACTATCTACACGCCTAAGCCGAGGATCCGAGGTCTCCCCACTCTCCCACCACCTCAACGGCGGCCGGAGAGGGAGGAGACCCGCAGATCTGGCGTCGGCGGCGAGAGGGTCGAAGACGAACTCCCTTTTCGCCTCTCTCAAACAGTAACCAGGGGGAGGGGGTTCGGACGCAGCCCTTGCTGTAGCCACTACTAGTAAGATTAAAGAAACGATACGTCGCTAAATCTGGGCCTTCTCCTTTTTTTTAGGGGAATCTGGGCCTTCTCCTGGGCTGAAGCTGCTGCCCCTGCCCATCAGGCTTCAGCCGTTCGGCAGGCCCACCTCAACGCTCGACGTTGAGCCCTGGCCTCATGGGTTAGCAGAGAAAGACTAAGGCTTCTGCAAATTATAAAGAAAACTATAGTGCAGAGATAAAAGAATACACACTCATGCCTTTCAAAAAAAAAAGAATACACACTCATGTAAAAGGTCTGTATTTATTACAACTTCTAAAACAACATTAGGTCACTGTCGCTTAGTGTAAAGTAACCTTTTTCCGGTTCAGAGATCACCACATTTTACTGCGAAATTTCAGAGGTGACTATATATATTCTACATGTGTGATTTTTTAATAATATTTTAAAACTTAAGGACAAAATTTCTTACTAACTCACTACTCCTGCCATTCCTAATTATAAAATGTTTTTGCACTGAAATGAGTGAGCGTGCACACTAAAGGGTGTCTAGATACACGTGAGTTGGAAAAAAAGCTAAAAGAACCTTTTATTTAGTAACAGAGAGAGTATTTAATTATAGACCTTGGTTATAATGATCATTGTATTTTTTTTTTGCGAAACACGATACAACGCAGGCGCTCATATACACGCGCACACACTCACCCCTATGAACGCACGCACGCACACCCTACCCCTATGAGCACCTCCGAGAGACCGAGTCGGCGGGTCATTCATGTTTTGAATGCAAAGGCTTTGTTAAAGTATAAGAAACTGGTTTGTGAATTTGAATTGATACAATAAAAATATTTATCAGAATCTCCTATAATTAAGGCGACACTCGGAGTAGTATTCCTTATATGAAAGCCATGTGCTCCTCGTTGGGAGTTTAAAATGCATGGAAACCGCATGGTTGTTGTGTCACATGATATCAACATTTAATTTTATGATACCCTATTTAAAAGTGAGATCATATCTGAAATATGATCACATTTATGAAATAGTCATCCACATGAGCCAGGCGAGGAGTAGAGCCGAGTTATTGCTAGTGTTTGTAATGCATACACATTTGGTTCTTAGTTAAAGTTGTTTTACAATATTGGTAAAATCTATAGGCATTTTAGGATTTGGAAGCATCAGAATCTACAGTTGCGTTGATCTTGGTTTATACACAATATAACATTGTCATGGTCGTTAGCTAGAGATGGGCTCTTTTTCAAGCTGTCACAATCTAGGTGGAAAACCTGACCAACTTACTTGTGAGATACTACCACACCGCATCATTTTGTTGAGCTATGAGGCCACCTCCTATCAAGATTCAAGGTTCGGCGCTTGCCTCCTTCACCTGGGCTCAACCACCCTAGTTCGGTGGAAGAAGTGAAAATGCCAGATAGAAATCCTGGTGTTGTAATCTTCACAGTGATTTTTCACTTAAGGTTGTCCTGACAGAGGGCTTTTTTTCATTTGCTTTTCATTTCACCTTGATCTTGACATTCATAAATGAATGAAGCCTGGAGTTGATCCTGGTTTTTTTTTGGAATAGTTTTTTTTAGCGGCGAGAATAGTTGATCCTGCTGTTACTCCAAAAAAAAACATCGGAGCCTGTTCAATATGGCGATTGGCGCAACTAGAGATCAGATAGGCTTGTTCTGCACGACCTGCCCAACACAAAACGGCCCAACTAGAGCCCAGAAGAATATTCCGCTCGCTTGATTATTCTGAAGCAGTACCAGGTTCTTCCATGGCCCCTCCCGATCTTTCTGGACGCGCCACCACACCGCCCCCTCGTAACATCTCGAACCTTCGCTCCTTCGCCCTTTATACTCCCTCGGCCCTCCCCGCTCCGCACTGCAGAATCCATCGAGCTTACGAAGTCGAGTCTGCATCACCCACCCACTCTGCGAGGAATCAAATCGAGAACGAACAAGAAGCCATGGCGGAGTTGTTGTTCGCCCCTGCAGTGACCGGCGTCCTCCACCTGCCAGACGTGCTGGAACGCCTCGCCACAGCGGACGGCGACCACCGCGACCACGCGCACCACCACCACCAGGCCGCCCACGGGCACGGGCAGCCCCGCGCGCACGGCGTCGGCGTTGGCGGCGGCGCGCCCGTGGACATCGTGGAGACCCCCGGCGAGTACGTCTTCCTGCTCGACGTCCCCGGCCTCTCCAAGTCCGACATCCAGGTATGCGCAGCACTATTTTAGTCTTTTCCGTTCCCCCAATTTCTTGGACTGGATTCAGCTCACGAACGAAGTTTCTTGTTCGAATGAAATGGTCGAACAGGTGACTCTGGAGGATGACAATGTGTTGGTGATGAAGAGCGCCCACGGCAACGGCGCCAACGGGAAGCGGAAGCGTGAGGAGGAGGAAGGCGACTGCAAGTACATCCGGCTGGAGCGCCGCGCGTCACCACGGTCGTTCGTGCGCAAGTTCCGCCTGCCGGAGGACGCGGACGCGGGTGGCGTCGCCGCGCGCTGCGAGAACGGCGTGCTCACCGTCACCGTCAAGAAGTTGCCGCCGCCGGAGAAGAAGCCCAAGTCCGTCCAGGTCACCATCGCGTGATCGGGCCTCCAGCCGCGTACGCGTTTGCTAGGTTGAACAGTCAGTATCGGCGTCGTCAGTGTAGCAGTAGATCCGGTGTTCTGTTGTGCTCCTCTGTTCGTGATCCGTCTGCATTGCAGACTACGTGTGCTAGCTGTGGTTGTTTACGTTAATGTAGCTGTGGAATGGGACTATGGAAGCATGAATCACTCGTATCGGTCTGGGTTTGAGTAAAATTGTATCAGATCGGTCGTGGTTTGATATGGATGATCGCCGAGTATCCTGATCATCTACTATGCATCCAAAAGACACCTGAAAACATTTTGCATTTACAATGTTGCATTTCGACCCAGTTCAATCGCGCTCTCCTCCAGCTCTCCGTTTTCTTCAAACAGTTATAAGAAAATGGGGGTGATATTGTCTCATTTGAACCAGATAATTGAACCTTAATTAGCGGGGATACAGCCTGAAAAAACAACCTGAAAGTGCTTTTTTGACTCCCGAGCTCTAGTGCTCTATCCGTTTAAAAAATATCAGAAATTATATTCGTGAGATTCAAAAATATCTGATTTTTTCTTGAATATATAGCATAAACGTATACAATGTTAATTTAAAATAATTTATTTTATGGGCCACACAAAAATAACAAAATTTGATAAAACTTAGAGATTTAAAAATATGCATAGTTGGATCCACACTTTTGTTATATTTATATAACTCAATATACAAGTTATTTGCTAGATTCAAGTCCTTTGGTTGCCACCCACCACCAGTGGGAGAGGCAGGACAATGAAGCTATTTCAAGTTGATATTTTGCACATAATATACTGTTGGTTACACCTGAATTGTTTTTCGGAATTTTTTAGAACTGATGATTATAATTTTTAATTTTTAAAAAATTGGAGGGGTCACTAGGCTTGAGAGCCAAAAATATCCGCTCAAAAACCAGTCAAACCGATGCACTCGGATCAACCAACTTAGCAACTATGATGCACAAATAGTTCGTTGTCGAGTTTGCCGGTGTGAGTAACATCGTCATCACTCCTCCAACCCAGCAAGTTTACTACTCCCTCCGTCCAATAATAACTGTCACAACTTTATCAAAAAGTGGATGTATCCATACATGTTTAATGTCTAGATACATCCACTTTGTAGCAAACTTGAGACAGTTATTATTGGACGGAGGGAGTACTAATAACGATTATCTAAGAAGATCTTGCCGCAGTACGATGATTTAAGAAGACCTTGGCCGCAGTGGTCTCGTCAGATCCTACCAAGAGCCTACCCTTCGCGCAAAAGACTAGCCAACGCTGGTCATTTTACACGGCATCAGCTAGGAGAAGACCAACAAGAATACTCATCGGGCACGCCGGAATAGAAGCTGATTACCAAATATTAACGCTACCAAATCATCACTCATCCACGTAGTTGTTGCCGCGCAACGAAGGGTCGGCCCTTAGGCACCTGTCAATCGCAATGTCGCATTCGTCCGTGACCAAGATCTTCAAGGCAACACACCTAAGGAGGAAAGGGGCTTGAGAACGACACTATCATCCAACCCAACCGGGGTGTTTTCGGCATGCCTAAATCAGAGTATTAGTTGTACAATATCCAACATCTTATCAAAATAAACAAGTGAAAAACGGCAAAGCCAAATATTATTCTGCAGTATGTAGGACCACATATCAAGATCATTGTTTTTCTAAGCAGTGTAGTTTATCCACATCAAGTTGGACATTCATCAACTATCCTAACGGTGTTGCATGTCGTTGCCAACCCCTCTCTCTCTCATCGTCCTTGTGCTCATCGGCCGGGACAAGCTATAATGCAGAGACATCTCAAAATGTGGTCATTCGAATGAAAAAACACTTGAAACATGTGCGAACAAAATGTGTATATTAGAGAGCCTCATTTAACGGATGCCCATGTGCTCCCTGGTAGTACTTAACTACGTGCAAGGGACATGGTTATTGTCTTGTTGAACCACATGGTACCAAAAATCTGATGTAATAGTGACCCTATTTAAGTGTGACCCTATAATCGATAATTCATAACTGAGGCGAGCAAGAAGCAGGCTCAACTTCTGCTAGCGTTGTATTAGCATACATGTTTCACACTCGGTTGAACTTTCTTTCGCTATAAAATAACAAACGTCTTAGGACTTGGAAGCATCAGGATTTGTGACACGAAGTAATACCACCTGATGGTCACATGTAACTGCAGTCGTCCTAAAGGGTTCGACATCCATGTGACACGATATCCAACGTCAACGGCGTTGGGAAGCGGAAGAGAGCGGAGAAAGGCAACTGCAGGTACATCTCCCTCGAGTGTCGCATGCCGTTCGTAGGCAAGTCGTTCTACCTGCCCTGCTGGAGGACACACACGGGTGGAGTCACTGTGCGTTACAAGAACGGCTTGCTAATGGTCACTTTCAAGAAGCATCCGCCACCGGAGGAAAATGCCAAGCCTTTCAAAGTTACCATGGAGTGATCCAAGAGGGAATAGTCCGTATCGGTGCCATCATCAATGTAGAGAGCAGGGTCTCAATTACCAGGGCTGTCTCCAGAAATTTGGGGCCCCTGTGCGTAACTCTAAATAGTTCCAAACATATCTTCCAATTTTACTCCTAAATTATGATGATCACTTGAAAATACAATTTCTTTTAGTGTTCTTTAATCTGCAATGGTATATTCATAATCAATCTCATGTACGCCTTCAAGTACACTGCTTCAGTTTAGATGACCAAAATAATAACCTGATTTGAACAAATCCTTGCTTGTATGTATTAAAAGAGGAACTGATATACATGCACACAAAAGGTGAACCGGACATAATAATTGATGCACTTTGTATTCAGTATACTCACCAAAGTAATCGATGGAGAAAAACAAGCCTCAATTAAATGGGCTTGGAGCTAGATTGTTAACTGTACCTAGAACGCACCTGATGGAGTGACCATGAGGTGAACCGATGAATCGATGATGGCATCACGCCCTGATCCTGATCGCAGCCGAACCATGTCGCTGATTCGCTGGCCGCTGGCCGCTTGGCTTGGCGTCGGCCGTACGTGCAAGTGTACCGCGGCGTCGGAGGCTGGCCTACTGGCTCCGGCAGCGGCGCTGTCGTGCGAGGCGTGAGATCATCGATCCGGAAACAAAGCGACATGCTATGAAACGACCCAAACAGAAGCAAAACTGCTACACCAACTACGTCCAGGCCCGAAACATAACCCAATATACCTAATAATATATAAAGGCTGGAAGAAATCAGCCTCCAAATCCGAGACCACGTCGCCCCCTTTCCACGTCCGTCCGATCCGCGCCATCCGACGATCCAGAACCCTCCACGCGCGTGCTACTGTAGCTAGCTACAGTGCTGCACGATTTTCTTCCAATGGGAGCCCGCCACGTGTCCCGGTCACCGGCCGGTCGCAGCCAGTTACCCCGTGCGCACGATTTTTGGCGCAGTAGTTTTGCAGAAAACCCCCGCCAAGGACCGGATTGCAATTTTTACAAACCCCAAGGGCCTCCGTGCAAAATTTCCGGCACACCTCATCCTCCCTCTTCTCTCTCCCGCGCGGCCGCGGCGGCGCCGCCGCCGCCGACGCGCTCCGCCACCTCTACGCCCCTCCCGCTCAAATCGAAGCACACCACGGGCTCCGCCGCCGCCGCCTCTCCCTCCTCGCCGAGCTTCGCTTGCCGGAACGCCGTCATCGCACGGGAATCAACGCCGCCGCGCCCGCTGCCCTCCGACGCGTCCGCGCGTCGCCGGCAATGCTCCGGCGACCAAAACGAGGCGGCGCTGCCACCTGCGGGCACCCCGCGTCCAGCTGCGTCGGAAGCGGCCATGCGCGCGCCCTACCTCGCACGGGCGCGATGCCGGCGTCGCCCACGCCGCCGCGGCGACTCCAGCCGCCGGTGACGTCAGCACGACGTCCCAGCGGGCCTGGGCTGGCCAGATGGGCCGCTACGTGGGCCGGGCTGGCTGTTGGGTGGCTACGTCGAGGTTTTTTTTTTGCTCTTTTTTTTCTGATTTCCAAAACTTTTGCAACTTTACAAATACACGGTATTTACAAATGTGACAAACATGTCAACATTAACACGAACAAAAAACGACGACTATTTATAGCGTTTGATCAAATTTCAAGTTCAAATATTTTATATTTTTGTTGCCTTTCAGATCCGGGCATTTGAAAACCGTAAAAAAAATTCACATACGAGCAACTTTTAACGATTTCAAAATTTGGACTGTTTGTAAACGTAAACTTCTCCTTCGTAATTTCGATGCATTCAAATCTAAACAACATTTGAATGTCGACATTTTCAAAATCGAATTTTTCCTCCCAACGGTATTTACAATTGTGACAAACATATCAACATTAGCACAAAAAATAAACGTTGACTATTTATCACATATGACCAATTTTAAATTTGAATACTTCAAAATTTCCACTGGCTTCGAAATCTGACCATTCAAAAGACGTTCCAAATTTGTAAACTCCAAAATTTTCACTGACTTTCAAATATGAGCATTCAAAAAACCGTGAAAAAAAACATACGGAAAGCTTCCCACTTTCACCAATTTTCCAAACTTAAACAACTTATAAATCTAATTTTCTTTTTAAATTTCGATACATTCAAATGTGAGCAACTTTTCAACGTGGACATTTTCAAATTTTGATTTTTTACACCACGGTATTTATAAATGCCACAGATATATCGACATGAACACAAAAATAAACATTAACTACTTGTGGTGTACGATCAAAATTCAAATTTTAATATTTCAAAATTTACAACGGCTTCCAAATCTGATCATTTAATAAATGTAAATCAAATTCAAATATGAATAACTTCCCAAGTTTAACAATTTTGAAATTTGTCCCGAATTTCAGTTGACTCAAACCTGAACAAATTTGAATGATGATTTTCCCAAATTTGAATTCTTTACACCGCGGTTCTTACAAATATGGCAAACATATCAACATGAACACAACATTTTATAAACATGAAAAGAATTCAGACCTTAAAACATTTCCACTTTAACCAATTTTTAAAATCTAAACGTTTCTAAAACATATATTTTTCCCGAATTACAATTATTTTCAAATTTGTGCAACCTGTAAAAGCCGACCATTTTTAAAACGAAAACTTTTTTTAAATTCAACGATTTCCAAAGTTAAACAATTTTAGAACATCACCATTTTCAAATTTGAATTTAAAAACACGCGGCGTTTGCCACGCTCAGACGTCTAGTTATCATGTA
Organism: Poa pratensis; assembly: GCA_947311845.1. Lineage (NCBI taxonomy): Eukaryota > Viridiplantae > Streptophyta > Magnoliopsida > Poales > Poaceae > Poa > Poa pratensis. Next base: position 22,238,852 of record CAMZMU010000111.1, read on the forward strand.
TAGCGGGAAAACTTGGGCCAATCTGGGGCCCTAGAATTTGGAGGCCCTGTGCAGGTGCACAGCCCGCACGTGTCCTTGGACGGCCCTGTCGATTACCCCCTCCCCCCAGCCCAAAAAATATTTTTTTATGAAGTAGCTGCGAGAGACAGGTCCTGACCCTGTCTGTCGTACATCCCAAAGGTAGCTGAAAACATTTAACATTTATAACTCTGTACTACAACCCAATCAACTCTTTGTGCCGAATGTCAGATTGCTCGTGCATTTCTTGTCGGGCTGTGAGCGTCCTGTCTCTTTGGTTCTACTAGAAAATTACACATAACCGTAATGTTTTGTGACAAAGTTACACAGAACATGGAATCAGATTAATTTTCGCGGCTAATCGCAACGCTTGGTGTAATATGTTGTGGTTAGCCCAAATAGATGTCTTAGGTCACTTAGCAATGTATATTCTCGTACTTGTATTTTTTATATATTTGTTTAATTATCGTATAACTATGGTATACCATTTTTAAAAGTGTCATATAGTTACGGTATCGGTATAAAAAATCTAGCTCCATTTATAGGTACTTTGTTAAGAGACCTAAGACATCTATTTGGTCTAGCTGCAACATATTACATACAAATTGGGTTAGCCGCAAAACCTGGTTTGCTTCCATGTTCTTAGCAACTTTGTCACCAACCTTTGGTGCCTTCTGTGACGTTCTTGTGGGTTTTAGATCTGAGTCGTTTGTGTTGCTCCTAGAGGGTGGTTCGCGCGAAGCCCCATACGCGGCCACCATAGTCTCTCCCGCGTCCATCTTGACACCGTAGATGGCGATGTCTGCTTGCCGGATGATAGGGAAGGATTGTCGTCCGCTTCTACTGTAGAGACCTCTGATCGAGCGTGGCATGGGAGCCGGCGGCTTGCACGGACACGGACATGGATATCCCCGCTAGCACGGCATCGGTGTCAGAGCCGCAACACGCTCGTCGGTATCGTGGAGACCCACGGCGAGCACGCCATCCTGTCCTGCTTGACGTGCCCAGCCTCTCCAAGTCAAACATCCAGGTAAGCACACCGTTCTTCTTCCTTTACCCCCATTCCGGACACTGAAATCGATTTGGGGAGAAATTGGTCACTAAGGATGACTCCAACGGGGCGACGCATCGAGTCCGCGCGCATCCGTTCGTGTCCGCGAGGGCCAAAAACACGGCCCAACGGGGCGACGCAAACGGACCGCGGTCCGTTTTTTGGTCCGCCGCGACGCATCCCTGGCCCAAATTTGGGCCACCGATGCGTCGGCCCCGGACGCGAAACGGAGCTCTTTTGTGTCCTCCCCTGGTCCGCTTTTGGAGGCAAAATCCACAGTCCAGACCTACCCCATGGCCGCCGCCGCCTCCAGGATCGCCAAGGCCGCCGCCAAGACCGCCGCCGCCGCCGAGAGCCTAGAGCTGGCCGACGACGCCGCCGGGCTTGCTCCGCGGCTGAAGAAAGTGAAGAAGGAGCTCACGGAGGAGCAGAGGGCCAAGGAGACGGCCAAGCGGGGCCAACGGAGGAGGAGGCTGAAGCAGGACAGGCTCGACGCCGCCGCCAGGGCCCCCGCCGAGGAAAAGGGCGACGACGACAACGCCGACCTCGTGACCAAGACCGCGACAGCTGCCCTCCTCCTCATTGGACTTACCCCGTCCGCGGCGGCGGTTGGGGTAGCGACTGCGGCGGCGGTCGGGGTTTCCTCTACCGCGGCCAGCTCCAACGCTTCCACGGCCCGACCTCCAAGGTCGAAACCGCTCGCGACCGCACCATCTCCTGCGCACGGGTTCGTCCCTGGAACCATGCCGCCGCGGGTTTCTCCTACCTCTGACGAGTCGGGCGAGGTACCTGCCCTCGTTCTCAACCCGCCTGCGACACCGTTGGTCGCACAGTCGCCCGCGCCGCAGACTGCGGAGGCGCGTGCAGCTGCCCCGCCTGTGGTCGCCCCCGCGCGTAACCTGTTCGGCACTGTGCCCACGCCATCGCCGGGTGACCCCAGGTACTACGAGGAGGACGATGACCCCTACTACGAGGAGGACGTCCTCCAGGACATGGTCTGCGACAACACCCAGTACGACGGCGACGACTACAATGCCGGGGATGATGAGACTCTACCGACCGGCCCCGATGTGATCAACATCGATAATGAGCCGGTCTTCAACGAGCTCGATGCCGCCGCCGCGGCCATGAGGAAGAAGATCAGCCAAAGAGGCGCCTCGTTCACCACCGCTGAAGACATTCTCATTTGCGAGTCATGGATCGAGGTTGGAACCAACCAAATCATCGGGGCCGAGCAAAAAGGGTCGGCATTTTGGGGCCGGTTCACCAAGCGCTACAACGAGGGCCGAATCCTTCCGCCCCGGAACATTCTGACGCACCGGACCGAGTGTTCAATCTCTAAGAGGTGGAACCACATTCAAGAGCAAATGAGCAAGTTTTGCGGCGCCGTTGAGCACATCGAAAGCCGGCCGCCGCAAAGTGGCTATGGAATCAAGGAGCAAATGTTGCAAGTTTTGGATCTCTTCAAGGCTCAATATGGCAAGGTCTTCACCTTGACCCATTGCTACCGGGAGCTCAAGGACCAGGAGAAGTGGAAGGAGCTATACGCCTCCCTCAAGAAGGCGGGACAAGCGGGACATCTTGGTGTTGACAAGGGAGAGGGCACAACGGAGAAGGAGAAGGACGGGAGGCCAAGGGGGAAGAACAACTCCAAGGCCGAGCAGAAGCGCGATGCAACGACCCTTGCATTGCAAGAGACTTTGAGCGGGTTCCTATCCCAAAAGGATAAGACCTGTGACAAGAGGGAAGAGAGGAGAGAAAAGGAACGCCTCGAGAGAGAGGTGGCTTCGAAGCTCTACTTCGAATTGCAAAAGAAGAGGCTTGACATAGAGGAGGAGAACGCTCGGACCCGGGCGGCGGAGGTCGAGATCAGGGGCAAGGAGGCCGAGGCAAGGACCAAGGAGGCCGACGTGAAGGCCAGGGAGGTGGAGCTCAAGGCCAAAGACCTTGAACTCGCCCTACGCGCCGAGGAGGCCAGGATCATGGACATGGACATCTCCACCTTCACCCTAGGAAGAAGGCCTACTACGAGAAGAAGCAAAGGCAGTACATGGATCAGGTTTGATCTATTCTCGGTCCCTTCTACATATTTGTGTTGAACTATGGCCAACATGGCCGGAAAAACATGGCCGGTGGCCGAAATTTGTAATATTTTGGGCACACCTGGGGACATGGCCGATGGCCGCAACTTGTAATGTTTTGGGGGCGTGGAAACGATCATGCCCGAAAATGATCAAAATGATCAAAAACCCTGGCCGGGCGGACTCAATGCGTCGGCCCGTTGGGGGCAGTGGCCGGAAAGGGGCGGACGTGGGCCGGACATGGATCCTTTTGGCGACACAAACAGACCAAACGCGGACCAAATGCGCGTCCATTTACGTCGCCCCGTTGGAGTCATCCTAACGTTGGGCGTGCTCTGAAACAAGTAGGTGACTCTGGAGAGGAGGACAACGTGTTGGTGATGAAGAGCGGCAACGGAAAGCGGAAGCATGAGGAGCGAGGCGAGTCCCCACGGTGGTTCGTGCGCCACGCGCTGCGATAATGCCGTGCTCACCGTTGTCGTCAAGAAGCAGCGGCCGACGGAGAAGAAGCCCAAGTCCTTCCAGGTCGCTATAGCGTGATCACGTGCTTTCTAGGAGGAACATTAGGTGTCTGCTGGCGTCATCAGTGTAGTGTAGCTGTAGACCAACGTGGCGAGTGTGTCTAGTAGGGGGTGTTAGTTCTCTTGTGGTCCTCTGTTCGTGATCCTGCTGGAGACTGCTTGTGCAGTTGTGCTAGCCGTGTGGTCTTCTGTGAACTTAGTTGTATGGAACTGCGGAACAACGAATAACTCATATCGTATCTTGTTTTGGGCTTTTGGCTTGTTCATGCTGAAAACTTGTTAAACTAACCAGGCGAATAGGAAGCCAGTGGCGTGCTTCGAAGTGTGTCCATTGTCCGTTCATTTTTTCTGTTCTGTTTGTTTAGCAAGGTCTTGATCAAGGTCGATTGGCGTTTTCACCAACGAGCAAACTATGGCTGGAGCCTAAAATATTTGTGATGAACTAGCAACGCGACATTGCAGGATCTGACAGATAAGGAAGTCCCCGTTGTGCATCCAGAAGTTAGCTGAAATTTTGCTAGGGAGCAGTCAGTTACGACGATGGATTCTTTTATGATCGATGTTTCATTTCTCTTATCACACTTATATAGGAGCACTATTGAATAAATTTTCGTACCATGTGTTACAACCACCATGATGTTTGGATGCAATTCAATAAATCCAAAGAGCACATGTGCGTCCATAAGTTGTTCTGGATATCAACCCTTCAAATAAGCATATTTCATATAGACATTTGATCGTATTAGTGTAGTTTTGTTAGATGACAATATTTTCTGAGAGAGAGAGGGGCAACCAACAACCATTGAATGCATGTTAGTATAGAAGATAAATGTCTAGATAGATGTGGAAATACTACATTGATTAGAAAAAAGTGATGATCTTCATGCTTACAAGTCAAATCCTATAATCCTTCACTAATAATAGTTTGAATTAAAAAGACGTTGGATCTAGTACAACCATTACTCCGAATTTAGATATGCTAAAAAAAATCGTAATATCAAAATAAAAAAATACTTGTTGCCAATCTTTTAGCTTCACAATCTTGAACTTCAACCCCAATCGCTATCTCTCTCATCGTCCCTAAGCTCATCGGTCGGGACAATCTAATGCACGCTAAGGCATCTCAAAATGTTTTCATACGAATAAATTACACCTGAAACCGATACGATCAAAATGCATGCCAGAGTTTTCTGGGAGGGCAGATTTAGAACAACATATGGATGCCCATGTGCTCCCTGGAAGTACTTAATTGCATGAAAGGGACATGGTTATTGAACTGCATTGTATAAAAAAAATCTAATGTAATGCGGATCCTATTTAAGTGTGACAAGAGAAATGGAAGAACATCATAAATAAAAAATAATCGATCCTCCACAACCGGTCGAGAAAGGAGTAGACTCAACTGTTACTAGGGTTGCATTAGCATAGCACATACATGTATACATGTTTCACACTTGGTTAATTTTTTTTCGTGATACCACTGAAACCAACAAACACCTTAGGATTTGGAAGCATCAGGATTTATGACGGCACCATAATGATCTTCCTGGCGAAGAATTTTCACATGATTATCACATGACTGGAGCCTTCTTCAAGGATTCAAAATGGCCTATTTTCGTATCTAAAGGCAAATCTTTGCATCGTCACAAAGCCACATAGTCTGTTTCCTAATAATGATACGAGGCTACTTCATATTTTGTTGACCAAAATTGTTAGTCAAAATTTGACAAGAAAAATGAAGTGGTCTTATATTTTTAAACGGATGGAGTAAACCGCGGCAATCAGAAGTTTCGATCCGAGATGTTCCGTCGCTTGAAAGGGGCATATGTCGGATGAGACAATGTTAGTGCACCCGGGGAAACCATATGCCGTTAACAAGTTCTGTAGCCCCACCATAAGACTCGATGTTCAGAGAATCAGAGCTGGCCTCCTTCACCTGGCTTAACTACCCTAGGGTTCAGTGGAAGAGGTGAAGTTGTATTCTTCATGGCGGTTTTTTCACTTAAGTTTGTTATGTCTAAGCCCGTTTTTACTTTTCTTTTTCATATTTTGCTGAACAACTTTAAGTTGTATATCACCTTGATCATGGCATTCATTTCATGAATGAAGCAGTGAGTTGATTCTGCTGTTTTGTTATTCTATAATATTTTTTTTAGGGAAATGAGAATAGTTGATCCTGCTGTTACTATAAAAAACATCAGAGCCTGTTCAATATGGCCCAACTAGAGACTAGGTGGGCTTTTTCTGCACCTCAGTAGCCCATCGCTCAACACAAACGGCCCAACTGGAGCCCAGAACAGTATTCCCCTCGCTGGATTCCCTTTGGTGGAGTACCAAAATTCTTCCATGGTTTCTCTCGATCTTTCTGGACGCACCACCGGACCACCCTCGGCGACATCTCGAACCTTCGCTCCTTCTCCCTTTATACTCCCTCGGTCAGCACTGCAGAATCCATCGAGCTCACGAACTCGAGTCTCTGCATCACCCACCCACTCTGCGCGGAAATCAGTAGAGAACGAACAAGCAGCAATGGCCGAGTTGCTGTTCGCCCCTGCCGTGACCGGCCTCCTCCACCTTCCGGATGTGCTGGACCGCCTCGCCGCCGCGGATGACGACCACCGTGACCACGCCCACCACCACCACCAGGCCGCCCACGCGCACGGACATCTTGGAGACCCAGGGGGAGTACGCCTTCCTGCTCGACGTCCCCGGCCTCTCCAAGTCCGACATCCAGGTACGCACATCGCTCCCCTCTGTTTCCCCATTTCTCGTAATCGATTTGAGGGGAAACTTGTTCACTGACATCGGGCGGCGCGCTCTGAAATGAACAGGTGACTCTGGAGGACGACAACGTGCTGGTGATGAAGAGCGCCAACGGCAACGGCGCCAACGGGAAGCGGAAGCGGGAGGAGGAGGACGGGGACTACAAGTACATCCGGCTGGAGCGCCGCGCGTCGCCGTGCTCGTTCGTGCGCAAGTTCCGCCTGCCGGAGGACGCGGACGCCGGCGGCGTCGCCGCGCGCTGCGAGAACGGCGTGCTCACCGTCACCGTCAAGAAGCTGCCCCCGCCGGAGAAGAAGCCCAAGTCCGTCCAGGTCGCCATCGCGTGATCGAGCTTCCAGCCACGCGCTTGCTAGGAAGGAACATTCGGTGTATGGCGTCGTCAGTGTAGCAGTAGATCAGTGTGGCGAGTGTGTGCTGTTCCGTGGTCTCACAACTCCTCTGTTCGTGTTCCATCTGCAGACTAGGCGTCGGGCTGTTGGCCGTGGTTGTTTTCGTTATTCGTTAATGTAGCTGTGTGGGATGGAAATATGGGAGCTCGAATCACTCGTTTCGTATCTCGTTTTGGCTGTTCTTGACGAGAACTTGTCCAACCAACCGGACCAACGGAAGACAGTGACAAAAATACTTTATTTCTCCAATGATTTTGGTCAGTACGCGATCTGATCATGCGTTTGTAGGAGCCGCACCTTGCAGCTCCCTTCTTCCTCGACCTCTAGCTGTTGCCTCTCACAATTCACAAGAACAAGGAAGAAGAGAGGAGCTGCGACGTTGCAGCTCCAACGGCGTTTCGTGGAATATTTTTGTTTTTGTTCAGACATATTGCCCGTTAGCTTCAGTGCTATTCTAAGAGTACAAATATGAATGCTTTCTAGCTGTACTGTCATCTAAAGACCCATGTAAACTGGTAAGAATGGCCATTTACCTGGATGGAAGCAACTACATTGAGCTCCATGGAAGCAAAATATGCAATAGCACACTTCATGATAAATATTTTTTTTACCTATTGTGCGTCCTTTTAGCATGTCTAAATCCAGCATCCTACGAAACCAAGCAAGTGAAAAAACGACAAATCCATATGTTAGTCGGTTACTATTAGTGATGGATCGTACGATTTCAATGTCAGAATCATTGTTTTCTCAAGACATACTTTATCCACATCTATGGAGACATTCATCGACTATTCTAACGTGCGGCAGTGGTTGTATGTTGTTGCGAACCTTTTACCTTACAATCTTGCATCTCTCTCTCGCTCATCGGCCGGGACAAGATAATGCTATGATATCTCCAATTGTGATCAGATTAATAAATTACACTTGAAACAGATCCAATCAAAATGTACGTCCGAGTTTTGAGGGAGGGGAGGTTCAGAACAAGATGGATGCTCATATGCTTCTTGGCAGTACTTAACTGCATGAAAGAGACATGGGCTGTTAATAAAAATCCGATGCAATAGTGATCCTATTTAAGCGTGACGAGAGAAATGGAACATCATCATAATTCAAAGAGAATCGATCCTCCAGAACTGAGCCGAAAAAGGAGTAGACTCAGATGCTGCTAGCGTTGTATTAATGTACCCAATATATGTATAGACATGTTTCACACTTAGTCGAAATTGCTTTCGGGATGCCATCGAAGATAAAAGACATTCTAGGATTTGGAAACATCAGGACTTGTGACTGCACCAGATTGCTTCCCCTTTTTTTTTTTTTTTTTGAAAGGAGGAAGCCCCAATTTTCATTATTGGAATGAAAACTGATAATACAGGATTAGATATCCGTCCACTCACGCCCTGGGGATCACTACCCCGCGAGCAACCAAACTACTCAAAGTTCTAAACTCGACGAAGCGAGCGAAAACAGGCCTCCGCCTTTTACAGGTTAAGCACACTCCAGGTGACCTTTTTACAGGTTTTAAGCACACTCCAGGTGACCACAACACATGACAGACAGACTAAAACAGGGGCACACTAAGAAGACACTCTGTTTGCTGACTAATCCTCAACGAATTCCACCGCACAACAGCCAACCAAAGCACCATCACGACGCAGTCAACCGTAAGACCAACGGCCCCCAGCCCTGCCTCCTGTGGAAAACCTCAGTTGCCACCAGCACCAACCGTCTTGCACTTTTGCGTTGTGCCCTTCACAGCTTTGGTCTCTGCAAACCAGCCCAATACGAGATAAAGTGAGCGACCAAGAAAACTACAGTAGTCGGATCCTGAAGGATTACTCCGTTGAAGCAAGCATTATTTCTGGTTTTCCAGATTGCCCAAATCAACGCAGCAGCTCCTGTCGATATCAGGAACCTTTCTTTAACAGCAAATTTCTCTAACCAACTAGGTAAATCATCAAACTTAGAAGGGACAGACTTTAACATAAAAGTACAACTAACCACCCCCCCCCCCCCCCCCCCCCCACAAACTTAGCTACGGAGCAAGAAAAGAATAAGTGATCTATAGTTTCAGCATTCGAACAAAACATACATTTCTCAGAACCAGTCCACCCTCTAGCCAAGAACACATCTTTAGTTAAAATACTTTTTCTAAAAGTTAACCACAAGAAAACCTTTACTTTTAAGGGAGCCTTCAAGTACCAAACTTTCCTATAGGGAACCCTGTACTGAGAAGCCCTTAAGAGTATTGTAGAGAGATTTAACAGAAAAAAGACCAGACTCCGTAAGTAACCATCTACAGCAATCCTCCACCTCTGCTCTCAAACTCACCCCTGAGCACGTATCTTGCAACTTATGCAACATCTTAGCAGTTTCCCCCCATAGGACCCTACGAAAATTAAGCGATGACCACCCTTCATTGAAAACTCTAGCCACACTAATTTTCTTATTGTGAGAAAGGTTATACAACCTGGGAAACACATCCTTCAAAGGTTTTGTTCCTACCCACAGATCCTCCCAGAACGCCGTTCTAGCACCATTACCAATTACTTTCCTACAAAAGCTGAAAAATAAATCCTTGACCTTCATTAAGCCCGACCAGAAATGCGAGTGTAAGGGCTTAAGCTTTACGTGCGCCAAAGTGTGAGTATGCAAGTACTTGGATCTAATCATTTGCTGCCATAGACCGTCTTCATTCTCTATCTTCCAGAGCCATTTGCATAATAAGCAGATATTCATTACGCTCAAGTCTAAAACCCCCAGACCCCCTTGGTCTTTGGGTCTACATACTTCCTGCCACTTTACTAAATGGTACCTCTTCCTACCCTCCTGTTCATGCCACAGCAACCTTTTCCTAAAAAAGTCAAATCTTTTACCAGTACTCTTAGGCATGGGGAAGAAGGATAACATGTAAAAAGGCACATTAGTAAGACACGATCTCAAGAGAATAAGCCTATCACCATACGACGTATACTTTCCTATCCACGCGCCTGCTTTCTTTTCTACTTTACTCTCTGAAGGCTTCCAGTCTACCAGCCTCAACCGTCTATTATGCATGGGCATCCCCAAATACTTAAAAGGAAGCACCCCTTCAACACACGTAAACATGGACGTATACTCCGCGCTTCTACTACTGGCCTTACCACAATAGAATGTAAATTCTTGGGGTAACAATCGTTGCCCATTGGGTCGATTGGTTGCGTGTTATATAGGCCAGGAAGAGCCCCTGGCGTGGCAGTACAGAATACATATTTGAGGAGGAGTACTACTCCAAGCTCTCGTACGTGAACAATAACAGAAACCGTATTACAATTCTAACACTCCCTTAATCACAAACTGGCAAGACCTTTGTGAAACCATCTGCAACTTGATCCTTGCTGGAGATGAACTTTATATCAAGCAACTTATCTGCAACTCTCTCACGAACGAAATGGTAGTCTATTTCAATATGTTTGGTCCTAGCATGAAACACAGGGTTAGCAGATAGATATGTGGCACCTAAGTTGTCACACCATAGACATGGCTTGTCTTTCAATTTAACGCCAAGTTCCTTGAGAACTGCTTCAACCCAAATTATTTCAGCTGTTGCATTAGCAAGAGCCTTATATTCAGCTTCAGTACTGGACCTTGATACTGTTTTCTGTTTTCGTGCACTCCATGAGACCAGATTTGGTCCAATGAACACAGCAAAACCTCCTGTGGACCGTCTATCATCAAGACACCCTGCCCAATCTGCATCTGAGAAAGCACTAAGCAAAGTCGAGGAGGACTTCTGGAAGGTAAGTCCAACATGCAGTGTACCCTGAACATATCTCAAAATTCTTTTTGCAGCTGTCCAATGAGCAGTTGTAGGAGCATGCAAATACTGACAAATCTTATTAACAGAAAAAGAAATATCGGGACGTGTCAACGTAAGATATTGCAATGCACCTACAATGCTTCTGTAATGTGTGCTATCATCAGGCCCAAGGGGAGTTCCCTCGGTTAAGGACAATTTTTCAGTAGTGGACAAGGGTGTAGGACAAGGAGTGCACTTTTTCATACCGCATTTAGCAAGTAAATCTGCAGCATATTTTCCCTGGTGAGAAGCAAACCAGATTGTGTCTTCTTTACCTCAAAGCCCAAAAAATAGTGTAGATCTCCCAAGTCTTTGAGAGCGAAATCAGCATTCAGGTCATGAAGAAGTGCAGAGATGGCTTGATCTAAAGAACTTGTAACTATGATATCATCAACATAAATTAGGACAAATATCATAACACCAGACTTGTTATAAAGGAAAAGTGAGGTGTCAGCCTTAGAAGGAGCAAAACCAAACTGTTGCAACTTGGTGCTAAGCCGTGAATACCATGCACGAGGAGCTTGTTTGAGACCATACAAGGCCTTGTCAAGTTTGCAGATATGATGTGGAGCTTGAGCGTTTTCAAAACCTGGAGGTCGTTTCATAAAGACTTCCTCTTCCAGAACGTCATGGAGAAACGCGTTCTTGACATCTAGCTGCCGCAAACTCCATCCCCTGGTAACAGCAACAGAAATGACAATGCGAATTGTTGCTGCTTTGACCACAGGACTGAATGTATCTTCATAATCTATCCCATATCGCTGTTTGAATCCTTTTGCAACCAGTCGTGCCTTGTACCTGTCAACAGTACCATCTGCATTTTTCTTAATACGATACACCCATTTACAGTCAATAAGATTTTTTGTGTGATGTGAAGGAACTAAGTGCCATGTTTTGTTCTGCATAAGGGCATCATACTCTTCCTCCATTGCTTTGCGCCACCTGTTATCCCCAAGCGCCTCGGACAGTGTATGTGGTTCTCCTGTGGATGCAAAGAGACACCAGCAATAGTACCATCAGTAAGCTGTCGAGGCTAACGGATACCTTTTTGTAGTCGAGTTCGAGGTTCAGGGGTGGCGGTGGAGCTGGTGGAGAAGCCGAAGGTGTTGACGTTGGCGTAATTGTTGGTGTAGTTGTGGGCATCGGTGTAGTGTAGAAGAGGCCACAGCAGAGCTTGATGCAGAGGATCCAGCGCCCTCGCACCTCCACGTGCGGAAGATGCTGTCGGAGAAGAGCTCGTGTCCGTGGCGGTCTTGGAAGCAGAGCACGGGACCGGCGAAGGCGATCGTGGTGGGGACCGCGAGCGTGTAGCGTCTGCATGCAGCTGGCAGACCGACCGAGACGGGGACCGCGCCGTCCGGTAGAGCGACGTGGAGGCGCTGGACTCGTCAGGCGCGAGCGAGGCGCCAGGAGACGAATTTTCTTCGGAGCGAGCGACGAATTTTCTTCGGGATCGGCGTCGCTGGCCCCTGCGCTGACGCCTGAATCGCCCTCGGGATCGACAAGGATGGGATCCGCCTCGGGATCGCACAAGGGCAGACATAGTCTGTCATGTAGCGACTTGTTTTGCACCGTTTTTGCATCGTTTGGTGCTGAATTTTCTGCTAATTCTTTTTGCATCGTTCTTGCATCTGCTGTACCACTAGTTCTGCATGTTGATCATTAGTAACAACTGGTATAATAGGCAAAGGCATATAATCATCAATATTTGCATCCCCATGATTGGAAGGCAAGAGAAGAATATCTTTGCGAAGACGTGCACCGGCATTTGGATGGAGAGACTCGAAAGGAAACAACAGTCTCATCGAAGACAACATCCCTTGAGATATAAATGCGACTGGTGGAAACTTCTAAACACTTAACCCCTTTGTGACGTGGACTATAGCCCAAAAAGACACACCGTGTAGATCGAAAAGCAAGTTTTCTTTTGTTTGTTGTATGGGCGGAGATTAGGCCAACAAGCGCAGCCAAAAACTCGAAGGGACTCATAGTTAGGCTTGGTGTGGAGAAGACGTTCAACAGGTGTATCAAGATTGATGACTTTACTTGGAAGTAGATTGATAAGGAAGGTGGCTGTGAGAAAAGCTTCATCCCAATATTTCAGGGGCATGGACGCATTGGCAAGAAGAGCAAGACCAACCTCAACAATATGACGGTGTTTGCGTTCAGCGGAACCATTTTGTTGATGGGCATGTGGACAGGAGACATGATGCGAAATGCCATGCGTTTGAAAGAAAGCATTAATTTTTCATATTCACCACCCCAATCAGTTTGCATAGTGATGATTTTTCTATCAAATTTGCGCTCAACCAGTTGCTGAAAATTTAGAAAGACTTGATACACCTCAGAACGTTTCTTAAGCAAATAAATCCACGTAAATTACTATAATCATCAATAAATCTTACATAATAAGAATGTTTGCCAACAGACTCAGGTGCAGGACCCCATACATCAGAGAACACTTGCTCCAAAGGAACAGTAGAAACACTAGTGGAGGTAGGATAGGGCAACTGATGACTCTTGGCTAACTGACATGAATCACAAATGTATGGAGTAACCTCAGGAGTATACGAAATTTTATTGTTTCTAAGAACTTGCTGAACCACAAAGGACGAAGGGTGGCCTAAACGACGATGCCAAGTGGATGATGATGGCTTTATTGTGACGAAAGCATGCTTGGAGGACCCGGTAGAAAATGGCACTAGTGGGTAGAGACCATCATGGCAAGGTCCTTTAAATAGAATTCTCCTTGTTTCCTGATCCTTAATTAAAAAGAAATATGGGTGAAATTCAAAGAAGATATGATTATCAAGTGTAAGTTTATGAACATATAGCAAATTTGCGGTGGCACTAGGAACATGAAGGACATTTTTAAGATCAAAAGAAGCATGTGGGGTGCATAATACTGAATGACCAATGTTGTTTATTATCATACCGTTTCCGTCTGCAGTGTGGACGCGATCACGCCCCTTATACTTGTCATGGGTGGAGAGTTTGCTCAGCTCCCCGTGATGTGGTTGGAGGCACCGGTGTCGGGGTACCAATTGGTGTCAACACCATAGGAGGCAAGATGCGCCGTCTTCTCTTCACGGGTTTCATCATCAGAGTCATCACGATCTTCATAGCCACCAGCACTCACTTGCTGGGTGCCCATGAATCTTGCATATCTGGCAGGTGGTGTTGACATAGGGAGTGGGGGCACGATCGCGCCAGCCACCCCCATCACGGCGGCCTCCATTGCCACCACCACGGCGACCTCGACCTCCATCATGGCGCCTATCTTCACGACGATCATCACGGCGGTCTCCGTGACGGGGCCGCCAGGGAGCACGGTCATCACGACGATCATCGCGGGGGTGGTCATCACGACGGCGCCACCCCCCATCATCCTCACGGAGGCGGTCATCACGACGGCGCCACCCCCCAGCATCATCACGGGGGCGGTCATCACGACGGCGCCACCCCCCATCGTCACGGCGATCACCCCCTCCATCACGGTGGCCGCGGTCACCCCCTCGGCCATAAGCGAGGTGAGCGGAGGAGGTAAACACCTGGGCAGGGGCATCTTCTTCATCGGACAGCAGCTCACGACGCATGTCATGCACCGCAATCTGAGCGAAGAGGTCATCAAGTGTGGTGCCATGCTGTCCGTTTACTGCAGCAACAACATCGTTATAAGAACTATCAAGACCATTAAGGATATACCCTATCAGTTCATCGTCATCGATGGGTTTCCCGGCGGAGGCAAGCTCGGAGCACAGCCCCTTCATCTTGGTGAAGTACTCTCCGGCGGTCATGTCCTTCTTCTTCTTGGCCTTGCTGAGGGCGGTGGGGAGATGCGTGATTTTGGTCCTTGACACCGAGGTGAACATGGAGGTAATCATGCCCCAGACCTCAGCGGTGGACGTGTGCTCGAAGAAGTGCGGGGCGATCTCGGGTGAGAGGGTTTGAAGGAGCCACCCCATCACCTGCTGATCACGAACGATCCAGGATGCATACAGAGGGTTGGCGATGACGGTTTTCTTCCCCCCTTCTTCAACCTCCAGAGTCTTGGCGGGAGCGGCATCCGTGCCATCAAGCAGCCCGGTGACCTGCGCTCCGCGGAGAGGAGGAAGCACCAGGGTTTTCCAGAACAAGTAGTTGGAACGGGTCAGGAGCTGGGCGGGGGGAGAGCCAAGGGTGGCAGCAAGTGCAGCCGGCAACGAGGAGGACGACATGGTGACGGCTGCACGGGGTTTTGGATCTTGATCTTGAGGCGGCTGCGGCGGCACAAGGCGATGGCGGCGGCTGTCTTGGTCGTAGGTTTTGTTTGGTCGTAGGTTTTTGGATCTTGATCTTGAGGCGGCTGCGGCGGCTCAAGGCGACGGCAGCGGCTGTCTTGGTCGTAGGTTTTGTTTGGTCGTAGGTTTTTGGTTATAGGAGCGGCGGCGGCGGCAGTCTATGCGGCGGCGGCGGCAGTCTTGTTGGTCTTGAAGGCGGCGGCGGCAATGGTGCAGCAGCAGCGGCCTAGGGTTTTGCAGCGGCTAGGTCATGGAAGAGACTAGCTCTGATACCATGTAAATTCTTGGGGTAACAATCGTTGCCCATTGGGTCGATTGGTTGCGTGTTATATAGGCCAGGAGGAGCCCCTGGTGTGGCAGTACAGAATACGTATTTGAGGAGGAGTACTACTCCAAGCTCTCGTACGTGAACAATAACAGAAACCGTATTACAATTCTAACACAGAAGACCTCACTCTTTAAGAAATTAATTTTTAAACCCGACAGGTGTTCAAAAATACATAACAGCTTCTTTAGATTTCTAGCAGATTCGAGATCATCCTGAAACATGAAGATCGTATCATCGGCATACTGAAGCATAGCTAAACCATCATCTACCAGATTAGGAATCAACGGCTTAATCAAACCACCCTCCTTCGCTCTCTCTACCAAGACAGAAACCACATCTACCGCTATGTTAAAAAGAATAGGCGAAAATGGATCACCCTGCCTCAGCCCTTTTTTGGTGGGGAAATAGTTACCTATCTTATCATTCACCATTATAGCTACTTTACCATTTTCAACTGACTTCCAAACCCAATCGATAAACCTATCCGGAAAACCTTTCATTTAAAAAAAAACCAGATTGCTTCCCCTGGCGAAGTATTTTCACATGATGGTGACATCGTACTGAAATCGTCTTCAAGGATTCGACATCCATGTGGCAAAATCTCCAACGGCAATGGGGCTGAGAAGCGGAAGCGGTAGCAGGAAGAACGTGTCTAGAGGTATGCCTGGCTCGAGCGCCGCGTGTCATCGCGGTAATCCATGGGCAAGTTATACCTGCCATAGGACGCAGATACGGGCGACATCACCACATGATACAAGAACGGCTCGCCCTCGCCGATGGTGGGTGTCAAGAAGCAGCTGCCGCCAGAGGAGATGGCCAAGTCTTTCCAGGCGGCAAATTCTACGGTACCTTTTACTGGTCTAGAAGAGGGAGTAGTATGGTTTGATCAGATATGTTGCCCGAGATTAGGCCCTCCAAGCCCATGAACTGTAATTCACTCGAAAAATTATAAGCCCAATCCTAAGAGCCCTTCACTCGTTGATGAAACACGCGCCGCCAGACGGCTCACGCGCCTCAATGGCGCAACTACTCGCGCACTGGTTTGGCTACTGCCTGGAGGACCCCACACACACTACACCAATCTCACTTTGCTTCACTCAAAACACACATCCTAAGCACGGAGACGCATCAGCCAATGCCTGTGTCTTCACTGCCTCCGTCTGTAGTCACGTCGTGTGTTACAGAAACTCCCGGCCTCTGCATGATGCACATAGTCTTTTTTATTATTAGAAATAAGCAAAGAAAATCTTATATAAGTCTTACAAAAAAGTACATCGATCGACAGGAAGCCAGCTTTCAGATGATAATTGTCGCTACACCTACGAGCTTGATAAAGTGGGTGTACGAGCTCACAACCATGAGCTCTGGCCCAACAAACCAAGATATATAGTTTTATTTGGGCTTCTAAAGCATCCAAGTCACTCTAAAGATAAGATAATCTAGATCATGTTCAATCAAATCATTACATTGTGGCGGTCTCAATCTACACATATGCTAGATGTCAATACGAAAAAGCTCCCCAAAAAGAGCATTTCTCCCCGAGGTCCACCTTTTTCCCCTCTCTTCAATAGGCCTAAGCAATGTAACTCCAATCAGAAGCCATAAAAATAAGTGAGTGGTGTTTTGCCTCCCGGGTGCCTATGCACCCTTTATTTAAAATGCATTTTGCACATATTTTGAAATGTCACAAAATTTGAAAAAAATGTTCGCTCATAGATCTTAACATGTTATGTGTTCACAAAGTCGTTCCACGAAAAACCGACATTTTTTGTGACTTGTATAAAAAAAGAAAAAAATTGGTGCTAAAATAAGGCTTTTCACGACACTTTTTTTTGTCTTTTTTACACAAGGCATAAAACATATCGGTTTTTGGTGAAACGACTTTGTGAACACATATAATATGAAGATGTATCCGTGAAATTTTAGTTCAGATTTTTTTTGACATTTTGAAATATGTTTTTCAAATACCGGGTGCATATGCACATGGGTGCCAAAGTGAATTTCCGTAAAAAAAATTGAAATAAACATCAATAGAAGTCATGTTACATCTTCTCAAAGCTAACTTAACCTAAAAGCCAGTTGAAAAAAATAAATAGTTTGAATATTCTTTTAAATTTTTAACCACAAACTGAAACCCTTCATATTTATTTCTGAGATGTAGGGGCCAACATTATTACTTCCCGTCGATCAGGTGATTTTTGTTGATGCGGATTTGTATCTTGCATATTGTGTTTTCTTAGGCATGTTGCCACTAAGTAATGATGCGACTTGAGGCGAAAAGTGGGGTCATATAAACAAACTAAATTGCAAAAACTGATGTGATAAAAGACCTATAATATGAAATGGCATCTTTAAGGGATTGACTTGTTTGAGAGAGCGGATGCTCAGAATAGTATATTAATGTCATGTTCCCCTTATGGCAGTATTGAAGAGCATGGTTGTTGAACCATATTACATCCAGAAGTTATGCAATAGTTTCCCTATTTAAGCGTGGCAGCACGAGAGATGAACGTAATCATAATTTGCAAAGAAGTTGTCCCCCGTACCGGAGCAAAGCAAAGAGCTCAGTGTCCATATGTACATACCATAAGCGATGTAAATAGGTTTTGAGCTTAGTTGGAATTAGTTTGGCAATGAATAAAATCCACAAACATCATAGAACTTGGAAGCATCAGGATTTCCTACTCTACTAAGCTGGTATCCATGGCTTCCTGGTTATTAACTTCCCTGTCTCGATGCAGCTTGAACATGTCATTTCGGACGAGGCGTGAGCATGGAAATACGTGGTATTTGCATCTCCCTCGTCATAGAACGTTAGTGATCGTGAACTGGGTGACTTCCGGAAGCTTGGACTCGACAATGCAAACCACAGCAGCATGTCCGAACATGTCCTCTGCTCCTCTGTTTTTGTGTTACCGTGAGTGCATTTTCCTAGCTTTGTTTGAAACCGACTAGTCTGTTTTTATCATCGTGATCAACTGTGTTATTACCCTCTGGTCTAAAGTCACGAGTCACGACCAAGTGATATGCGCATGACCTATAAAGCGGGACGGAGGGAGTACTATAAATAGTAACATAGACTAGTATCATATTAGAAGGAAATCCCGGCAGTCTTGGCTGCGGTGGAGACCTGGGAGATTTCCACCCGCCCCGTGTCGCTCCCTAGGCGGCACCTGGACGAAACCACCGCGTCACCTCCGAGCCCCCTCTTCCCTGGCCCTCCGCTACCGCCGCCGGCTGGCCACCTCTGTTGGGAAGCGGAGATTGTATCGCCGGCGTTTGGAGGCCGGAGCGGCGGCCCCAGAGCAGGTGTTCGCTGCGGTCGTCACTCGTCGACGGGGCAGCGAAAAGGTACGGGGCGTCGCCGATCTCGATCTACATCTCCAGATCTTCTCGGAGGCTGGCGGCGCTCGCTTATGTCTGGAAGCCGGCATGGCGGGCGGCGGGCGCCATGGGGTGGCGCCGACGACGCTCTGTGTGCCTGATCTGGGCGCTGCAGCAGGAGGTTGCGGGTCGCATGGGACCGATCTGGGCCCCTATAGGGCCAGGCGGGCCGCGGCAGCTTCGAGCTTCGCGTCGGTTCCCATGGTGGGCATGATGGTGCCTCCTGCGGCTAGGAGAGCTGAGGGCCAGGATGCCGGGGCGGCGGCCCCGGAACAACAGCGACGTTGGTGGCACCGGTGAGACACACCTGTCGCGGTGGGTTGTGTCGCGGACAGGCGCGTTCTTCGCCGGGGTTAGTGGTCGGTGGCGAGGTCTCTGTGGCACACTGCTCCAACTCATGTGGCGTGGGCTACTTGGGAGCTCACTAGGGTGCCGATGTTCCAGGCGAAAGCCTCGCACTGGCCTCGGGTTGGTGCCGACAATGATTGCGCCTTCGTGCGTCGCTCTCCTTCTTGAAGTCATCGTCGTGGAACCCAGCCCCTCCCACACCATCAAGGTCAAGTTATCCTCGGGTGAAAACCCAAACTCCATTGGAGTGGGCGGTGACGGCGACCACGTCGATTTCTTGTTGGAGGCACCGCCTTGAGATCCTTAGTGCCTTGTGGGAGTCTTAGTTATTGTGCGACATAGCTTCACCGGCTAGTCGGAGGACGTGGTGGCGGTCCGGACGGTGGATGTGCGCAGAGGCGGCGAGCTCGGAAAACGATGGGCCCATGGCCCTATGTGGCAGGGTTTGTTGTTGTACTCGCAGGGGTGACAAACTATGTCCCGAGGGTGGCGGCTCGTCACCCTGAAGTTTTTTCATTTTTTTTCTTTTTTCTGTTTGCTTCCGAACGTATTTTCACCCGGGGTGACATCTGTGTAAGTTTCCCTCTGCTTATGAATGAAAACTCAGCATTTGCTGGATCTTCCGAAAAAAGGAAACAAGTATCATATACGCTATATTTAGGGGTGCAGCTTGGCGCACGATCCCCCAGCATTTATGAGAACATGCATTGTGGAATACGGTAACAAAAAATAAAAATTATGCGACTTCATTTGCTCGGAATAGTATATTAATGTCGTGTGTTCCTTATGGCAGTATTGGAGAGCATGGTTGTTGCACCACATTACATCTAGAAGTTACGCAATAGTTCCCTATTTAACCGTGGCAGCACGAGAGATGAACATGATCATAGTTTGCAAAGAACTTGATTCACATATATACCTCAAATCAAAGAGCAGAGCTCAATGTTCATACCTACGTACCATATGCGATGTGCACAAGTTTCGTGCTTAGTTGGAATTATTTTTGCAATGCCAATATTAAAACCGACAAACAACATATAGGACTTGGAAGCATCGATCAGGATTTCTTAACCTGCGAAGCTGGATTCAATGTCTTCCTGGTTATTAACTTGCCTGTCTCGACGCAGTTTGGACATGTGATTATTGTGTCTTCGCTTACGATAGAGACGAGAGCGATGTCGTGCAATAGTTCTATGCCGCTGCACGGAGTCGGCTGCATGCAGTTGTGCCTCACCCGCAAGCCGCGTGCCACGTCCGGGAGCGGCCGGGCAAGGAGCCAAGGAGGGGAACAAGCAACAACCAACCATGCATCGGCAATCTTTCACGAAAGTGACCGCTTGCAAACGCGACCGCAGCGGCCAGTGGCCAAGCTCGTCGCCGGCGTCTCCTTTAACTTTTACGGACGATCGATGGATGTGTGGGTGGTTCATGCATCGCGTGTCCCCGTCTTGACAACGGACCATCGTTCAATTAACCGTAAGCGACGACATGCATGCATGTACCTCAAAAACCCTTGTCAGTAATACTCACTCCGTTCGGAAATAGATTTCTTTCATCTATCCAAATTTGGATGTATGTGTACACCAAAACATGTCTATATACATCCAAGTTTGGACAAATCCAAGACATACTTTTTCGGACGGAGGGAGTATGTACTCCGTAGTACCTGCGTGCCGTAACCAAACGTGGGTTTTGATATGTGCTCGATCGTGGTGCCGATTGGTTTCCGTATGTGCCGGTGGACATGCATCCTTTTTCGTCAGGATGCCGTTGTGCCGATCGAAAAGAGTTCCACGTACACTGTAGCATCGATCATGCCATGCATGCATGGCATTGTTCTCTCTTGTTTATAAGTTTTTGGGGGTAAACGGGCGTGTGTTCAAAGTACATCCAACAACTTTTGTATAGAAATTTATTGTAGCTGGATTAATTCTGCATATAGGCATAACATATCCGAATATAATTTGTAGTTTCTAGATGGACAATTACAGAATAAATACAAGGCGTGTCAATTTATATTTGTAGGATGAAGGACGCGTCAATTATGTACGACCAAATGGAAAGGCAATATATGTGTGATTCTCAAGCATCAAGACAAGAATACTCAGCAGAGAAACGTCCGACCTTTTCTTGCACTACGGGAAACCCACGATACGCCGACGGCCAGAAGCCGTCGGGGTAGGCACGTTTGCCGTCGGCGTATCTCGTCGGCGTAGCAGCCCGTCGGCGTATACAAATAACCGTCGGCGTATACGTAACCGTCGGCGTAGCCGCTGTGGGACCCACAAAAACGGAAGCCGTCCGTCTCCGTCTGCTCCACCCATACGCCGACGGCAGTGCCGTCGGCCTAGCGTGCCACGTGGAGCGAGCTGGTGCGTCTGGGACGTGGCATACGCCGACGGTAAAGCCGTCGGCGTAGTCGTGACCATTTGGTCCATTTTAGATGACGTGGCAGCACCCTGTGCGCCTGGGAAGTGCTCTACGCCGACGGCAATGCCGTCGGCGTATCCTTGACCGTAATTTCCAATTTTAGCTGCTTGTTGCTGCTGGTTTCTGGCGCATTTTAAATACAATTAAAATTGCACAAATTATAAAACACGACAGAAACATCACATATATATCCAAAATGACACAAACATGATTCGAATTCATACAAGCATTCATACAAACTCAAAATGACAGAAACATAGTTCGAATTCACACCCGGAACACCCGAACTAATCCTACATCTCGTGAGAGGTCGAGCCACCTATCTCTGACCGCGTGAAAATAGGCGACCGACCGCGTGGGCCAGTCGAACCACACAGGGAATCCGGCGAGCCACGGGACTGTGTGGTCTCACGCGACGAACCCGGCGAGGCACCACCAGTGCCATGCACCACGAGCGCGCGCGTCGAAGTCGGCGAGGCAAAAGCAGGATCAATGGGTGCATTCCTCGAGCAACTCGATCCCTACATGTTTGAGTCCAAGTTAGCAACTTGGAAAGCACAGCATGGCGGTAACAATTTGTTTGGCAAATAACTTACCGGTGTCGCTTGCTTGTATGTGCGAGCGACCGACTCCCTCGTTGGGCCGACGGGCGGGATCCCCGGCCTAGGTGGACGCGTAGGCAGCGCCTCCCGCTCTCCAGTGGCAAAAAACTTCTCGGTAGCCTACAAGATAGTTTAGATGTCAGGAGTTGTAGAAAAAGAAGGTTCAAACTAGAGGAAATGGGACTTGTCATATTTTGCAAATACAAAAGTTGAAACTTACAGCATCCTTCAACTCATTCCACTCCTCATACTCCTGGCTCTTCTGTACCCACAACTGATACTGTCTCTCATAGTCCGCGTAAGCGGCATCGAAGGCCGCCTCGAAATCAGCCTACAGTTTTAAAAGGGAACGCATCTCGTCAACTTAGCCACTTAGCTAGGAACGAATGTCGGAAAGAGAATGAAATTGAGAAAAACTTACATCGGGGCGAGCTCGGGAAGGCCGACGAGGCAGGACGGGAGGGTCGTCGGCGGTGAGGGTAGCCTTGACACGCGAGAGGCCCAACTCAGGAGTACGCGTGAGTACCGCACTAAGCATGAGAGGACGGCCATGCTCCCAACCGTTCCCGGCAAGGACCACCGCTCTCTCATCGGTGTCATGCCGAAGAGGGTTGTCCACAAACGGATTTATACCCTGGAACGTCTCGACGTATGCCTTTATCCCCTCCTTGGCAGTGCCGAAGTAATCGGGCTGCGAGGGCTGAGGCTCAGAAAAATTGGGCTTCTTCATCTTCATCCTCTCCCATGTTTGCATGTCCGTAAGAGGCTCCCCGAGATCGGCCTCCTGCAATGCCAAAGAAGTGTCATGCGTATCAAGTAGGAACATGAGGGGAAATAAATGAAGATTGTTTCATGTATATATATACCAGCTTTGCCTTGAAGCGATCATGGTTGCGGGCACCCGCACGATGTGTCCCCCCGCTCCCGCGGTTTAACTTGTTTCGCTCGCTCAAGGCCTTGAACTCGGGGTCCTCCCCAGCCCACCTAGACACCAACGCCCTCCACGCGTCATCCTTGCCATAGGCCCATGAGGGCTTAAACTGAAAAAACAATACTCATGTGAAGAACGGATAATGCAATTGCAACCTAGCAGCAACATGTAATCTCATTAACAATCTACTTACCGCCATGTAGTCATCTACGGTCACCTCAAGTGGGTTCTCCACAATCTCATGCTTCACCGCCTTCTTGTGTAACGTCTCAGTACTGAAATGATTGATGATGGTATGCTTTGCATTGTAGAACTGCTGTCGTGTCAACTTCCTACAAGCCCCCTCCAAAGTCCTGTCCGCATCGGCCCGCTGCTCAGGAAGTACCCTATAGAACCTCTTTAATCATGCACAAAAAACAAATTGTGAGAGCATGGTGGGGACATCAAGTATGAACGAAATTCGAAAAGTTCAACTTACCCAAAACTTGTTGATCACGGCGTCAGAACATTTCCCGCCGCTCGCGTAATTGGCGGCCTGATAGTCTACCCAATGGGTGGCTAGCTTCGTCGCGCCGTTGGGGACGGTACTGTACAAGCCCGGCCAAAACTTCCTAATCAAAGCTCCAATCAGGGTGTTAGGCACACGGGCTCCCGCAGGATGTATCCAGTTGCTGCACAATAATTAAACATTACTACATGTCAAATTGTCCTGACCACAATGAAGTTACCATGTTCAAAATTAGTATATATAGTCACTTACTCTTTCCCATTAGGCGTAATGAGGATCTTCGCCTCCTCGGTAGCAGGTTCCTTGTCCTCATCAGGGACCTGGGATTCCCCTCGAATCCTTGGCTTCTTCGGCGGCGCGGAGGGCCTGCCTCCAAGTCCGTGGAGGGGCCCGTCCCCACGTCCGTGGAGGGGCCCGTCTCCTCCGAGTCCGTGGAGGGGCCCGTCCCCACGTCCGTGGAGCCCGCAGAGGGTATGTCCGAAGACACGTCGCCCCCACCTCGCCCTCGTCCTCCACCTCGCCCTCGTCCTCGTCCTGCACCTCGTCCCCTCGGAGGAACTGGAGCATCGGCACCTCCCCCTCCTCCAGCATCTCCACCCTCACCTGCATTGAGAAAGGGTGAACAATTAAGCATAAAGACATGAACAAATTAAGAATTGCATCACCCTCTACTCTCACCACTGTCAGACAGGTAACGCGGGTTTGCTTTTGGTTCTCTTCCACTTTTAGTAGCTTTCTTCTGGCGCATCTTCTTCACCAAGGAGGCCGATGATTCCTTGCCTTGGCTCATCTTGGTCAATCACCTGCATTGAGAAAGGGTAAACTTTTAAGCATAAAAGACATGATCCAATTAAGAAGCATGAAGACGTAATGCAATTAATAAGCATGTTGAAAGACATGATCCAATTAAGAACAAATTTCTTAATGAAGACATTTTTAATTGAATTCAGGGCGATCTACATTAAAAAATTCTACATTAAAAAATGACCTCAATTTGAAAAGGATGGCCAAGCACCGATCTGAGTATGGCATTTGGTTTCATTATGTAGAATTCAAAAGTGTAGCATTTTTGTCCCTTGCACATATGAGATGGAAAAAAGAAATACTGAAATATCGTTTTCACCGATCATTTGTAACTAATATTATGTATTTATTTTTGACAAAATTTTACATCATTTGGCACTTAATTAACTTTTCCATCGCTGAAGTGCTATGTTAGCACTAGCATACCAATTCCAATTACAGTTGGGCAACGTTGTTGACTGAATTTTACCTATAGGTCTCGGTTTTATAACAAATTGCCAGCATGTCATGTTCAATGATATAAGCAACGGTGGAGACCATTCAACGACAAGCACATGCCTCCGCGGATTCAGTTAGTTACCTGAACGTCCTGCGCGTTGACGTCGAGGTGCTCGGCGATGAGGAACCTGAACCTGGAGGAGTCGAGGTTGGTCCCGGACCCGATCACGCGGCTCGCCGGGAACCCAGAGAGCTTCCAGGCGACGTACGTGAGCACGTCCACCGGATTCGATACCACGAGAAACAGTGCCTCGGGGACGGCGAGGACAACTTTGCCGCTGGCGGCGGGGACCAGTGAGCCGGGGAGGAAGTTGGCCGTGGGGGACGGCCCGCTCGCCGGCGGGAGCGTTGCTGCGAGCTGGCGGCGCCGGCGGGGAAAGAAACCCTAGCTAGAACGGGCTTGGGTCGCCGGCGCGGGGAGGGATTGGGTCGCCGGCGCGGGGAGGGATTGGGGAGGTCGCCGGCGCGGGGAGGGATTGGGTCGCCGCGGCGCGGGGAGGGATTTGGTTTGGGGATTTTTTGGAGTGAAGGCGCGCGAAGCTTTCGGGCCATTTTGGCTTAGCCAGTCAGGCCGCCGTCGGCGTATGGTTTTGCTTTTTTTTTTTTAAAGAAATCAATTAATTTTTTAAATTTTTTTTTCAATTCTTCTATTATGTTCTATTTTTTTTTAAAGAAAGGGGGTAGCCAGTCACTGGTCCCTTTATCCTTCGGATCAGAGACTACCTCTTCGTTCTAGGATCAGAAAATATCACACCAAACTTGCACTAGTAGGAATGTGCTTATAGCCACCAGTCTACATCTTTATTTAATCCATAATACATCACGAATAATGTAACTAACTTTTGCCGGGTCCTAAGCCGCGAGGTGCTGAGCGGCCGGCGGCTTGCACCCAAAGATAAGGAACCATCACTGGGGCAATACTCACATGAGGAGGATCCCTATGAAGTGTATACCACATATTGTCATGCACCGCTTGCGTATCCAACCTAACCAGGTAGCGACGGACGTGCTCGTCCTCCTCTCTGATACGGCGACGCACCTCCACCTCGGGGGCCGGCGGCCTCTGCACCGAGGCTGGCCCACGCGACGGCCACCAAACAAGATCCGGGTCGACGACGTCACCCGGATTCCTCACCAAACTACGCGTCCCGGAAGACACCTCCCAGTGCCAGCCCGGCGGAGCCCAGTCCCGGACACTGCCCGTGTCCAACAAATGGCCGGTGGTCATCATCGATTCCCGCCGAGATCTGAAAAAATGAGTGGGGAATTTGATCAAACAACTAAGGTGCGTGCAACCTAGGTACGTAGGGGAGGGAGAGGGCAGCACCTTGGTATGGCGGACGGCACACGCGGTGGTGACGCCACGGGAGAGTGATGAGGGATCATATATCAGTTTAGATGTGCTATGCCAATGGAGGCCATGACTACATATATATAGTGAGAAATGGGCTTCTGAGCTGTAGTATGCCCAATCAGGAAGAAGCACACAGATCGTGTGTTTCCTTCGTGCGCTTCTGAGCCGTTGGATCAGCGGTGTGTTTCTTTCGAGCGCTGGTGAGCCGTTGGATCAGGTCGAAGATATTGTTAGTCATCCACCTTATCTCCGTGAGCTACCACTTCCACCACCACCACTTCCACCTCCTCGGCAAATCATCATTGCGTCACCCTAATCCAGTGGCTGGATTCAACCTACCTGCGGGCTTGTGTTTCCAACAGCGTCGTTGTGTTGTCCTTATTCACCGACCTACAGGAGGTGGCTCCAATGGCTGGCCGTGAACAAGGACGAACACAATAATGCCAGGGAACATGCCAGCAGGTAGGCTAAATCCAGCCATTGGATTCGGTGGCGAAGGTAGAACAAAACACACGGTTTCTCCTGCAAATCGGCCTTCGATCCACGGAGCGGCAAGACGTCTCTGATGATTTGCAACCGTCTGGCAAGACGTCTCTGATGATCTGCAACCGTTTGGAACGGTCGCAGGTCATCAGAGACGTATTGCCGCTGGTTGCCCAAAGATGCCTCTCCGAGTGACGCTGGAATGTTTTGTGTGAATGAGTAACCTGTCTGAGGAGGTGGGCTATATATAGACCTGCCTCTCCGAGTGACTCCCTCCAGCTAGCCAATCAGGAATAAGTACGCGGATCGTGTGTTTTCTTCGAGAGCTTGGGAGCCGTTGGATCAAGCGAAAGAAACACACCGCTAATCGAACGGCTCACAAGCGCTGGAAGGAAACACACGATCCGTGTGCTTCTTCCTGATGGATCAGGAAGAAGCACACGGATCGTGTGTTTCCTTCGTGTGCTTCTGAGCCGTCGGATCAGCGGTGTGTTTCTTTCGAGCGCTGGTGAGCCGTTGGATCAGGAAGAAGCACACGGATCGTGTGTTTCCTTCGTGCGCTTCTGAGCCATTGGATCAGCGGTGGGTTCTGGAGACGCGCTCCAATTCTTGAATGCACTGCAGCCCCTGTTGATGGAATTTTTGCTTCTGCATGGTTTTATTGTAAGTTTGCAAGATTTTAGTGTGCCCAAGATTCTGTTGATCTCGGGACTCCGAGGTGGGACTCCGAAGTTAAACAAACCATGCAAATTACAGTGACAACATAAATTACACAGAGAACATTCTTGAACCGCCGATACATAATTGACTAAGAAACAAGTAAACATGCATGTAGAACAAATTACAACAATCATGAACAACTAACAAACTTCTCCACCCTATGTCGTGCGTGTGCTGCCACCCTTGCTCTTTGACGAAGATTCTGCCGTCTTGCCTTTGCCCTTGGACGAAGCTTCAGCCTTCTTGCTCAGTGCTTCAACCCTCCTTTCCTTTGACGACGGCATGAAATCGTCGTCATCATCGCTGTCAACTACCCAGAGACAGGAACGACCGTACGAATCACGGTCAGCTTCGCCCCGAGTGAAGCGAGATGACTCTCAGTGTGCAAAATTTCTTCAATTGGAACTACCCTACCATCTACCTTCAAATTGCTTGAAAGCCTAGCGAGATGCTCGGATGCGGAAATGTGAAACCCAGACACACACTTCTCGCAAGGACCAATACACACCATGCTTGCGCTCAAGTGAGTACCATGCCTACCTTCGACTGGGTTATATAGAACTACCGGTGGCGGCATTTGGCGAGAGCTTGGGAGCCGTTGGATCAAGCGAAAGAAACACACCGCTGATCCAACGGCTCAGAAGCGCTGGAAGGAAACACACGATCCGTGTGCTTCTTCCTGATTGGGCATACTACAGCTCACAAGCCCTTTCGAGTGACTCCCTCCAGCTAGCCAATCAGGAACAAGTACGCGGATCGTGTGTTTCCTTCGAGAGCTTGGGAGCCGTTGGATCAAGCGAAAGAAACACACCGCTGATCCAACGGCTCAGAAGCGCTGGGAGGAAACACACGATCCGTGTGCTTCTTCCTGATTGGGCATACTACACGCACTGGAATATTGTGTCGATTTGGGGTAGACTTTGGTTTCTCATGTTCCTATGGCCTGACCTAACACAAGCAAGCAAAAAAGTCCAGTGGGCTACCCCCTTTCGACGCACGTCTATGGGGTAGACGGAAACGTTAGGGTTTTTCCGGCGGATTCAGGGTTTCGCCGAAGCGGGGCCCCGGAGCGTCGGAACCCCACCAAAACCTAGGTTGTGACATACCATATGTGTACAAGTGTGTTGTGTGTTGTAAATGTGCAATATCCTACTCCGGGGTGTGACCGGCTTCACCGACTTCACTTTCTCTCTACTGAGTTTCTGCACTTAGAGGTGAAAACTCCCCTTTCGGGCGAACCGGATGGGATCTTGTGTTGATTTGGGGTAGACTTTGGTTTCTCACCTTCCCATGGCCTAACCTAACACAACCAAGCAAAAAAGTCCACTGGCCTACCCCCTTTCGACGCACGTCTATGGGGGTAGACGAAAGCGTTAGGGTTTTTCCAGCGGATTCAGGGTTTCGCCGAAGCCCCATAGACGTGCGTCGAAAGGGGGTAGGCCAGTGGACTTTTTTTCCTTGGTTCTGTTAGGTTATGTCATAGGAAGGAATTTACATGTGTTGTTTTTATTTGTTTTACATGTATATGTTGTAGGGTTGGGTTCCGGAAAACTCAAACCTTTATTTTACGGGGGTGGGATACTGAAATTGGGAGGGCAATCATAGGTCCAATATATATAAATTACAACTACATTAAATATTACATAGAGAAATAAAGAAATGAATATTATATACGAAAATAAATAAAAAAAAACCACTACACGCCGACGGCAGCCGTCGGTGTATAAGAACTCGCATACGCCGACGGCAGTCCCGTCGGCGTATCAACGATGCTGGACGGTTCCGTCATGGCGCCCTTTGTACGCCGACGGGATTTACAACGCCGACGGCGGCCGTCGGGCACGTATGGCTACGCCGACGGCGCTTCGTACGCCGACGGCTTGTTTGTCGTCTGGCCTAGCTCGTGCTGTACGCCGACGGCCCCGACATTTGGCCGTCGGCGTACATGGAGGCCGTCGGCGTAGTGTGGCTTTCCGTAGTGTTGGTTCAGACTTGACTTTGCCTCTTTCTTCATAGAGTTGATGCGTACGATCGGAGTACGATTTTATTTGACATGCAAAACTACACACACTCTCTGATACGAAAGTATTGTTAAGATATATGTTGGGAAGATTCCGATCGGTTTGATGTTTTCTCTCTGCGGATTAATTGATATTCAGTTTGTAACTTGCAGAGTGTTGGTCCAAAATTCTTTGGTCAATAGTTCTCTGAGTTTTTATTTTGGAAGGCAATAATCCTCTGTTCCAACCCGCAAAAAGAAAAATGGCACTGTGACGCGGCGATTAATGAATGAACTGGTGCGTGTGCCCTGAAGATAATAATTCTGGGATGCGTGCGTTTAGGATCCGTGGTGGCGGCGGATCCGGTGGCTGGAATTCAGATCCGGGCGAGGTCGGCGGCTTCTGCCGGCGTCGGGAACGAAGACGACTGCGGCAAGGTGGAGGTGCTGGTGCGGGAGGGTGTTGGCCGTGCTCGTTCATCGGCTTAATCTCCGTCGCTGCGCGGCGGGTGGGCTCGGGGGCTTTCTTCAACGTTGGAGGCACCCTGGGGCCGTGGTGAGAAGGGGGTCGGTGGTCTTCGTCGTCGCCGCCGGTGAAGTTGCTGGCGTCTGCTCTAGTTCTGTTCCCCTGCGTTTGTATTTATGTATTCTGTTTGTACTGTGTACGTTGTATATGGTACTTTGTTAAATATACGTGGGTTTTCAAAAAAAAAGTACGTGCGAGGCCGTGAGTGGTCGTTCATGTCACAGCCCGTGATTAAACCTGAAATTGGATTAGAGTCCAAGTCCAAAACTAAACGAGACCAACTAAGGTCCACCTAAATCCGATGCGATCCATATCCCATCCAGAATTAATAGCATAGTATCCAAGTCCATCCAATCCAACTAGCTATAACTCTGTTAAAAAAAAAAACTAGCTATAACAAATGGATATCCAAGATCCAATTGGAGCCTAGACAGTAGACATAGTGATTCCCGGCGAAACTGTCATTTACTCCCTTCGTTTTAAATTAGATGATTTTCATTTGCATACATATGGATATATCTAGACATGTTATAAATGTTGATACATCCACATGTACATAAATGAAAGTTATCTAATTTGGAACGGAGTGAGTATAGCTTGCACGCACGCACATGTACACGGTACAACGATTACCCTAATCGAGATCTGCACGTAAACAATATGAAGCCTATGCCCATGTATAAATACGCGGCAACAACGACGTGACGTACACAAACAGGACTCGGTGATGGAAACACGACGCACACGACGCAGAAATCCATTGGACCCTGGACTATCCAATTCTCATGTCCAAGGCTTGTCCATCGTTATTGGATCATTTGTCCATGGAGATCCATGTCCAGCGAAGCCCAGTCCACGTAGATCCAATGCATTTTAGGTCCAAGGTCCATTGAACTACAGAGATCCACTTCCAGGTTTACAGGCCGTGATCATCCTCGGCACTTTGCGAGTAGAAGGTATCCGCGTCTTTATTTCGCTTGGTCTTGTTTTACATGTACATGCACGTGAGTCATGCATCGATTTTTTGTACCATTTCTCTTTGATGTTTGAGCAAATATGATTAAACTCCCAATGGTGTAGCTTAGACCCTGTTTGTTTGGGCTTGGGCTAGAGCTTCTACAGCTTTTAACTCCTCAAAAGCACAAGCCTAGCCAAACACTTTATTTTTAGGACAAGCTTAGTTAAGCGCTTGTTGCATTTGCACTAAAAGCTCAGAAGTACCTCCGGAGGCGCTTCCCGCAGCCTGTAACTTAAAAATCCAATCGGCACGTCGCCCTGCACCTCGAACTCGCTTTAATTATGATGAAATGCCACCGCACAGAATTGTTGGACCATCCCATCGTCCTCGCTCACGAACATACCGCTTCGCTCCCCAATCCCATCCCCATTCGTTCACAGCGCGAAGACCCCAGGCGGGTAGGGTTTCTGGCTGCCGCCGCCGACCTCGGCCTCTCCCTCCTGCGCTGTCGGCCGGCGGACGGAGCACTCCTCGCCCGCGCCGTCTACTCCTCGCTCACGAGTCACGACCTTGCTGCCGCCGGCTGTCCTCCTCCCAGCGGTAACGCCGACCAACGAGCTCATCCGCCTGCTTTCCGTCGACCACAGCCTCCCCGTCCAAGCTCCTTAACGTCCGCGCACGCTTGGTCGTCGCCGGTCCTAGCTTAGCCCTGACCTGGAAACGAGCTCCACCTGTGGTGGAAGGACTCGCTCGCAAGGTGGCCGCCAGCCTCTGCGGCTGCGCCGCCGTTCCGTCGGAGGCCCGTGCTCTTCGGACCGCCTCCCAATGCCTCTCCGCCCCCGTCCCCCACACCTCTGCGCCTCCCCAGCGGCCACGCATCTCCGGCCTGTGTCCTTGCAAAACCAGCGTGTCCGGTGGCGGCGCCTGTCGCGCTGTACACCGGTGCTCTCCAGGTTCCGACCTTGCTGCCCGTCTCCGACCTGGTGCTGCTGTACAAGAATGTTCATGACAAATCGCATAGCATACATGTTGAACGACGTTGACCACCCAAATTTGTGTTGTTATATGTGTTTTTGCTTCAGATATAAGGTTTCATGTAAGATTAAAATTGAGCAGTTTTTACTATGAAAGTATACTATGAAAAATCTATGTATTAAATCTGCCATTTTTTTTTGCAGAACATCTGTAATTTATTGATTATAATACATTTGCTACATATTCAATACTGTCTAGTTTATATATTATAATCATTTATTAATAAACATAAAAATATTTTTATCTTAAAAATGTGTTAAGCATACTATATGAGCTAATACAACATGTTATCGTACATGGGTATTTCAAACATTCAACACCAGCTGTATGTCCACCAGCTGTTTTAAAAGCAGATTGCCAAACAACAATTTTACATTACACCAGCGTCCAGCTCCAGCTGCTTCTCAGAACCTACCAGCTCCAGCTGCTTCTCGTTCAGCTGCAACCCAAACAAATAGGGCCTTAGTGCGCAGGGGGACCACTGCACCCCCCCCAAATGACTTTGTTTGAAAAAATTATCAAATCGAGGGATACCTAGGTTTGTTTTTCCTCTCTTCCTCTCCTATGTTCTTCCTCTGGGGTGTGGCCTTAGTTGTGCACTGATTTATATTTGTTGGATGATTTACTTTCCCACTGGTTTTCTTTGGATGAATTGCTCCCCGCGGTTATATTTTCGGATGTTTGCCGACATTCACAACCACGGAAAATTTGCCATTTTCCCTAATCTAAATTCAATGTTGCCACTTTTGGCTGATATGCTCGCCGCGATTATATTTTCAGATGTTCCCATTCATTATTTTTCTGACTTTTAAAAAAAATTAGGTTTCAGAGGAGGAAGGGGAGGAGGAGGAAAAAGCAACATCAAGATATTTCAACACCGTAGCAGCACCTCCAAGGTGACAATCATGATTGTCTTTTGTTAAATTGATTCCATTCAACGGAAATTTTTATGGTAGTCTCGCTGCTACTAAATGGTCTCCAAAACAAAACCTCATAAAATACACAATACGATGTCTCGCTATGTTCATTTTCTCATTGTAACATTTATTTTGTAAACCATATGTAGGCAACTAGTCGGATAATCTATACTTGATGATGTTACTCTCATTTTTTTGTGATGCACTGCATGGAACCTCTAGCGCACGTGTCATGGATTGCCAGTGAAACAGGACAAAAGTAGCTAGTGTCGTTCGGCGGGATATTTTTTGACGAGTTTGTTGAGCACATGTTCATATCTTTTACTTTTGCACGTGATATTTGGAGGTTGGTGTATTTTATTTTTAATATTTCCCACCAACTAGTGTAGCAAACATGTTTGGTAACTGGTTGCATGGGTAGATAACAAATAGAAAGCGCGTATACGTATAGGCGTCGTAGCTATTTTTTGGGGTGGAATTGCCGCGATCACAAGACACAATCTATTGATTACTTGTAGGTTATCAACAAAGAGACCTACAAGATTTATGTGTGCTCCTTTCTTCTTCTTGCGGATCAGCATGGTCTCATGAATATCGGCTATACATGACTGATGATAATTGTATGGGCTATCTTCTGCCGGGTGGATGGCTACATCCTAAGAAATTAGATCTTTAGAACTTCTTTGTTTGAGTTGTTGATCTTTATATCCACTTTGAGTGACCCGAACTTTCAAATATTTGATACTATGTATGCATCATTTTGATGCAGTACCCAATGATCCACAGCCTATTTCGAAAAAGGAAGTGTCGTTCGGCCACGTTTTTTCCACGCATATAAAGTCTGTGTCTTGCGTGCACCTGTGATATGGATGTGATCTATTTCCGCCGGCTAAATGGCGTCACTTAATTTCAGTTCGCAGGAAGGCCATGGTTCCCGTACGTGGCGTAACCAAATTAAACGTCGATCGGTTGGGATATGCGAGTCACGTGCACTAGTGTCGGGATGCCCATGGAAACCAGTAACACGTACGCACACTGTACCAAGCACAGGCAGCATCAGCGATTATGCCAATGCCATGTGCGCGCACGCATGCATTCTCTTGTTCGCCGAGCATCTCGAGCAGTTTCCCAATATAGCGTCCGAATTTGCGGAAATTGTAAACGACTTCCGAGAGCTCGTTTTTAGATAAATTAAAGTCGATAATTTTGAGTTCTTAAAAGTCGCGACAAAATTCCTAGATGAAGATAGTGTCGAGATATACAAACATGCAAAATTTTAACTAAAAATTCGTTATATTTTGGACTGTACAAAAAAGACAAATAATGAACAATTTCAAATTTTTTAAACTGTGTACTCTTCACCACCCATTTTTCATTTTTTCCCAGCCACAATACAATCTATTTCGCCTTAAACTTTTGCCCACTTGTGGGTCCCGATATTATCTATATCTGGGAATTTGTTCTCGATTTTTGAAAACTCAAAAGTGTCGATTTAATTTTTTTTAAACGAGCTTCATGTATCTCGGGAGCCATCAGTCCACTCTCCCCAATTTGCTTTATCCGATACTATATGAATGGAACAATCGATACCTATTGCAAGGATTCAAGTGGTACGGGCGCGGGATATCCAGCTTCCGCCTACTCCACCCATCGGGATTAATAGGGATTAGTGGGAATTTACGAAGTGCGACGTATGGGTCCGCTGGGTCCCAGTGGGAAATCTGCGGAGCTAGATTTCAGCTAGCAGCCCGATCATTCGATCAATCTCTCCACCCAGGCGTGCTCTTTCTCGTGTCTGTACGCTGACGGGCCGAAAACGGGATCAGTGGGACGCCATGCTAAATTCCGTCCAAACAAGCACGACCCTACGTCACCGTACGTCAGTCTGTTGCTTGTTTGGTCCGAGGTTGAGCTCATCCACCACCCTACGTCAATAGTCTTCATAACTTCTATTCCTTCTTTTTCTCTAAGGTAAGGTCCTTCAAGAACAGCATTGCGGTCGCAACGGGGCTCTGGGTGAATAATTTCCTCCCGTATGAGCCGGGACAAAATGGGATCACACAAACGGGATAAACAGAATTTGTTCGCGGGATATGTAAAGCAAACACCCCCGACCCTCCCCTCGTTCCCCACCTACAGTGAACAGGGCGATTTTTGGGCGAACCCGTGCGGACCAGCTCGCCGGCGGCGATCCGCTCGATTCCTTGCCCTCCGCGGCCGCTCCGGCGGCGGGAGGACGGGGAATCGACGGATCCCGCCGTGTACATAGTCTAGGTGTGCGTGGGTTGCCTACCGGCGGCGCTGTGGAGACGGCGGCGTGGCCGGAGAGGCTTTTGGCGGCGGCAGTTCCCTCCTCTGTTCTCGGTGCTCCGGTGGAGGCCCTGGGCAAATCTGCCGTCGTGGGCGCGGCCGCTGCTCTCCGGAGCCGCGGCGTGCTCTTCCTCGAGCTGGCGGCCGTGGTGGCGGCGCTGGTTCTAGTTCTTGGGTTTCGGCAGCCTCCACTTCGGTGGATGGTGGTGCTTTTGCTTAACTCTTCTGGGAGTTTGCAGGCGGTTCGATCTCCCTCGTCGGTGGTCGCGGTGGGTGCGGTGGAAGATGGGTGGCGCTGTCGTTTTCGTCTCCGGCGTGAGACGGCGATGGCGGCGTGGCGGCAGCTTGAAGCCGATGCTCCTTCAACGTCCAGATTCTGGCGCCTGCGTCAGATGGCTCCTGCGGCATCTCAACGCGGTTGTTCGAGCTGGCTGCTCCGGTGCGAGGTGAGGCCGCTTTCTTCTTCTCCGGCGGCGTGCTGCTGGCGCTGGAAGACGGCGTGCTGCTCGGTGGATCCGTGTCCGCGGTGTGTGGGTTCGATCTTGTCTCTGTTCGTGCGTGTGTGCTCCTTTTCTTGTTGATCTTGTACACGAACTCCCTGTCAAAAAAAAAAGAATTTGTTAGCGGGATGGAAGGCGGGCTTGGTGGCTGTCCCATCCCACTTGCCTCTACTCTATTGGGTCCGTGTCCCTCCTGTGGAACCCAAAAAAGAGGAATGTTTACATGTGCTGTAGGTGGGTCAGGTTGTACATAAGTTTATATCTGACACTATCCATTGACTCCGAAAACAGAGGGGTACTTGGCTAATAGCGTCGGACAAAGTATAAGCAGTGCCCGGACGAAACTTGTGTACTAGAACCGTGACTAGATGTTGTTTTTTGTCTGTCGCCCCCAATAACCTACTGGGAGGGCTATTGGGCCAATGACGTGATCTAATTTTGTCGGAGTTTGGAGGCGCTTGTGTGTTGAGCCTTTTTATAGGGGTGTGTCTAGTGCTCAGTCGACTGAGAATTAACTTAATTCTCAGTCGACTAACGTTACCGTTGATTTCCAGCGATTTACTCTCGATCGATTATTTTTTCCTTTCAACTGCTCCCGACTTGTATGTGTCGTGGCCTGTGGTGCCTCTCGCCTCGCTCCAAGCAAAGGCCCAGGTCACCTCTGGCCCAGGTAGAAAGAAAACATGTGCTTCCTCCATCAGCCTGTTATGGGTCTGGGATGGGTCGTATCCCTCTTTTTTTTTTGTGTGAGTCGTTACCCTCGAGAAAAAAGAAAAAGAAGCTGGTGTTGTCGTTGCAATTTTTTTGTGGGTCGTTCTTCTTAATCTAAAAATAAACGATAGTTCTATTTTTTTAATTATTTGGAAAATAAATTTAGTAAATAAATATTATTATATTTAAGTTTAATAATTGGTAAAAATAATCATTTTGATAAACAAATGTTTACCCGTAACAAGTAAATTGTTTGACCAGTAAAAAAATTGTTCACATATTTTTAAAAATGCTCAGCCCTCTAAAATCCTTCTGGGGTTTGACAAAAAAATGTTCATGTATTTTTAAGAAACGTTCACTTGTCTAAAAAAAGGTTTATGAATTTAAGAAAATGTTCATGGCATTGAAAAAAGGCAGTTGTTGTTTGACTAAGTGAATATTTTTCTGAACATGTGAACATTTTTTAAATAGGAGAGCATTTAGTTTGAACCACATGAACAATTTTTCGAACGGCCTGAATAATATTGTTAACCTTCGTGAAAGTTTTCATGAAAACTTATGAATCTTTTTTATAGGTTAACGCAAAGCATAGCCCACAAATGGGACAAACAATATCTTAAACCACGCAAGAGGCATGTGCGGACATAATTGGGCAACTCTTCTTTTTTATCGCAGAAGATTCATTAAAAAAGAAACTAGACACAAAAAATAAATGTGTAATTCTTGAATCAAAATGGAACTGCAACATTTTTCTTGGATTTTTTGAACGGCGTGACTAGTTCGTAGTCAACTTCGAATGAACCAATTCTCAGTTGAATGGTGTCAGGATGTTGATTCCTAGCTATTTTTCTCTCTTCCTTTGCCTAAAACGGAAATCTCAGTTGCATTCTACGTGTAACTAGAAAAATCTCAGTTGCAAGTGCAGTTGCAACTAGGGCATCGCTCGAGAAAATATCAGTTGCAACTGCAGCTGCAGCTGGAGCATCCCCGAAGAAATCTCAGTTGCAAGTGTAGTTGCAACTGGGAAAAAAAGAAAAAAAACTCAATTGCAACTGGGAAAAAAAGTCAATTGCAAGTGCAGTTGCAACTGGGGCATTCTCGAGAAAATCTCAGTTGCAATTGCAGCTGCAACTAGGGGACAAAAATATCTCAGTTGCAAGTGCAGTTGCAACTGAGACAAAAAAAAATCTCAGTTGCAAGTGCAGTTGCAACTGGGAACAAAAAAGAAAAAATTCTCAGTTGCAACTAGGGCATCTTCGAGAAAATCACAGTTGCAAGTGTAGTTGCAACTGGGGACAAAAAAAGAAAAAATTCTCAGTTGCAAGTGCAGTATGAACTGGGACAAAAAAGAAAGAAAATCTCAATTGCAAGTAGAGTTACAAATGGGGCATCCTCGAGAAAATCTCAGTTGCAAATGCATTTGCAACTAGGACAAAGAAAAGTAAAGAAAGAATCTCAATTGCAAGTGCAGTTGTAACTGGGACAAAAAACTCTCAGTTGCAAGTTGCAAAAAAAAAACTCAGTTGCAAGTGGAGTTGCAACTAGGGAATACCTTGAGAAAATCTCAGTTGCAAATGCAGTTGCAACTGGAGCATCTTTCAAGAAATCTCAGTTGCAATTGCAGTTCAACTGGAAAAAATAAAAATTCTAAAAAAATAATTAAAAAATCTCAGTTGTAAGTGCAGTTGCAATAAAAAAAAACAAATCTCAGTTGCAAGTGAAGTTGCAACTAGGGATAGCCTGTAAAAGATCTCAGTTGCAAGTGCAGTTGCAACTGGGACAAACAAGAAAACAAATCTCAACTGCAAGTTGGAACATCCTCGAGGAAAACTCAGTTGCAAAGAAAAAAATATTTATAACTGAAATAAAGTATTTATAACTTCAATCTAAAAATATTTAAAGGAGGTCAAGGTACAAACTTATCTATGGAAAAATATAGTTTCAACCATGTCATATATAAATGGAAATATTTTGAAAAATAAAAGTCAGTTGCAAAAAGTCTAGAATTGATAAAACAAAATCAAGTTGCTACATAGTCCGTCCAAAAAAAATGGATGAGAAGGGTGGACAAAACTATGCTAATTAATCTAAACAATGTAAATTGCTACGACGCAATTTATTATTTGTTTTTAGATAAACACATATTAGTAGAAAAATAGCAAGATGGAATAAGGCCTAGAATGACAGGAAAAAGAATACCATTTCAAAGTTGAAAAGATCCATTAATGAAAACATATTAAAAGCATCGCACTAAAAACAGAAAAACAAAACGTAAAGAAAACCGAGAAAAAAAGAAAACTATAACTACAAACAATAGTTCTTACGGCAATGAACATAAAAATGGTGTTCTTACGCATGTTTTACAGGTAACTAGCTATGAGAATAATTATAAGAACGAAAAAAGCAATCATGGCCAAGGAAATAAAAAGGTCCGGATAGGACGTACAACCCAACACATTTCCCCGTTGGAAAATGAACAAACCCACAATAGCTATTTCCTAAGGTAAATACACGCTAGGTTACAATCAACCATCAATTAAATGGACGGCTAAACACATATTCCCTCTCTCGCTCTCTTATGTTACTAGGGTATCCTGGAGATGCTAGCAGCCTGACCAAAACAATAGAAAAAGAAAAAACAAACAACAAAATTTACGAAACTCCACGTAATATCTTGCGGCTGTACGGTCAACTAAAAATTAACTAAATCTCAGGCGCCGAATTAGCAAATCCGTATATAAAAAAGGTGTGACTAGCTATCATTTGACCGAGAACTAACTTAAATCACTGTCGAATGATGTAACCCATGTCTAACAAGAAATTTATGGTTTCGCCTCGGTATATGCATAAAATTTAATATGTGCAAGAAAAGAAAAATAATAACTTGCAACAAGTATGGGACATAAGAAAAAGTCGGTTGCAACCATAGTGTAATTTAAAAATAATCAGTTGCAACCATGGTCAACCGGAAAATTTGAAGTTGCAACCAATATGCAAGTGAAGAAAAATAAATTGCAATATTGCAACCAAGTTTTAGTTGCACCTAAACTGGCACGAATCAAAACGATCATCCAACGGATGCGAAATTGAACGAGCTCTACCTCGTAAACAATAATTAGCAATCCTGGAGCAGAAATAGGTTAACACTATAGAGTTTGTTTTGGAGACTTCCTATAACACGACAAACAAACCGAATCAACCTTTGAAAAACAAAAGAAAATGAACCACAAAAGGCATCTACAATCCTAATAATATTGTGTTCGGTATAGACATGTATGTCATTAATTATTAAAATAATAGTTGGTGAAGAAATAATAAAAATAAAGAAAAATATATAAAGATTTAAAAGGCAAAGAACACAAAAAGGAAAAACAAATTTGACCAAACAAAAAATAAAAAACGAAACACTAAAAGAGAAAAACATAGTACGACAGACATAAGCGCCGGTACACAAAAAAAACAAAAGCGACGGACAACTCACAGGCCACATGCGCACTGCTCAGGATCAAGAACGATCGCAGGAAAAGTAAAGCCCAACATAGATTTTCTGTTCAGAAAGAAAAGGCCCACGATAGCTGGTTTGTTCACGACTTGACATGCTCGGTTAAAACCAGCGATCAATCAATCAAGTAAATGGACAGCTAAACAATCGACTGAGAACTAACAAAATTCTCAGTCGACTGAGAATTAGCAAAACCATTTTTATAGAGGTTTGTTGTAGCTGGCTACAGTGGACGGACAACTGATCATGTAAAACCAATAAATTGGCCCTCCCTCTATGTATGTTTGTGCCCCTAATCCTCATAGTCCACCTCTAGTTTCTCCCCTTTTTCCACCTCAATCTAAGTTTCAATTGCAAAAATGCATGTTTTTCAAAGTGTGGTCATCTAAAGAAACTAAATTGCAAAGAACTCATGTGATAAAGCACCTATAATATAAATAACATCTATAAGTGTCCCTATGGCAGTATTGAGTACTTCTTTGAGGGAGCGGATGCTCAGAATATAGTATAATAGTGGCATGTGCTCCTTATGGCAGTATTGAAGAGCTTGATTGTTGCACCATATTACATCAAGAAGTTATGCAATATTTCCCCTATTTAAGTGTGGCAGCACGAGGGATGAACATGACCATAGTTTGCAAAGAAGTTGTCCTGCTTACCTGAGCAAAGCAAAGAGTAGAGCTCAATGTTCATATCTACCTGCCATATGCGATGTACACAAGTTTTATTCTAAGTTGGAATTAGTTTTACAATGCCACTAAAATCCCCAAATATCATAGGGCTTGGAAGCATCGGTATTTCCTACTCTGCAAAGCTGCTCTCCATGTCTTCCTGATTAACTTGCATGTCTCGACGCAGTTTGAACATTTTATTTCCGCCTCTTCGCTTACATGTGTGTGCATGGAAATTCACTTTTTTGGCATCTCCCCCGCAAAGCTACAACAGGCGAGAGCGCTGCCTTGCAATAGTTCTTTGCAAGTGAGGAGAGCGCTGCCAAACCAAGATTTTTTTTCTTCAATTCACGCCGCAACCAAGCTTTCGCCAAAGTAAGAGAATGAATATTTTGCGCCACATCGAGTTGACGGACCACCTATTGGGCCATAAAGAGTTGCTCTTTAATATTTCCAATACGTCTTTGGCTCTTACAGTTGCTCGTAACTTGAGATCGAGAGTGCGGATAGGTTTATTACGCGTGTCAACGGTTGCCCATGCTTCGGTCACCGCTTCGTGAAAACTAGAGAGACAGAGTTAGAAAGATTCAAAGCATGAGCACTTCTTAGATCAAAAGTAATACATTTGTAGACATTTGTATCAGACAATGCCGAAGTGGTCAGACAAACTTAAGGACAATGCTTGCAAAAGACATTTTGGATGTGCCGAATCCCAGTCAGTGGAACAAGGGGGGCTCATTCCCACCCTTTCCTTCTCCCTCCTCTATCTTCTGCCACTGAGAGTCGTAAGTGCTCCCTTGACCCCTCTCCTCTTCTCCTCTGCCTGCCTCGCTGGCCACCCCCCCCCACCCCCCCCATATACAGAGTAGTCTAGGTAGTTTTAGCTTAGGGTGTGTGACGCATGGTTGGTGGTCTGGCGTGATGTTGTTTTCCCGTCCCCGATATGGTCATTGGCGAGCTCCTCTCGGTGAAAACTTCTTCAATGAGCTCCCATGGTGGGAGGTGCAGAGGAGGGTGGAGCTGGAGGCGACCTCTCTTCAATAAATCTCGAGCCTGGAGCTCCATATCGTGGAGATTTGAAGGTTTGTCCCCTCCCTCCTTGCGGTCATGTCGATAGGCGGGAGGACAAAGAGGAATTTGCAGCTCCTCAACCTACTTCTCGACGTCAAGTGGATGTGCATGCGTCCGCATGTGCATTGGAAGCTGCTGCAGCTGGAGTTTGTCAGCGCTGGTCGTAGCTATCTTGGGCGTTTGGAGCCACTCTATGCTAGGAAGAGGTGTATATCTGGGAGAAGCTGATGGAGGGTAGCTTCTGGGAGAATCTAGAAAATAAGCCGAAAAGAAGGGGGCCGTAGTCGATCGAGTGAAACTTCTGACGTGAGTTGCGTTTGCACATGTTCTGTTTGTGATCCGAAGACTAGGTGTGCTAGCTGTCCTCGTATTTTGCAAGTGTTGCCGTGAAAACGCGGAATAGGAGCACGAATATTAGTGCTACCTTCCGTTGGAAAAAATCTGATAAGTTTTGACCTCTCAATCAGCATACAAGCGCCCCTATGTGTGGCCGGGCTGTAGAACAGGCCCGACGCTAGCTTACTGTTTTTTTTTTCTCATCTGTGATGCGCGCAGTTAAAATATAATGTCTGGCTGTTTCCATCAGTTTGATTTTTTGAGATAATTGGTTAGTAAATCAATTTAATAATATTAGTGTGCTTTGGTTTGATAATATTGGCACCATGTATATGTATTTGTCGTCCAATCCTGTGTTTCATGATAGGAGGAAGCATATCAAAATTGACTATCATTTTCTGAGAGAACAAGGTGCTCACAAACTTCTACCCATTAAGTTCATCTCTCCACTAGTGGAGACAGGGCCTCCTGTCCCGGGCCGTGAGGGGCTTCTGTCCCGGGTTGAGAACCGGGACAGGCCAGGCGGGACTAAAGGCAAACCTTTAGTCCCGGGCCTGTTACCAGCCGGGACAGAAGATCCACCACGTGGCCGCCTGCGGAGCGCGCTGGGGGCGAACCCTTTAGTCCCGGCTCGTATAACGGGCCGGGACCAGAGGCCCACCACGTGGCCGCCTGCGGAGCGCGCTGGGGGCAGCACCTTTAGTCCCGGCTCGTTTAACGGGCCGCGACTAATAGTTTTCTTTTATTTTCTTTTATTTATTGCTTTAGGGTTTAGGGTTTAGGGTTTATTTGTTTTCTTTTATTTATTTCTTCAAGCATGCAAAGAATTGTTTTCTTTTAGCGGTATTTCTACGCTACACATACCGTACACATTCGTGCATATATAAGATAACTTGTCTTGCGATCGAGCATACAAATATATACAATTTTGATATTTACATGGAGATCACAATTACCGGGACTAGAGCCCGTATATTCGATTACACGGCCGGGGATCATCAGAAGCGCCTATTCACACTAAATTCACCGGCGTCGTTTACCATCTCGTCCAAAATAAATCCCGCCAGCTCCTCAGCAATTGCTAGTACGCGTTGCTGTGGTAGGAGTTGATCCCGTTTCTTCGAACTATATAAGAAAAGGAGATCAATATGAACATCAATCATGATAACAAAAAGTGACGGTAATAAAATAATGTTGTGAATGTATTGCTTACGTCGACTCTATAATCTTTGGTCTCAGTGGTAAACGAGCGAATGAACTCGCAAACGTAGTATCCACATAGATTCGTCCCCTGTGGCTGCCTCGCGCACTTTACGAGAATAGAATTCAATCAAAATAACAATCTAGCATCATAATTGTATTGAAACTAGAAGTAAAGAGATGCGTGGACATATCTCGTACTACTTACCGGGATCGGAGTAAACTTCAGCTTCTCACTCCATTGGCCCGCCACCACATCTTGAACCGGATCCAAACCCTGCCCGGCAAAGAAAATGAATTAATGAGTTATTCATTACCTGATATCTCATGAAATCAACGAAAGAGACCGATATAGCGCGAAAATTACTTCTGGATCATGTCCTGCATGCTGGAACTCTTCCATGGGTCTCTTTAATGGGTCCATGACTTCAACTATTCCCTTATCAACTTGAATGTTTAGCAGAATCCAGTGGAACCTGCACACGTTTATATATACGTCAGTAACTCATCAATTACAGTTAACATCGAGTAAGCAAAAGTGAATGTGTACATCATAGTAAGACCCTCACCCGAAGTTGTAAGGAAATAGTATGTGGTCACAGAAATTTTGCTCCGCTAGAAACCTTAGAAGGTTTTGCTCCGTCTCGTCGGGTTTCGTCGTTAAAGATTGAATATGTACTTTATCTGGGTCAATGAACCCAACACTATAGACCTTTCTTTTACATTCCCGGATCTTCATTCTGCAGAATAGAGTACAAAAGGATATAACGAGGATAATTAAAATGCAATGAACTGAACAACTGAAAGACTGAACAACTTATAAGTAGACAATGAATTCAACAACTTACAGACAGTAGCAACTGATGAGACATTTGTCGAGGGCGTCGAAATTGTATAACTGGTAGAGTTCTGAAAAGTCAACATGGACCTGTCTTCTCGGAAGTAGTACTCATGTGGGACTTTCGCCACGATCATTATTCTGCCCTTCTGTGACTCTTGCATGTACCAGTCATGCAATTTCCGCATTTGTGTTGGCAGTTGTTGCCACTCTCTCTGCTGACCATTTCCTCCTTTGGGACATATTACGGGCTATAGGAGCCTTGGGTATATTGTCGTCTTGGGTACCAAGCAATTCCGCAATAGTCACACCCATAGCGGCCGCCAACTTCGCAGCTTCTGCCATATCCTGATTTTCCGCCTGCACGGGAACGTCTGGATAACACCTTGAGGGGTGGGATCGACTGTTTGGCCTGTTCTCCGAGCTGGGGAACGTCCCTTCTTTTCGCACTTGCACCTTTACTTGATTTGTTCCCGCTTGCACTATCACCTGATTTGCCCTTCCGCACTTCCTTCTGAAGTGTG
Source organism: Poa pratensis (assembly GCA_947311845.1). Classification (NCBI taxonomy): domain Eukaryota; kingdom Viridiplantae; phylum Streptophyta; class Magnoliopsida; order Poales; family Poaceae; genus Poa; species Poa pratensis. The sequence continues at coordinate 22,283,302 of CAMZMU010000111.1, forward strand.
CGTAGATAGTTATCTGGCTTATGGTGCAAGTCATATTGCGATGGTGTGCTCAAAATTCATGTGCATACGCTTTTTGCTTCTCGGTGTATACCGGGGCGGCCTTGGGTTTCTTCTTTGCAAAATGCGCATCTTTTTCGGCCTTTGCGATCGCTGCGGTTTCCTCGTCAGTACGGTCGTAAGTCTGATAGGAAGATTCTTATGAGGTACTGTTGGGAGGGGCGACCTTTGTCTTTTTGGGCTGCTGCGTCGGTTAGTACTCATCGACGGAGCACGCTTCCGCTTATTGTCCTTAGCGGGCAAAGGCGGCGGCGAAGACGGTGGACCCAAGTCCGGCGGCGGAGATCGAGATGGACTCGCGCTGTGGTGGTCGTAGTCATGGGGTGGGCTGCTTCTTGGAGGTGTAGGGGACCTGCGACGACTCGGAGGCGGTTTTGTCCTTGGCGCCGAGCCTGGAAGCCTGATGTTGTTCTTGTCCCATAGAATGACAGCACCCACTACTTCTCCGAGTGTCCTCTCATCTTGCGGTCCAGGGATGTCAAGCAGCATATCAATAAAGTCCGGTAGTACTTCATCCACCACGACTTTAGCATAGCCAGCTGGAATCTCACGGTCATTCCAGCGTGCGTCAGGTGGACAAGGTACAACACATCCGACCGCCACCTTCATGGATATGTTCACCATTTTCTGATGGAGCTCACAAGATATTGAATCCTTGATTCCATCCACGGGGTAGCCAGGACCGCCTTCTATCATTCGCCGTGCATCGTCAGCCGGGACCTCCGAGTCACCCACGCTGCTTTTACGCTGAGACGGGCCGGCGGTAATATCGAGTGCAGGATCTTGCTGGCGCACTACTCCTCTAAGTTCATCAATCTGCTGCTGCTGGTTGTCAATTCTGGCAAACAACTGGTGAACTTGTCTCCCACCTCCTCCTCCTGTCGCCGCTTTGCTCTCGATCGGCTTCTGTAAGTTTCCATGTCTTTGGCAAACCCCATCCACCACGGACAACTAGGGCCAAAGCCTCGTACTCGTCCTCCTTTTTCATCATTCCCGAGGACCAATGTCAGCATGTCTTTCTCTCTATCGGGACGGAACTTTAACTTCCCCTCTTTAATTTCTTTCACCACTCTAAGCCAATTGTCCCTGGGTACCCTAATCCCGTCACTGCAAATAAGGTCCCCGGTTGTTTCGTCGTATGAACTCCCATGCGCAAGGAACCAATTTCTTGCCCTCGTTTCCCATTCTTCGCGCAATGGTTCTGGTTGGATCCCTTTAGCAAGCAGCTCTTGCTCTTTTTTATCCCACTTTGGCATGGCAGTCTTGTAGCCCCCTGGCCCCAATTTATGGTGATACATTTTCATGTCAGCATTTTTCTTGTTCTTTTTTGACAGCTCCTTGGCATCTTCTGACTCCTTGTACTCCTTAAATGCGTTCCAGTGATCCGCCTGCTTCGCTAGATAGCCTTCGAATACTGGAGCAGTCTTTTTCCCGATATTCTTGCCATAATCTTTTCTTCCACACCCGGAATAGTTCGGCCATCTTCGAGAGAGTCCACCGCTTGACTTTCTCCCTCAATTTTGCAGTGTCGGCAGGATCCTCCAATTCTGGCAGGGTGAAATGTGCCATGAGGTCATTCCAAAGACCCGTTTTGTACCTTTCGGCGATATACTCACTATCGTTCGCCCCTTTGCGCTGATTCCAGTCTCGAACGCTGATCGGGACGTGATCCCTAACCAGAACTCCGCATTGTTTTCTAAATACATCGGCAGCCTTCTTGGGTTCCTTCGGTTCGCCCGTAGGCTTTATGACCTCAAATGTGTAATGCGTAGATGGGGCCAACATTTTGGTCGGGCCTCGTTTGGTATATTTGCTCGATGTGGAGGCCTAAGAGAAGAAACATTCGTCAATTTATATATATACAACTCAAGTAATGCATCTACTGATCGCCGAACTTCATATATCTACCTCGCCGGACTTCGTTAAGGGTCCACCGGCTTCTCCATCATCGGAGCTATCGCCTTCTCCATCATCGGAGCCGTCGACTTCATCCTGACTTCGGTCGACCTCCATTCCATCCCCGGAGGGGTTCAGATACGACGACGGAGATTCGGCTGGATCAGCATCTGGGGCGTCGTGGATTATATCCTCGAGAATTTCTTCCTGTACTAGGTCTCTGCGGGTTGGACTAGGTGGATCCATAGTTTCTGCAAAATGCACACAAATAAAATGAGTATCAATTTTTGTAACATCTAATTTGCATCTTTTAACAAATTAATTCTAAAATTACAATTGTTCTCTAACAACTAAAATTAACATCTAAAATTACTTCTAACAACAATTTTTTTCTAACAACTAAAATTAACATCTAAAATTACTTCTAACAGCAAATTTTTCTAATAACATTTCTAAAACATTTCTAACACTAAATACAATTTTTCTGTAACAACTAACATCTAATTTGCATCTCTAACAACTAATTTCAGAACTAAAATTAACATCTAATTTGCATCTCTAACAACTAATTTTAGAACTAAAATCAACATCTAATTTTTTCTAACATTTAATTTGCATCTCTAACAACTAATTTTAGAACTAAAATTCACATCTAATTTTTTGTAACATCTAATTTTTTCTAACATCTAATTTGCATCTAAAATTAACATCTAATTTTTTCTAACATCTAATTTGCATCTCTAACAACTAATTTTAGAAGTAAAATTAACATCTAATATTTCTAACATCTAAATTGCATCTAATTTTTTCTAACATCTAAAATTAACATCTAATTTTTCTAACATCTAAAATTAACATCTAATTTGTATCTAACATCTAATTTTCTAGCTTTTGCTAAATTTTGAAATTTGCTAACAGTAGCATTACACAAGAATGTTGCAATACACAAAACTAACAATGCCTAATTAAAAAAAAACTATCTCCTCCACAGCCGGCCGTGGCCCTGGCGCGGCGGCCACCACGCCGTGGCCGTGGCCGTGGCGCCCGTGGCCGCCACCACCCGCCACCACGCGCCACCACGGAGGAGAGCGACCGAGGAGGGGGCAGAGCTCCAACCTCGGCGGCGGCGGCACGGCAGCGCGAGGCAGGGGCGACGCGGCGACGGCGGTGTCGCAGACGGCGTGCGGCAGGGGTGGGGCAGCACCTCGGGGCGGCGGCTCCTCCGCGGCGGAGCGGCAGATCGACGGCGGCGGAGGCAGGGGATCAGGGGCGGGCGACGCGGCGACGGCGGATTCGGGCAGAGAGCAGGGGCGTCGAGGGCGTCGAAGGCGACGGGCTCGGGCGGCGCGACGGCGCGGCGTTAGGGGTGGGGCAGATCGACGGCGGCGGAGGCCGGGGATCAGGGGACGGCGTCGCCGGCGACGGAAAAATTTGGCAGCCTGGCGGCGTCTCCTCTGCTCCTCGCGCTTGGCCTCCGATGAAAAATGGCTAAGGACCAACCGTGGCGCTTAAGTAGTGGAGGGACCTTTAGTCGCGGCCCGTGGCTCAACCCGCGACTAAAGGGGGGTCTTTAGTCCCGGTTTGAGCCACGAGCCGCGACTAAAGGGGTTGGAGGTCTTTTCGCGTTCCCGCGTGCTGAACACACCTTTAGTCGCGGCCCGTGGCTCCAGCCGGGACTAAAGTTCCAAAAATTGCGCGCGCAGCTGAACTTTTATTTCTGAACAGAACCAGGACCTTTTTTTAAACATTTAAACATTTGAATTAAGCAGTTTTTGCATATTTTTGAATCTGACAAAACTTTCAACATGAAAAGTGTTTGAATTTGAATAACTAATTGAAAACCATTTTCTGTTTTATAAAATGGTTGAAATAATTATATCATTTTTGTTTACTAATAGAATGTTTGAAATAATATGAATTTATATCTATTTACTTATGTTTTCTCTAGTTTCTTTTAATATGAATTTTTTCTGCTCCAGTGTATTTTTCTTTTATACTTAGTTTAATTGTCTGAATGTATTCAAATTTGACTTATGTTTTGTTTTTTTGTCTGTGTAATTTGCGTCATCTAATTTGACTTATGTTTTGTTTTTTTGTCTGTGTAATTTGCGTCATCAAGGTTTAATACATTCCATAGAATGCATTACATAAAAGGTTTAATACATTATTACACATGATCCAACGTCTCACAAGCGCTTGAAAGAAACACACCCCTGATCCAACATCACCAACATTATTCTACATAAACGGACTTGCTGGCTCGAAGGCCGTAGGATTAGGGGGAACGGCGGGAGGAGCCAGCCCCGTGGGCGGCCGCCCGGTTCTCGCGCGCACGTTTGCGGCGGAGGGCAAGATCCATGGAGGATGAGTCTTTCAGCGCCCAATCCAGCTCGGAAGCCTCCTTCGCCTTGAGCTGGTAGGAAGTCTTGGCTCGCTGGACAGGGTAGTCGCGGACAGACTGGAAGGAGGCTTCCATGGCCTCCTGTATCTGCAACCCACAACCCTCTTCCCCGTCGTCGCTCCAGTCGAAGTCGTCGTCCTCCTCCTCCGCGGGAGGAGCGGCGGCGCCTGGGGAGGTGCAGCGGCGCCAGGTGGAGGTGCGGCGGCATCTGGTGGAGCAGGAGGCCGGTAGCTGGGCATTCCTCTCCACGCCGGGCTCGTGGGCATACGGCGGGATAGGCTTATGCGGTTGCGCCCAAGCACGCTCTGCCGAGCACGCTCGACCTCGTCCAGAAGGCGCTGCGGCGGGCGTGGCGGATCCATCTCGTGGAGACGATGCGTTCGTGGCTAGGAATGGTGGATTAGTGTTTACCCCGTCGGCGACAATATATAAAGACCTCCAAGGCAGCGCTGGGGGAGGACACGTGCCCAGGGCAGCGCTGGGGGAGGACACGTGTCGTGACCGCAAAACCCGCCTTTAGTCCCGGTTGGTGTTACCAACCGGGACTAAAGAAGCACACGGATCGTGTGTTTCTTTCAAGCGCTTGTGAGACGTTGGATCAGGGGTGTGTTTCTTTTGAGGGATTGTGAGCTGTTGGATCAGCAGTATCATCACGACCACTTCGTGAGCCACATGACCCGGTTGGTGTTACCAACCGGGACTAAAGAAGCACACGTACCCTATATATAGCCCCCCTCCTCAGACAGGTTACTCACTCACACAAAACATTCCAGCGTCACTCGGAGAGGCATCTTTGGGCAACCAGCGGCAAGACGTCTCTGATGACCTGCGACCGTTCCAAACGGTTGCAGATCATCAGAGATGTGTTGCCGGACGGTTGTAGAACATCAGAGACGTCTTGCCGAACGGCACACAACTAGCGTCTACCTTTGCCACCGAATCCAATGGTTGGATTTAGCCTACCTGATGGCATGTTCCCTGGCATTATTGTGTTCGTCCTTGTTCACCGGCCAGCCATTGGAGCCACCTCCTGTAGGACGGTGAATAAGGACAACACAACGACGCTGTTGGAAACACAAGCCCTCAGGTAGGTTGAATCCAACCACTGGATTAGGGTGACACAATGATGAATTGCCGAGGAGGTGGGAGTGGTGGTGGTGGAAGTGGTAGCCATGCTCACGACCACGCGATGATTTGCAGTATACAAAGCATTCGGATTCCCGTCATACAGCCCTACGGTGCATTTGATATGCAGTCACTCACGAGGCACCGTAGGGCTGTATGACGGGGAAACCGTGTGTTTTGGTCAGTTTTGCTTATATATAAGGAGGCTCCACACCGCCCTCCGTCCCCTACCCAGGGTGTATGCGTGATACTTCTGAATACATTATTACACATCACCAACAACATCCCTATCTAGTCTTCACGTTTTCTCCGTGTGTGTCCCTTTCTTCTGTTTGCGCCGTAGCCATGGAGAATCTTCATCATTTAACAGGATGGATGGGTCAGTTTTCACTGTGAAGGGCGGAATTTCATGAAACTTATTATAATCTTCTGACATGTCTGTCTTGCCCTCGACTCCCACGATGTTTCTTTTCCCTGAAAGAACTATGTGGCGCTTTGGCTCATTGTCTGATGTATTCGTTTGCTTATTTCTTTTTCTCGGTTTGGTAGACATGTCCTTCACATAGAAAACCTGAGCCACATCGTTGGCTAGGACGAATGGTTCGTTCTTGTACGCAAGATTCTTGAGATCCACTGTTGTCATGCCGTACTTTTCGTCTACATCTACCCCGCCTCCTGTCAGCCTGACCCATTTGCACCGAAACAAAGGGATCTTAAAAGAAGGTCCATAGTCAAGTTCCCATATCTCCTGTATGCAACCATAATACGTGACCTTTGTCCCATTGTCGTTTGTTGCATCAAAGCGGACACCACTGTTTTGGTTAGTGCTCTTTTTATCTTGGGTTTCCGTGTAAAATGTATTCCCATTTATCTCGTACCCTTGGAAAGTACATATAGTCGAAGATGGTGACCTGGCCAACAGTACAGCTGATCTCCAACAGTGGTGTTATTCATGAGATGTGTCTGCAACCAACTGCCGAAAGTCGCCTCGTGTTTCCGTTGAATCCAGGAGTCAACCTTCCCCGGGTTTTCGGAGCGTACAATATTCTTGTGTTCCACGATATACGGAGCCACCACGGTGGCATTGTTTAGAACTGTGTAGTGTGCTTGAGTGAAAGAATCCCTGTCCATACATACCGTTGCTTTCCTTCCTAGTGTCCCTTTTCCAGTCAGCCTCCCCTCATACCGAGATTCAGGAACACCAATCGGCTTAAGGTCAGGAAGAAAGTCAACACAAAACTCAATGACCTCCTCTGTTCCATAGCCCTTGGAGATGCTTCCTTCTGGCCTAGCACGGTTACGAACATATTTCTTTAAGACTCCCATGAACCTCTCGAAGGGGAACATATTGTGTAGAAACACAGGACCGAGAATTCTAATCTCTTCGACTAGGTGAACTAGGAGGTGCGTCATAATATTGAAGAAGGATGGCGGGAACAACAACTCGAAGCTGACCAGACATTGCACCACATCAATCTGTAACCCTGATAACTTTCTGGATCGATTACCTTCTGAGAAATTGCATTGAGGAATGCACATACCTTCACAATGGCTAGTCGAACATTTTCCGGTAGAATTCCCCTCAATGCAACCGGAAGCAATTGCGTCATAAGCACGTGGCAGTCATGAGACTTTAGGTTTTGGAATTTTTTCAATTTCATATTTACTATTCCCTTTATATTTGACGAGAAGCCAGACGGGACCTTGATACTGAAAAGGGCTTCAAAAAAGATTTCCTTCTCTTGTTTCGTAAGAGCGTAGCTGGCAAGCCCTTGAAACTGTCCTGGATGCATGCCGTCTCGTCCTTTATGACGTTGCTGGTCCTCCCGTGCTTCCGGTGTATCTTTTGACTTCCCATACAAGCCCAGGAAGCCTAGAATATTCACGCAAAGATTTTTCGTCAGGTGCATCACGTCGATTGCAGAGCGGACCTCATGGACTTCCCAATAGGGTAGCTCCCAAAATATAGATTTCTTCTTCCACATGGGTGTGTCCGTCTGCGTCTTTCGGAACAGGCTGTCTGCCAGGACCCTTTCCAAAGATTACATTTAAATCCTTGACCATACCAAATACATCAGCACCAGTACGGGGGACAGGCTTCGGCCGGGGTTCTGCCGTGCCATTGAAATGCTTGCCATTTTCCTTAACTTATGCCTGTGCGGAAGAAAACGACGATTGTACGGGTACACATTCTTCTTGCATTTATCCAGATATATACTTTCAGTCTCATCTAAACAGTGCGTGCATGCATTGTATCCTTTGTTCGTCTGTCCTGAAATGTTACTAAGAGCAGGCCAATCATTGATGGTTACGAAGAGCAACGCTCGTAGGTCAAATTCCTCCTGTTTGTGCTCATCCCAAACACGTACACCTGGTTCGGCCCACAACTGCAAAAGTTCATCAACTAATGGCCTTAGGTACACATCAATGTCGTTGCCGGGTTGCTTCGGGCCTTGGATGAGCACTGGCATCATAATGAACTTCCGCTTCATGCACAACCAAGGAGGAAGGTTGTAGATACATAGAGTCACGGGCCAGGTGCTGTGACTGCAGCTCTGCTCCCCAAAAGGATTCATGCCATCTGTACTTAGACCAAACCATAAGTTCCTTGCGTCACCTGCAAAGTCCGGGAACTCTCTCTCGATTTTTCTCCACTGCCGACCATCAGCGGGGTGCCTCAACATCCCGTCTTTCTTACGGTCTTCCATGTGCCATCGCAACAACTTGGCATGCTCTTTGTTTCTGAACAAACGTTTCAACCGTGGTATTATAGGAGCATACCACATCACCTTGGCAGGAACCTTCTTCCTGGGTGGCTCGCCCTCAACATCACCAGGGTCATCTTTTCTGATCTTATACCGCGATGCAGTGCATACCGGGCATTTATCCATATTCTCGTACTTCTCACCGCGGTAGAGGATGCAGTCATTAGGGCATGCATGTATCTTCTGCACGTCTAATCCTAGAGGGCAGACAAGCTTCTTTGCTTCGTACGTGCTGGCGGGCAATTCGTTCTTTCTTGGAAGCATCTTCTTCATTAGTACCAGCAACTTTTCAAATGCCGAGTCAGTCACACCGGCCTCTGCCTTCCACTTCAGCAATTCCAGTGTGCTACCCAGCTTCTTCTGGCCATCTTCACAAGTTGGGTACAACAATTTGTTGTGGTCCTGTAACATCTGCTCGAACTGCAACCTCTCCTTTTCTGTGTCGCAGCCTCGCCTTGCATCAGAAATGACCCGACCAAGATCATCATCGGGCTCATCTGGTGCCCGTTCTTCACCCTCTTCTTCTTCTTCGTCATTGCCTTCCATTTCGGTATCAGCGTATTCAGGGAACATGGATCGGTAGTTGTCATCATCGTTCTCTTCTTCATCGCCGTCTTCCATCATAACCCCTCTTTCTCCGTGCTTGGTCCAAACATTATAGCCGGGCATGAAACCGGACCGAAGCAGGTGGCTCTGAATGATTCTTGAGTTGCTGTGATCCTTCACATTCCGACATTCATCACATGGACAAAACATAAAGCCAACCCCATGCTTGTTCGCCTCGGCCGCAAGGCGAAAAGAACGCACGCCTTCTCTGTAAGCGGCAGAGCGTCGGTCACCGTACATCCATGGATGGCTCATCTGCATCATAGAACTATATATCAAACGCAATCACGATGCTAAAATTACTACCGCGCGGTCTAAACGAGAAAATAGTTGCTAACCTTTTAGGACACTTGGAAACAAAGAGGAGGAAGCTTAAGTGTGGCTAGGGCACCTCATATCATGTCTGTTTTGCGTGAACTCAAGTGGCATCGCTCTAACAGGCATTTCACCGAACACCTCTAGTGCATATGAAGAAAAAAAAACTAGCACCAAACCTACTCCACCTCCACCAGGAAAAAAAACAGGAGAGGGGCGGAGGGGCTGCCATATATATAGGCCCAGACCATTAGTCCCGGTTTGAAACACAAACCGGGACTAAAGGTGGCCGCAGCCCTTTAGTCCCGGTTTGTATCTCAAGCCGGGACTAAAGGTCCTTTCTTCCTGTTTCAATTCATTTTTCAATTCGGTCTCATATTAATTCATTTTCAATTCATTTTCAATTCAATATGGTGTCATATTAATTCATTTCATTTTCAATTCGGTATCATATTAAGTAAGATTTACGATTTACGATTAAGTAATAATAATTATTAATTCATTTTTAGGAGGCACACCATGAGCATTACTTAATTCATAACTAGTGGTTCATCCTTAAAATTCATGCACCATGAGCATCCATATTTAGGAGGCACACCCTTCCTAAATTCCAAATTCAATAAAATGCTTGAATGGCAACACATAAATTCATTCCCGGCAAATTCTTTCAATAAAATGCTTGAATGCATATTGTAAATTCATTTGCAATGTTGAATAAAAAGGAAATTCAAATTGGCTCCATCCAAGTTGGATAAAAAGAAAATTCAAATTCATTTACGGCAGAAATTAAAATTCACATGTTTATGCACATACTACTAGAGACACAGACACCCATCTACTCGTACTCCGAAGAATACTTGCGGTACAACTCGAATGAAACGTATGCATCTATTGCTGCATAATCAAGGTTGATCCTGTCAAGACAGTTCTTCTCCCAGAACCAGTGCTGCTCCTTGGGGAATTTTTTCTTCATACCAGCGTACTCCGGGTCGATCAAGACGGCTGCCATATCAGCCATCCCAGTCTTCTCGGCATACCGAAACTGGATCAAGTCCTGGAGATCAATGTGGCAGTCAGCTGGTATCTCAATACCCCAGGTTCTCATCATCTTGATCTTGTCATTCGTTATATCAACGCTACAAAAATGTATGCCGCTGTTGACAAGGAAATCCATGAGTTCTGGACAGTGCTTGGCACTACTGCAACAACAAAAATGGAACAAATGGAACAAATGTTAAACATCGCTGCAACATTTTGCTATCCTATATGAATCAAAAGAAGCTCTCTCCTATATGAAAAAATGGATTCAAATGGCCACACGTACGTTGCTATCCTATACAATTTTGCTATCCTATATGAATCAAAAGAAGCTATCTTTCCAATAGGATTCAAATGGCCACACGTTGCTATCCTATGAAATTTTGCTATCCTATGAATCAAAAGTTCTCTTTCCAATAGGATTCAAATGGCCACACGTACCCTATGCAATTTTCCTATCCTACAAGAAGTTCGTGTTACCTTGACCATTGGAAGACCATGACATGGTTCTTGTGAGCAAGTTGGATGACGGCAACATCTCGTCCATCGGCCGTGTACTCGAGATCAAGGCCAAGGAAATTGTGTTCATCCTCGTCATGCCATCGCTTCAAATCGGCAAGAAGACCCGGGACCCTAGCGCAGTCGTTCGTGTAGGCGACATCGAGAAGGGTCTTGCATGGTGTTGTCACATCAGTAAACTGAATACCAATTCGATTCATGGTGGAGGATTGGGGAAGAAGAGAGGAGAGCAAGAGGAAGAGAGCCCGTACCCGTACTGTAGCAAATGTCTCTCTGTTTCCCCTCCCGATCAATTAGAACAACTTCCAAAGCGCGCGGGAGGCAAACGGTTCGTACTTTTTAGTCGCGGTCCGTATTACGACCCGGGACTAAAGGTCTCGCGCCAGGCGAACAGTTGCCAGGACACTTTTAGTCGCGGTCCGTGTTACGAACCGGGACTATTGGTCCCTAACGAGCCGGGACTAAAGGGTGCCGTACCCTTCAATGTTTTCGGGGCGACGTGGCCGGACGTTTAGTCGCGGCCCAGGCCACAGCCGGGACTAAATGGGCGAACGTAAGGTCAGTTTTCTACTAGTGCTCGTCAAAAGATCAAATTGCAGACATCTTCACTAAGCTACTTCCATTGACTATTTAAAGCATGTCGGTGTAATATTAACTTGTTAGATACCGTTAAAATTGATTGAGGGTGTTAGACATATCTATTAGGAAAGTTCTAATCCTAACCCTTACTGAGTCGGTCATGTGTTGTACCTGTAATTATCTCTCTAGTATAAATATACATCGAGGCCACGCATCAAGCGTTGAGCCGGTTCCCGACACCAATCCTTACGTTTTACACGCGCAGTGCGACGACCGACCTGACCGGTGAAAGAGAAGATGGGTGCAACGGATGTCCACTGTCCAAGCATCGAGCTCGGTGATTCTTCAGTGGGACGTTTGAACTTGTATTCTGCTCCTATTGGAAACATCGCTGGATGTGCCGTACTATTGGGAGCGCCTCTTTTAGCGGCGTTCCAGTAGTTCATATTTTGCTAAATTCAGACATATTGAAAAATACAAAATCACAACACTTGTATGTTTTATAATTTGCAACACGTAAAAATGAGTTCTACAGTAATTAAAAATAAAGATAAATCGGGAAGAGATTCTCTTATTGTGAGAAAAGGAGTTGTGCGCAGTTTTCTCATTTTTCTTGTGTAAGGCTTGGTAGGATGAGGGCCACAGACAGCAATGACAACAAAGGGCAATGAATCGGGACGGACACTAGCAACCACGATGACCGGCCATGTGGCTCCATAGAGTCTGCAGTGCCACGTTCCGGAGCGTCCGGCCGGGCAAGGGAGGGAACAAGAAACAACCAGCCATGCATCGACAATCTTTCACGAAACAAACGGATTGCAAACGACTGTCAAATAGGGATCTATCCCTCAGTTCTTAAATATAAGGTTTTAGGTATATTGCACATGTTTACTACATGCATATTGCGAAGGAGTGAACATGTATACTAAATTATGTCTAGATACATGTAGATACACGTGAATCTAGAAATAGGTAAAACATCTTATATTTAGAAATAGAGTGCTAATTCTGTGTGTTGGGGGGGGGGGGGGGGGGGGGGGGAGGGGATGCTCATAGCAATATTTAAATGACCACGTCCTCCTTTAGGGAGTGTTGATTTGCACAGATGCGATATGGTTGTTGGGGCAAATGGTATCAAATGTTCTAGTGATATATAGTCCTTCTATTTAAGCTAGCTAAGAGCATGTTAAGGCACATTGGTAATTACTCAACTATCAGGTCATTGTCAAACATTTTGCAAGATTAGTAGATAACAGTGTTTTCTAATTGCGTCAAAACCCTTGAAAATTGCTTTGCAGCAAGGTCTCGACGTCAGCGATTGTGCCCCACGCGCACTGAGAATGTCATTCGTGGTAGATAGCTGCCCACAGCGGCACCGACCATACGTCGACGATTCACATAAATTTTTCCTGGAGGCACGATAGCGTTTGGTTTTCATCCCAGAAATTGTGGCGGGGGATCAAAATGATGTTTATAATTCATTCGACCCGATATACAGCCATACATGGAAACATTGATTTCATGGATTCCGTCTAATGGAAAAAACCCTACTATAGCTTGTGCCCTTCTACATCGTCTCTACTCTCAAGATATATTGGACATGCATCGAACCATATCAATACTGCTTCATTGTCATGCATGCACAAGTTATTTAATACAGTGTCATCATGAAAAAAGATTGTAGACTAATATAAATTTTGCAAATAATGATAGTTTCTTCATATCTATTTGAACATTCGCGGTCGACTGTCATATTCATTATTTATCATTCATTTTTTTTCTGGTTGGCAACAACATTTTACATTTACAGTCTTCCACTTCAACCCAAGCAATCATCTCTCTCTCTCTCTCTCTCTCTCTCTCTCTCTCTCTTGAAAAATAAATCTTGTACGCCCCAACTTGTACGACAGCCATGGACCACATGGGACACCGTACGATTTCAGCACCCGCGTCCATTGTATGTTCGGTTACGGGATTCTGATTAACAAAATATTTGTTTTGCCACGTGGTTGGTGCTGGATGTGGTCCACGCACTGGGTCGTACACGTTGGGTCGTATAGGATTTCCCCCCTCTCCCCCTCGCTCACTCGGTGTGTATGTTTGTGTCCCCTAGCTAATAATCATCAGTCCACCTTAGTCTCTTTTTTTTCACCTCTATCATCTAGCTTCCAATGGATGGACAACACAAAAGTGGTCTTCTAAAGAAACTAAATTGCAAGGAACTCATGTGATAAAACACCAGTACTATAAAAAACATATATATGGGATCTGCTTCTTTGAGGGATCTGATGGTCAGAACAGTGTGCCATATGCCATACTGGTAGTATTGAAGAACATGGTTGGTGCACCACATCATATATAGAAGTTTCCCTATATAAGTGTGGCAGCACGAGAAATGAATAATCATATTTGCAAAGAAGTTGTCCCTCATATATACCCGAGCAAAGCAAAGAGTAGAGGAAATCGCTAGTTTTTAATATGTACATACTATATGCGATGTACACAAGTTGTATGCTTAGTTTGAATTAGTTTTGCAATGCTAATAAAATCCACAAACATCATAGGAATCGGAAGCATCGGGATTTCTTACTCTGCAAAGTTTGTGTCTAGGCTTCCCTGTTATTAACTTCCCTGTCTCAACACAGTTTGAACATGTGATGTCCACGTCTTCACTTGAAGGAGTGAGAATACGCGGTCTTTGCATCCCCCTCGTGAAGCTGCAGCAGAGGAGGCCGCTGCCTTGCAATAGTTCTTTGCAACGAGGCCAAAGCAAGACTTTTTTGCCCGCTCCCACCCGTCGGGCTTCACGGGGAATCAAACCGTGGCAACATGGCAACTTGATCGAGTGGTGACGGTGAATGAGCTGGCAGCACAGGCAGTGCTCGCACTCGGAGCGAGCCAAGGTCGACAGCGACGGCGCTTTACATAGCGAAAGTTTTTGCATAATGTAACCGTGTGCATTTGTATGGGGCAGTGTTGCAGTGATCACACAAACTGGAGGATAATACTTGCAAGAGATAGTTTGGTTATGCTGAATCCCAATTAGGCCCCGATTGGATAGGGGGTATTCGGGCCAGAAATGTACAGTATAATTGTATGGAGGATGTCACGTCCGTAATTTTGTGTTAGCATCCGTTGTTTATAACGGGGAAAGAATAAAAGAAAAACCAATCGGGGCCTTAGAGCATCTTTAACCGTGGTTGACAAACCGCCCTAAACGTCCGGCGGACAGCCCGAACACGATTTGACTAAAAACATGCACCCAATCCGCCTCCCACAATATGAGCCCAAACGTCCGGGCTGTCTGGCAACCACCAAATCCATCCCTATGTGGAGAGGGTTTGGGGGCGACCGAACGCACCCAAACACGTCGGGGCTATGCGCTTTTCCTTTCTTTTCTTCTATCCTTCATTGATTCTTCTCTCTCCTTCTACATTAATCAAATGCAAATGACACCACATTTTAGGAGACTTTGAGTACATGGTTGGAGGAGACCATTTTTAGGGGCGGTCCGGTCACTGTCCGTGGACACGTCGGACGTGTCCACAGACAGTTTGAAAGCCAAATTTGGCCATTGTGGTTGGAGATGCTCTTAGCGAAACAAAATCACCCGTTAACCCTCGTGAGATCCGTGAGCTCTGAATCATATACAAGGCGATGAAAACGCCCCATCATTCTACGATTGATCCTGGCATAATTCGTGTCCCCCGTGTCTAGGATGATGTTGAAGTCCCTAGTGGCGACCCACATGCTGACATGCCTGCTGACAGCTGCTGCGAATGAGGCACAGTTAATCAAGGAAGGCAGCTTTGAGACTGTCATCAGTTGGCCAGAAACAGTTGTGCCACCATGTATGTCCGTCAGTGAAATGCAGCATTGGAGTAAGAGAAAATGTGTGGATCCTTCGCGAGGAGACCAAAACAAGCTCAACTGCAGGCAAGGATAATGCCCCTACCGTTCTATCCGCTGGTAAATATAGGAATCCATGGAAGCGGGGCCAAGAAGTTGAGTGATCGTGAGAACTGGGTGACTTCCTGAAGCTTGGACTCGACAATTCAGACTACGGCAGCATGCATGGTCTGCTCGTGATCCTTGCTAGTCGAGCGAGTGAAACTTTTGTGACCTGAGTTGCGTTTTCCCATGATCTGTTTCTGATCCGAAGACTATGAAATGCGGAATAGAATCACAAATTAGTGCTAGATTCGGTAGGGGAAAATTCTGATAAGTTTCGATCTCTCAATCAGCATCCGCGCCGGGCCACCCTCTGTGTGGCCGGACCGTAGAAAGGAGTATGGAATGAAAGCAAAAGCGCATGGCAAAAGTCTCCAAAAGTAGTTAGAATTTTTTTCAAGTCTTATCCGGGTTGTTATGACTGTTTTTAAAGCTCAAAGGAAAAGTCAACCGTAAAAATTGACTTCCAAAAAATACATATTTTTTCAAAATTCTGACACCAGTTATGTACAAAAAAAATCTCTGCTTACTAGAAAAACAAGCTAAAACATGTCTATACGTCTTATATCGCCGTATAATGCAATGGTGCGTAGCTACAACTGTGACTAGTAAATTGCATCTCTATGAAAGTAATGAATTAAGCGCATGCATGGTTGTTCCACCACATTGTTTCAAAAATTAATGCGCCCCTATTTAAGCACGGAAGCATGAGAGATCGAACACATGATCATACTTTGCAAAGAAGCCATCCCACTCACCTGAGAAACGCAAAGAGTAGAGCTCAATCGCTGGTTTTTTTTAAGCCATATGAGCATGTACAAAACTTTTGTACTTAGTTGGGATAAGTTTCCCGTACCAAGAGATCAACAAACATCATATAGGATTTGGAAGCATCGGGATTTCTTATTGTACGGACTTATTTTTGTACACGAAGTCAGGGGCGTATCCAGGGGGGCGAGCAGGGGCTAGACCCCCCCCCCCCCCCATGGTTCGGCCCCCCCTAATACTCTGGTGTATACGTATGTATCTTACTATATATAAAGGACGGACGAATCCGCCTTCAGACAGCGCGCCACATCGCCAGCAATCCTAGACCGTCCGATCTGCGCGACGGACGGTCGCGATCGAGCCACGTCGCTCCAAATCCCGCGCTCCACTGTTCATCGCCATTTTTGGCCAATCACAGCGCGACACGTCAGCCGGTCACCCAGCAGGTCGCCCGGGCGCAGCCGGTCACCACCCGGTGGCCGCACGCTTTTCCAAAAAAGCCCCACAACTTTCCGATATTCGCATACTTTCAATGTTTTCCCTCTGCGTGAGGACTGCAACGCAATTTCACGTAAAAACCGGGGGCTTATTTGCAAAACGACCAGCGAGCTCTCCTCTCAGCCTCCTCTCTCCCCGCACGACGGCAAAGCCGCCGGCGCCACCGACGCGCCGCCAGCACGCTATGCTCCTCCCCGCACGATTCCGACCACGCAGGGGCCTCCGCCGCCACTCCTCTTCCTCCTCGCTGCAGATCAGCTCTTCGGTCGGACGAATCGAGCCGGAATCGACGCCGCAGTCTCCGCCGTCCTCCGCCGCATCCACGCGCCGGCGCGGCAGCTCCGGTGACCATTTGGGGGCGGCGCCGCCACCCGCGGCCTCCCGCGACGGGGCGCGTCCAACGCGCCCACGCGCGCATCCCAGGACGCCGTAGCGCGCCGCAGGCATCGTCGGCGCCGCCGCGGTCGTTCGGCCGGCGTGACGTGACGCTGGTCGTCAGCCGGCTGGTGGGCAGCTACGTGGGCTGGCCGCTACGTGGGCTGGGCCGCCTGCTGGTCGGCCGGCCGGGCTTTTTTTCCCTTTTGTTTTTTCTTTTTTTTCTTCTTTCCCTTTTCTTTTTATTCTGCTTTTTTCCCTAATAACTTTTACATGTTTCCAAACAGCAAATATAATCAAATTTAGGTACAACATTCTATCAACATGTACACGGAAAAAAATACACCAACCTGATCAAATTTTCAGACGATGTTCAAATCTGCGCAATTAATAAACGTGAAAACAGTTCGAATATGAATAACTCTTCAATTTGACCATTTAACCAAAATTTTAACAAACTAACATTTCACAAACATCGGAAGAATTTAAATCTCAATAGCTTCTCAATTTCCAAAATTTAATTTTACCACACAGGTACGACGTTTCACGAATGCTCATTAATTGTGCCACATAATCAAAATTCAAATTTACAAATTCCAAAAAAAAACATTCAAGATCTACTCATTTCACAGACATGCAAACAATCCAAATCTGAAAAACACCCAACGTAAACAACTTTCGAAATCTACACAATTTTTAAACAGAAACTTCCTTCAATATCGCTGAATTTAAAACCTACACAATGTTTAAATGTGCACACTCCCAAATTTAAATTTCCCCACAATAAAAAAAATATTACATATCGAAATGACAAGAAAAATAAAACAAACCTATTTATAACAAGGAAAAAATAAAAACAAGCTCCAACATTTTGTGTTCGCCAAAAAATTGGATAAATTTGTTACACAAATCACATGCGTATTAGAGCATTTAAATCTAAATTTCAATTTTGAAAATTCCAAAATTTTAACCTTCCTCCGAATCTAATCATTTTACAACAGTGCAAACAATTCAAAACGTTAGACTTCCCAATTTGACCAATTTAAAATACACACATTTTTTCAATCTCAACCCTTTAAAAAAAATCTACTAAATTATAAATTTGATCATTTACTTAAGTGGACGCTTCCACAAATGAATTACAGCCACATTGAAACATTCTAATTCAAAATCCAAAATTCAGTACTTAAAATTTAAAAAAACCTTCACATCTGATCATTCTACCAACATCGTAATTAGTGAAATCTTAATAACTTTCCAAAATGCACAAATTTCGAAACCTAAACATTTTCAAACCATAAAACTAACTATTTTATGACAAACAAAAAAAGTTTAAGAACTTCAAATTTGCCAACATTTCGAAACAAAAAAAAACCGTACTAAGCGTTTCAATCCAAATTTCAAATTTAAACACACCAAAAAATCACAAATCTTTGAAAACCAACCAGTTTACGAACGTGAAGTAAATTCAGACATAGTACATTTCTAATTTAACCAACTTTTAAACTCTAAACATTTCAAAAGTGTAACTCTCTTTCGACCTACAACAATTTTCAAATTTAAACTATCTCTACAACCCAACCATTCTTAAAACAACAACCTCTTCGAATTCCGATAACTTTCAAATTTAAACAATTTTAGAATGGCCATATTTTCAAACTCGAATTTTCACACACGGGTGCGGCATTTGCACACAAAAAAATAGATGGAAAATACCAAAACAGAATAAACTCACCACTTACAGCACATGATATAGATTCAAATTTAAAGATTTCCAAATTTTCAACGACTTTCAACAGCCACCATTTTGCAACGTAAAAAAAACAAATTTACAGATTTTCCCAATCTGAACGATTCCAAAAATCTAAACAATTCTAACCCGTATTTTTTTTGAATTCCAATGAACTACAAACCTAAACGGTTCCCGAATATGTACATTCCCAAATTTAAATTATACCACACATTCGCAGCATACAAATTTGCACAATTTCAAAAATTCAAATGCCTTCAAATTATTTGCATTTTTAAAATTTTAAATGCCTCCGAAATCTAGACACTTTGTAAGCGTCAAATCAACTCAATACGTGAAAACAATTCAATCCCACATAAAATTCTAATTTGACCAAATTTAAAAAAAAACATAAAATCTTCTAGCCGTCAACTTACTTCGAACTTCAAATTTCCAAAGATTAAAAAAAATGGCCAGATTTCCGGCTGTCATTTGCTGCAAAGATGACACATAACAGAATACAAAAAAAAAACACCTTACAATTCCCAAATATATATACACAACCAGCCCACGGGCGGGCAAAAGCCGCGCTTAAACCCCTAGTACGTAGTAACGTAGGGCAGTGTAAACGTGCTAGCTGACCATATTTTGTTTACGAGGGAAGCTAACTCACGCAGATCACTAGTACGTATACTCAAAGCCCACTAGCCCAGCCCAGTTTAGGCCATACACCTAGAGCTCCTTCCTTTTCTGTAACTTCCGTCTGGTTTACCGAGTACAACTGCACGAGGGGGTCGTCTCCTTTACGGCTTTACCCTAATCTCAGATTAATTTTCCATGGCGCCTGCTGCCTGCCGCCGGTCGCAAAATAAGCAAAGACAAGCCGCTGGAAAACTCACTCGCGAGGCCGCCGTGCTAGCCGCTGTGTTGAAGTGTCGATCCTGCAGACTGCCTGCGGCGCCTCTGGAGGATGTCGACCTCCAGTTTTTTCTGATCAATCACTCAAATCTAGAGGTACGCTGGTAATGCTATACACATAACTGATCGGCAAAAAGTTTTTACATTCAAGCTCACTAGAAGTTCTAGCAAAAAGTCCAGCCATTTTCATCTATAATCTGTATATTTTTTTTTTTCAATGAGCTTTACATTCATGAGCCATAGTTATCTTGGTTAAGTTCTAAATTTGCGATGTATACACTATTGGCGACTGGACAATTACCAGAAGGTCATACGAGGAAAAAAAAACTCCAATAGCTTGCTCAAACATGGAGCAATTTTTTGACTCCGTCTACCGCTCACCCCCCCCCCCCCCCCCCCCCCCCCCCTATGTCCAAATTCTGGCTCCGCCCCTGCACGAAGTAACAAGATAATAGTGGCCAAATGGTGACGGTCTATTCTTCCCGTACCAGGAACTTCCTCAATCCTCATAGGGCATCCACATACCATGCATGCACCGGAGGACGCACTCTAGCATTTCCTCTCGCTTTCAGGACTCCATCATACAAAAGGTTTTAGAGGGCTGGCTTACACTCCGGCAAAATCTTTTTTTTGGGGGCGAAAAGACATACGGCTATATTAAGTATTACAGGTCCTTGTAAACACACCCTTGTTGAACAACAAAACTACATCCAAATCCTTTAGGAGTGCCGAAATTTTCTTCCTCCTAAATCCATCGGCGACACGCCATGACTAAGAATCGTTACCTCCTCTTGAGATCCGCCTCAGCGGAGGAAACATGTTTAACCCTAAGAGTTTGTGAAAGCAATGGCCAAGAATTCGTCGATATAGACCAAAAGACGTTGGCAAAATCACAACCCAGAATTTAATTCTGAAGATTCTGATCCTAAATTTTCCCTCCACTTCTGCATCACGTGCCGCCCCTAGGTTGATAAATCAATTCTCCTCGGGGAGCAACAAGTTTAGATTAATGATCAGATCTTTTGTTAGATTATATTCAATTTCAAAATTCTAATTCAGTAGATACATCCAATTAGGCAGAAAAAATCCCTAATTATACACGACTCTCAAGTTCCGGCGAAAACAAGCAGTGCAAATCCATGCAAGGCGACGCTTGTGACTCGACAGGGCTCCAGTTTTTTTTCGGAATGGAGGTTGAAACCGCTAGCCTCTGATTTTGATTGCACGCAACCTTTTTTATTAAATTTATTTAAAAGAGCCATTATAAAGAAATATATCGATCAATCGGAAACCACTTTGCTGACGGCAATTGTCGCAACACATCTGAATTTGATGAACGGGCCGAGGTGGCCATGATTGAGGCCGCGGTGCCTAGGCCTCACACCTACACACATTTTTTTTAAACCGAGGGTTTCATATAGTCGCCCAACGACTAACTAGGATCACAAACCGGTTTAGCATACCTCAATACATCGTCTGCACATGCTACAGAAGCCTATTTGTCTTCCGCAAACCCAGTTTTCAGATGGGATCAATGGATTGATCCATTAAGGCATGTCGTCGACGCCGCCACAACGCGAGCTTGAAATGAGAAAGCGACACTTGTCAAGTACCAATAAACACTCGACACGTGGGATGCTCCATATGCCAGAAATCCTAGGGAGCTTAGTTCTTTGAGGGGATGTGCCGTATGTGATCTTTGTGGTACCAGGGGCTTCCTCAATCCTCATAGGGCGTCTCACTATATTTTAAGTCCAAAGAGGCATTTGGCGAGTTGTTGTTAATCACGTGAACCATGCATGCACCGGAGAACGCATGCACTCTACCATTTCCTCTCGCTTTTGCCTTCAGGACTGCATCACACAATGTTCTCGCTGGCTGGCTTACACTCCAGCAAGATCTTCTTTTTTTTTGGCGAAAAGACATAGGGCTATACTAGTGGAATTTGGTGCGGCGGCACGCCGCACCCGTTGTAATTCGAAATGTTGAAATCCGGTGCAATTTTTCGTCTAAAGCATGTCCAAATACTTAGTGAATTAAAATGTTCAAATATGCTTGTATTGCGACATAAATTTTTAATTTATCTTCGTAGTTAGAGAATGCATGACATGAGCATTTGTTAATTTTAGCTCCGTACTTAGATAAAGTTCATTCAGATTGTATCCAAATATTCACCAAATTGGAATGCTCAAATATGTTTGCATTATGCCAAAAGTAGTTAGCATATATTTTTGTGAACATGTTGATATATTTTAGAGTATCTCCAATTTTTTTTTTAGCAAATTGAAATGTTTAAATATGTTTCTATTTTTCAGTAATATTTAATTTAAGTCCATAATGTGTGAAAATGCACATTTATTGAATTGAATTCCATATTTAGAGAAAGTTCATCTAAATTACATCCAAATATTTACCAAATTAAAATGTTTAATTTAAGTCCACAATTAGAGAAAGTGCATTTGTTTTTGTGTAAATATTTACCAATTCAAAATATTTAAACATTTAATAAGTTAGATTACTTGTAATTAGAGGAAGTACAGCTGTTTTTTGTCCAAAAATTCACCAATTCAAAATATGTAAACATGTTTGTTTTTTCGCCATAAACAGTTAGCATTTTTTTTAGCATTTTTGATGACTTCACATAATTAGAGGAAGTGCATTTGTTTCTTGTCCAAATATTCACCAATTCAAAATATTTAAACATGTTTGATGTACATTTACTGAATTGAATTCCATATTTAGAGAAAGTTTATCTAGATTGCATCCAAATATTTAGCAAATTGAAATGTTCAATTGAAGTCCATAATTAGAGGAAGTATATTACGTGAGCATTTAATAAATTTAACTTCACATTGTTAGAGAAAGTGCATTTGTTTTTTGTTCAAATATTCACTAATTAAAAACATCTAAGCATGTTTGTTTTTTGCCATAAATAGTTACCATTTATTTTTCTGAGCATTTTGATGTATTTTACATATTTTTCCGACGGGTATGGGTATCTATAGAAATACTGTGTAAAAAGTAAAAAAACAAGTACTGTAGAAGTGCGAATACTGTTCATGTGAACAGTAAAGCGGCACTTCAATTTTCTGGGAAAAGTTTCCGAAAAAAAAGTACTGTAGAAGAGCGAATACTGTTCTGCAAAAAAAATTTATTCTGGAAGACCGATTCACAATTTTTGAAAAACGCGAGGACTTTAGTTTAGAAAAGCGGTATATCTATATGTCCGTTAAAATGGAAAGGTTAGAACATGGAAGTTGTTTGGTAGGTTGATATCTATCTACTCGTGAGAGGAAAATTCAAACGGACGACTGAGTGCGACGAATTTGACAAAATTCGTCAAATGTTTTTGTGAACCTGGATCCAAAATTGAGGAGCTAGAGTCGACCGAACTCGGAACCGATCACGGGAATGGAACATACTCGTCGGCGCGCATATATTTCATGTACATATTATCGCGAAAAGGGCAGAAAAAACTGTAGATGCTACAGTGCGGTGGGCACTGTAGAAGTGCGGCACTCAATGTCGTGGCGACGTGGCCGGCTCGGTAGGAGGCTGACGAAAAAGAAAAAAAAGATGCACTGTAGGTGCTACAGTGCGGCGGGCACTGTAGAAACGCGGGGACTGTTCACCTACGGTGCCGTGGCGACGTGGCCAGCTCGGTAGGAGGCTGAAGAGGTCAGCCATTATATATAGATAGATAGTTTCTTGTCCAAATATTCACCAATTCAAAATATTTAAACATGTT
This sequence comes from Poa pratensis, assembly GCA_947311845.1. Lineage (NCBI taxonomy): Eukaryota > Viridiplantae > Streptophyta > Magnoliopsida > Poales > Poaceae > Poa > Poa pratensis. Next base: position 22,306,590 of record CAMZMU010000111.1, read on the forward strand.
TGATGTACATTTACTGAATTGAATTCCATATTTAGAGAAAGTTTATGTAGATTGCATCCAAATATTTAGCAAATTGAAATGTTCAATTTAAGTCCATAATTAGAGAAAGTACATTACGTGAGCATTTAATAAATTTAACTTCACATAGTTAGAGAAGTGCATTTGTTTTTTTTTCAAATATTCACTAATTAAAAACATCTAAGCATGTTTGTTTTTTGCCATAAATAGTTACCATTTATTTTTCTGAGCATTTTGATGTATTTTACATATTTTTTCGACGGGTATGGGTATCTATAGAAATACTATGTAAAAAATAAAAAAAAAGTACTGTAGAAGAGCGAATACTGTTCTGCGAAATTTTTTTATTCTAGAAGACCGATTCACAATTTTTGAAAAACGCGAGGACTTTAGTTTAGAAAAGCGGTATATCTATATGTCCGTTAAAATGGAAAGGTTAGAACATGGAAGTTGTTTGGTAGGGTGATATCTATCTACTCGTGAGAGGAAAATTCAAACGGACGACTGAGTGCGACGAATTTGACAAAATTCGTCAAATGTTTTTGTGAACCTGGATCCAAAATTGAGGAGCTAGACTCGACCGAACTCGGAACCGATCACGGGAATGGAACATACTCGTCGGCGCGCATATATTTCATGTACATATTATCGCGAAAAGGGCAGAAAAAACTGTAGATGCTACAGTGCGGTGGGCACCGTAGAAGTGCGGCACTCAATGCCGTGGCTGGCTCGGTAAGAGGCTGACGAAAAAGAAAAAACAGATGCACTGTAGGTGCTACAGTGCGGCAGGCACTGTAGAAACACGGGGACTGTTCACCTACAGTGCCGTGGCAACGTGGCCAGCTCGGTATGAGGCTGAAGAGGTCAGCCATTATATATAGATAGATAGATTAAGTAGTATTACATGTCCTTGTAAACACACCCTTCCTAAACAACAAAACTACATCCAAATCCTTTAGGGGTGCCGAAATTTTCTTTCTCCTACATCCACCGGTGAAGCGCCCTGAGTAAGACTCCTTTGCCTCCTCTTGATCTCCGCCTCAACGGAGCAAACACTAGGAGTTTGTGAAAGCAATGGCTAAGAAGTCGTCGATACATGTCTCAACCTTATGTGATCGTTGAGATGTAAACTCTTGATACTTTATAATTAAGTAATAAAAAAATGTGTGCATCACTCCATGCAGAGGCTGGGATTTATCTCCATTTCATGCTGACGATTCCGATCCTAAATTTTCCCACCACCTGCCGCATCGCGCCGCTCCTAGATAGATAAATCACTTCTCCTCGGGGCGCACCCAGTTTAGATCAAAGATCTGATCTTTTGTTAGATTATATTCAATTTCAAAATTCTAATTCAGTAGATTAAATCCAATTAGGCTGAAAAAATCCCTAATTATACACGACTCTCAAGTTCCGGCGAAAACAAGCAGTGCAAATCCGTGCAAGGCGACGCTTGTGACTCGACATGGCTCCAGTTTTTTTGGAATGGAGGTTGAAACCGCTGGCCTCTGATTTTGATTGCACACAACCTTTTTTTATTAAATTTATTAAAAAAAAGCCATTATAAAGAAATATATCGATCAATCGAAAACCACTTTGCTCACAGCAATTGTCGCAACACATACGAATTTGATGAACGGGGTGGCCATGATTGAGGCCGCGGTGCCCAGGCCTCACACCTACACACATTTTTTAAAACCGAGGGTTACAGTCGCCCAACGACTAACTAGGATCACAAACCGGTTTAGCATACCTCAATGCATCGTATGCACACGCTCCAGAAACCTCTTTTCTTCCGCAAACCCAGTTTTCATATGGGATCAATGGATTGATCCATTAAGGCATGTCATCGACGCCGCCACAACGCGAGCTTGAAATGAGAAAGTGACACTTGTCAAGACGGAAGCGAGCGTGAAATGAGAGAGCTAGGGATACATGTGGAGAAAGAATCACACGAGCCTGACCTCAAGGTCCGTCTTTTCCTAGCTACTAGGTAAAATGCCGCGGCGACACGCCGCGCCCGTGGCGCAAGCGTTGACATTGACATGAGTTTGAGCATTTTTTAGATGCGAGCTAACCTATCGATATTAATATTGTAAAAAATTCAACTGTTGATTAAAATTGCCATCCGTAAAATTAGATGGATCCATGCTTAGTCCAATAGAATTATATGTCCAATCTGCTATTCACCTGGCAAGCTACCTAATTCACCTTTTTGTCATCTATGTAGTCCATATCAAACAAAAATAATCTCATTTGCTTGTCAGTCTTGAAAATATTATCTTTTCTGGGAAAAAAATCTCCTTTGTTAGCCAATCTGGAAGAACAAATAAAAAGGGCCGGATATTGTCTCATAAAATTTTACATTTTGATCAATTTCGTGGAAAAAATTACACAAAGGGTTGGGTCAAATTCTTATACACACAAAAGGCTTGAAGTCATTCCATCAATCCGCATAAACCCGCATAGATATCCAGGGTATTTGGCTTTATCCTGGCTAGGTTAGCCCACGTTACCCTGCCATGCCTCCTTGCCTAACCTCTGAACGCACGAAAATCTCATCTAGCCATCTCGCTACGGATTGAAGACGAAGCAGGTAATCTGAACATGCTACCTTCGAAAGATTACCTGAACCTGATGCAAAATGAAGGTACAGAAAGTTTACAGTAGAGACTAAAGTCAACCCTCAAACAGAAGCAAGTAAGATGTGCAAGTTAGTACAAAAACTTCAAAATCTTAAGCTAGCTGAACTCGTAAAGTCAACAGTGTTAATGCATGCATGGTCTGCAAGTTGCAAAATCTTAAGCAGTCTTTGTCATTTTTGTTCAGTTTTTCATTTATATGATTGTCCATCATTCATTTGAATTTTGAGAAACAGCCAGCATACTCTTCCCCTATATTTGAGAAACAATTCAACACGTCTAATACATGTTAGCAGCTCAATAATTTTTTCACCTAGGCTTTTCTCACCATCTTACTAAGAAAAATGAGCATCCAAAGATGACATCAATTAGCGCATTCTTGCTTCAATTATTAAAATGTTCGGCACCAAACTGTGTCCACACCAACAAATCATTTCATTACCCACAGATTAAAGAGTGAGGAATAGTCAGTTGCCAATTGTACAAAGAGTGTAGCTCCCACGAACTGCATCTACCAGCCTTGCAAACTACTCCCTCTGTCCCAAAATATTTGACGTCATTTTACTTTTTTGGAGTACATTAGGTTTCAGAGGAGTGAATAAAAGCTCACTCTCATTCTGGCTACTCCTTGATAGTTTCGATTACATGTCGATAAATATTAGATGTATCACAACACAGAATTATAATATCCAATTTCACATGCATTTTTTTGCTCAAGGAAGACACCACTCTAACAAATGCATGTCATTCAGTAAGCCGGTAAAGTGGCAGGTAATGATATGTACATGACAACAACGACTAAATAATACCCATTTTGGTGTGTGTGCATGTGTGTTACCTTTGCAACCTTTACAATCCTTGATCCAAAAATAGGCCAGCATATCCTGAGATAAAATCATCATCTCAGGAAACCATCCTCACAGGTAACTGGCCGGTGAGAAAAATTTATTAGCAAGAGCGTTCGAGACTACAGGGCAAACTAACAATTTAATACTCAATAGATCATGTAGTATTCAGCTTATCTTGTGGCGGTACCCAACAAAATTGCAACATTCTATTGTTATCCATAGCAGGACGGACGGCCACCTCGGAGCACTCAATATCATGAAGCACCTCGAAACTCGGCTTCTGTCACTCGTTGATAACAGTGAGATGAACTTTAACATCAGCTTATCCAGACCGACCCACCTGAGTGGTGGAAGGAGCCATACGAAGGACTACCCTCATCCTGTAGTGTTTTCCCTGTAGATAAATAACATAAGAGATTCTTGCATAGGTATGTATATATAGTGTATTTAAGATAGACGTTGCGTAAGTAATTTGTAAGAGCTTACAATGGTACTTCCAAGAGGTTCCTAAGCAAGAGCTGAAATTCTTGCTTAAATTGATTCATTTTTTGTGCTTGTTGATCTCCGCCAATGGATATTAATTGTATGGGTGATTTTTGATGATACAGAAACATTGTATTTTTCAGCGAGGAGTTACTAAATATAATGAAAAGAAAAATATTAATCATGTTATTTAGTAAATTATACTTCCGACGGACAGCAGCTACTCATAGTACTCCCCAAGGGATAAAGAATAAACCATACCACAAATGCCTTAAATTGGGACTTGCAGTTATCATTCAGATACTTTTGTACATGAAATAGAGCACTGAAAATTTTCTTGAAGATCAGCATAATAAGATAAACAAACGGAGCAAATGTTAGAATTGATCTAAATAGCCAATCTCCAGAAAGAACTTACTGAACAGAACTGCTGCAATGTTGCCAAAGTTACGCCAAAAGTTGAAATTCCCATGCTCATTTGTAGGTCCTCTCCACATAAGAATATCCACCAGGAAAATCTACTGACAATCCCACACAATGATAAATGTAGCAAGGTTGGGGTTGCTGATGCTAAAACTGATAAGTTATCAGCTGCGATCCTCTGTCACCAATATAAAGTGCTTAGCTAAGAGCCTAAGTTACAGTACAGTATTCCTTAGACCTAAAGAAGGTAAAGAATCTCAAATGTAACGATGTATAGAATTATTTTCGTACAAACATATCAAGCCAATGCAATATTTTTCATATGAAAATTCTCCGGATAAAAGTGAACTTTTCTCCCTTGCAAAAATCTAGGAATTTTGGTAATAACATTGAGCATAGTAATAACAAACCCTTTCTGTTAACATAAACTATATGTCCACCATGTTCATATGATATGGACAATACACTAAAGTGACTAAACAATGGTACTGAATTAGGGGCTCCGCACCGCACAACGTCCTATCCAATCCCAGTCTCTCCACCGGCTCGTGCATGAAATATTAGATTGTTTCTGGAATCTATTGGCAAATTAAACATTAAAGCATACAAAGAAATACCAATAGTTTGAGAAAATATTAGATTGTTTCTGGAATCTAATAGTCATGATGCTTCTGTATATATATTTTTTCAGACTAATCAGACAAAGAAGGTATATGTTAACAGCATATCTAAGAATCTGCAAGCACACAATGAATTGGGCACTGCTAGAAACACGCACATAACCTCGACTATGGCAAAACTTGAAGCATGAATAAGACCATGACCTCAAAAAGTCTAGGCCTCTAATCAACTTTAACAGAAGGCAAAAAACAATAACCAAGTAAGATTATATCGGAAGAAACGCTCTTAGGTGGCACTTGTATTCCATCTTCTCGTACAGGTGTAAAGATAAGCTCAACTCGGCAATCAACATCAACGAGAGTAAGATCTAGACATTCTATGGAAAGACAAACAATGATATGTATTTAACTCGTGCGATGCACATTCTAGTTATAAGAAAACTTGTCAGGAACATTCTAAACCAAACCAAAGCATTGCTTGCACGTGCACGTGCCAGGTATTTTGTGTAGGAGGAAAAAAGTTGTTGAAAACATCAAACCACGCATAAAAAGCATACTACTTCTAAACATGCAGAAGATTTTGCTTTAGTGCACCTGTAATGAAGAAAAGCCATCCAAGCAACATTTTTCGCCACAACACCTCACAAAAAAAGATGAACACCTGTCTATTTTAAATCATATAAAGTATGGTATATTTTTTAGCTGAATATTCCATCTCGAAAAAGGAAAAAGATTATTGAAAAAGAAATATGGATAACCAGCTGACCCTTGGCAGCCTCTCATTGCCGACACCACCGACCATTTGATGCCTCTGCACTTCCAAGCCACACCATACCTTGGAAACACCTGCACAGCTCGAGCATGTCGCATGAAGGCAAACAATGGATATAATAACGTGTGGTGTGAGGATTGAAGGACTCTAACCGTGTTGGCCAAGATTGGCAAGGAGAATATGTGCATTGTGTTAAGAAAAAGAGATGGGGAAGATCAAAAATAATGTGGCTATGCTTCAATTGGAGGAAGGTAAAATCATTTACAAATTTGAGATAAATATTATAAATCCAATTTCTGTAAGGGTGTTGACAGATTTTGTTGGGAGCTCCTATTGTAGACTACATCTCGTTGAACTCACATATACTCTAAATTTTCTAAATTGATGAAAACAATGCAGCATACAACTATTTGCAATTTGAACCATTCGCATTTTTTTTAAATACATCTGAAAACATCTAAGAAGGCACTCATATATCATAGCTAATAATACCTTATCGTATATGAGATCTAAATATCAGGACTGCACGATGCAGATCGAACATATTGCTAAAAATAAACAAAGGAAAACATGATTCCGTTGCTACAATTAGGGAAAATATACATGAATGTCTGAGATTCAATACAATTAGCTCAATACACAAAAGGCCTAGCTAATTTTGTTGCTTAAAATTTAGCTTATTTTTTAGATTGACAACTATGTTATAATTGCTTTTGAGATGTGTACTGCAAATAAGATTAAGCAACCTACATAGAAATCTATATATATGTATATGTTTATTGTGAGGTTGATTATATAAAATCCGTATATGTTTTTGCAAATACATCTCCCGTACAATTTCAATCCTACAGTATTACATGCCAGCAATTAATTTGACTAATTGCACAGACATGCACATGGCTTCAATGTCACAGACCTACAATTAGTTTTTACGAACAAAATTAAATGCTACGGGATAAGAGAAAGCGTGAGCATGCAGACATGAGATTAATGGATCTACATTTATAGAGGCAGCTGGGTGTTGCGACCAATCGTGGCTCTTTGATCTGGTTTGGAAGAGTAACACATGAACTATCATTTTGATGTTTTCCAGTGCAGATGATAGTCTCTAGTAAGCAAGAATAAACTATCATTTTGATGTTTTCCAGTGCAGATGATAGTCTCTAGTAAGCAAGAATAAAGATTAACTGCTCGGAAACAACAAAATTAACATATGGAGTGGAAACTGATCGTCAAATTAATTCTCAGTAGGTCCATGCAAACCGGGCCTCTTACTTTCCCGGGAATCCTCAGTCCTCTTGGACGACTTGTGTCTCCGGAACTAACTCAGCCAATCCAGCTGACACGCACCACATCATCAAAGAATCCATAATTGTCCCCTTGTTTACTGGACAGCACCAAAGTTGTATCAATTCTGAAACAGAAAACAACAGACATAAATGATCTTAGTACATATTTCATATTAGATTCAGGAAGTAAAATTAGTCACTCTAGATAGAGTGAGAACAGCAACATTTTAAGAATTGGTTGACAAAATGTTTAAAGCAACCCGATTACAAAAACGAAAATTGATATTCCAATGTAAATATAATATTCTAAAGTTTAGGAGAAGAAAGCTGCCACTGCACCGTCCAGTGTTATGTGAATACTCAGTAGAGACCTAGAAATTTAGTTTAAGGACGGATTTTGTTCTCATAAGTTTCCAGGGTTTGCAGATGTAGAACACAAAGCCAGCCTTATGATCATATAATTATAGATAATAAGAAACAAACTTTGTTAAATACCAGGCACATACAGTAGACACCTAGGAATAACAAAAAGAAAGATCATTATTAGTATTTAACTCATGGAGAATACCATATGCCTGAGTTCACGAAATCCCCAAATCTCTGCAATCTGGATAATGACTTGACTATAAAAAAAGAGAGAAAGATCAGGAGCAGAGAGGAATAAGGCTGGAGAGAGAGAGCTCACCTTGGAGGCTTGCACAGAGGGGACATGAAGGCGGAGGCACGCCGCACCGACCAGCTGCTAGATGCCCCTGGTGCCATCCTCGTCGCACGACCTGTATTAGACTAAATTTCAACGTGTCTGGCTGCGCACCTGTATCATCTGATTCTCGATTCACGCTGGAAAAACCAACAGAAGCAATACAAACGGAAGGACGTGGTATGGAAGTTTAACAGACATAGGAAAGGGAGGAGGAGGAAGCAGATGCTCTGACCTGTGGCGGCGACGTCAAGATGGACAACGACGCCGTGGCCGACCTGCTCCTGCCGCTCGCCGTGGCCGACCTACGCCATCGCGTCCCCGACTCCCCATCGCTGCCTGTCGTCCTGGCCGCCCCTGCACCGTCGCGTCCCGCCCCTGCGTGTGATGCGTCGCAGCCAGCAACAGCAGCAGATGGGGATCAAGATGGTGGAGCTGCTGTGGGACAACGGCGGCCCAACGCGTCCGCTCATTTTTTTGGTAAGTCTGGGGCGAGCCAGATCGGAGGGCGCCGCGCGGTGTGCGAGAGGTGGAGGCGCGGGCCGGGGAGCTGGGCAGCGGCGGCGAGGGCGGGATGGGCAGCAGCGGCGGGGGTTGGGGCGGCGGCGGGGGCGGGCGGGAGACGGGGGAAATGAGGAGAGCAGCGCTTCGGCACGTGAAATTCAGCGAGGAGGGAGAGACAACGACGACGAAGCTCGCCATGTTCTTCGATCTGAACGGGGAGAGCCAGAGGAGCGAGGGCTTGCGTCGGCGGCGCCGGCGACGTCGCGGCCGTGTGAGAGAGAGGAGAGAAGAAGAGAGTTCTGAGGATGTTTTTCCTCAGAGGCCCCTGCCTTTTCTGTAAATTGCAAAGTAGTCCTTTGCGGGGGGTTTTTCGTAAAATGGTGTGCTGGAGTGAGTCTGTTTTTGCAAAGTTGGCTGCGCCAAAAACCGTGCGGGGCGACGTGTCGCCTCGCGATTGGAAGAAACCCCGTGCTACAGTAATACTGTAGTGCTACAGTGTTTCACGGGGCTGGGTGCGATCTGGACCGTCTGTTGACGTCATCGGACGGCACGTGTTTATCGCGTGACGTGGATAGCTGATTTGGGTGCGAATCGCACCAACTTTTATATATAGGGGAATTTCCGTTTTTTTAGTTTGTTTCTTAGTGATTTCCGTGCTTGATTCACAGCCGGACCGTTTTAGTCCGGTAAGACAGGCTTTGTACTAGCGCCCCTCTGGGCTTAGGCCTGTTGATGAATCTGTGAAATCTGCCGCGAGTTGTACAAAAACTTTGTACTAGCGCGGTGCTTTCTCGCATCGGAGGGAGCTGCCCGGTCCCGGTGGCTCCATCTGCATTCTGCAGTTGTACGTACTTGGACCACAAGTTGCGTGCCACGTCCCGGAGCGGCTGGCCGGGCAACGAGGGAACAACTCAACCATGCATCAGCAATCTTTCACGAAAGGAACGGCGTGCAAACGACCGGGCGCGGCCACTGGAAGAAAATCTTATGCGACCTGGTCGCACGCCCTTGATGGCTGGACCAACTCCTCCGAACGCCACCTGGCAATACTAATCTCAAAGCAATCCGGCCGGATATTTTACTTTTTCTGTTCCTTCTTCAACCTTGGCTCGCTGCTGGCCGTGGACTCCCCTTTCCTGTTTTCTCTCCACGCCGTCGCTTGTGGACTCCAGCGAGCTCGTGGCTGGCTCCCGGCGTCCACGGCCACGCTCCCGGAGCTCGCTGCTCTCTCTTGGCGTGCACGTTCACGCCTCTCGTCGCCCCAACGCTGTCGGCCTGTCGCGAACCACCGGTCTTCGGCCATGGCCATCTGCCTCAACACCGTCGCTCGCGGCTCTCCCTAGCGTCCACGGCCAAGCTCCACCGCCATCTGCTTGCCCAAGCTAGTTTTGGCCAAGGTACTAGTCTGTGCGGTAGTTGGCGACTTGGGGTTGGGGATAAGATGGCCGGAGTGCTTTGAGATTGGTATTGCCGGGTGGCGTTCGGAGGAGTTGGTCCAGCAATCCAGGGCGTGTGACCAGGTCGCATAAGATTTTCTTCCGCGGCCACTGGCCGGTTAATCCGTGGCCAAGCTCGTCGCCGGCGTCTCCATTCCTTGGAAGCAATCGGTTGGTAATTAATAGTGCATCTTTAATTTAATTGTGAAGATCGATCGATCCACCTGTGGCTGGTTCATGCATCGCGTGTTCCCGTCGTCTTGACAGCGGACGATCGATGCCACTACACTGCTGTGTTCAATTAACCGTATGCGACATGCATGTACCTTAGAGCAAGTCCAGCAGTGGCCCTATATCGTCCCCGATACCAAACATAGGGGAGAGAGAAGGAAACAGACCGTTCCAGCAGTTCCCCTACCGAGGCTCCCGACGATCGGCGTCCCCGATTTGGAGCTCGAATTCCCCTACACATCGGGGCTCTGGGGGGCATCCCCGATTCGGCCGAACGCGCGACTCCCCGCGTGCACGCCCGCCCCTCCTCTCCTCCTCTCGCTTCTCCCCGGCTTGACATGCCCGCGCGCGCCGCCGCCTTCCCCGAGCCCTATCCGCGGTTGCCCAGCACGGCGCCCTGCGGCTTCGGGTGCGGCGGCGGGGGAGCGGGACGCGTAGCAGGTGGGGCGAAGCTGAGGCGGCTCGTGCACTCCGTGGCCATGGCCCCGCCGGCGCCGTCGGCCGCGCCCGCGCAGCTCCGGAGGTGCCCCTGCTCCGCGCCTCTCTGGGCGCCCTCTCCCTTCCACCGCCGGCTCCCCGCCGCCGCTCCGTCGCCTCGCCCTTCTTCGGCGCCGCCAGTCATCGAAGAAGCGCGCCCTCCAGAAGGTAACCAGCCAGCCGGATTCCCGGCCCTCCATACCCCATTCGCTGCGAGTTCCCCTTCGTTGGCTGTCGGCCTAGATGGTTGATTTGTTCTTTGCGGGGTTGTGTGCTCGCACAGGTGGAGGAGCTTCAGAAGAAGGCGATCGAGGAGGATCCCTCGGTGTTTGCCTACGATGAGGTCTACGATGATATGAAGGAGAAGGCCGCTCGCCCCAAGATGCAGGCCAAGGTGGACTTGGCAGACTGGGTTCGGATCTCAGCTTCTACTATATCAAAGTAGTGTCTAGTTCATTCATTTTGTTTTGCTGTCGTTGCTCATTTGTTAAGATGGGGGCATGTTTCTTGTGTATCTAGAGATGCTTGAGGCAGTTCTTTTTTTTTAAGGCTTGAGGCAGTTCTGTTAGTGTGGAAGTTTTTGTGTATCTAGAGATGCTTGAGAAGTAGTTTTACGTGGGGAATTCTTTGTCAGCTGAGCATATGATGTTACAAGGAGATGCTACTGAGCTTCTTAAAACTGATGCTTGGAGTATGTAAATGGTTTGTGGTGTTATTGTTGTTGGTTTTATTATGACCCTAAACTTAAACATGCCTCATTTGTTATTTGTCACACATATTGCTTTCATTTGTGGAACCCATCTTGTTGAGTTAGTTGAGCTTATACAGTGCAAGTGCCTTGTTTCAGTGTTATCTTCCGAACTTATAAATTTACTTGTACATACTGAACATCAACTTATGACATTTACTTACTTGGATGTAATCCACACTTTAACCAGATTAGAGTAGGGCGATGTACTGCATCAATTTCGAGTGTTTTTTTTAGAGAATTCGGGTGGCTTTTTATGCATGTGTGTTAGCAGAATTTCAGTTCTTTCATAGTTGTTGCCGGAGCTGCAGTGTCACGCTGACGGTGAGCACTAATTCTTTTTATCTTTTTTGGAAAATGATAGATCCCTGACGTGTGGGTCCCGTGAGTTATAAATATAAATGAATATGATATAGGGGAGAGGATATAGGGGAGCTGCTGGAGATGAACAAAATATAGGGGACGAATAATTTTAGGAGAGTCCCCTACATGGACATATAGGGGAGAAAATATAGGGGAACTGCTGGACTTGCTCTTAAAAACCCTTGAAGGAATTAATTCGACACAATTCCACCAGTACGTCCGTCCTCACAGGCGATCAAACCGCGGCGCCAGGGCACTCGATCGACCGGCCGGCGACGGTGAAGGAGCCGGCCGGAGCCGGTCGTCGTCGACGCTGTACATAGCGAAAATCGTTGCATGATGCATGTATGGGCCGTCTCAGCCGCACATGCATGCATCAATCCGTTCATTTGCACGTCTGCCTCTAGCTAATTTGCTGGCCCAACTACACCTCTATACCATTCTAGCAAAAAAAAAAAAACTACACTTCCATATCGCGTAATCCATTAAGGTCCCTTGATTAATTTCGTCACTGCAGAGAGCAGAAAGACACGAAAGAAATGAACCACAACGGAATGGGATTAACTAGGCCGGCGACCTTGCTCATCGCGGATAATCTACTCCTCCGATCCCCCTTTTAAGTGTCGTGGAGAAACAACTGATCACACGTACAAACCATTAGCAGAACTAGCGAGATTTAATTCGGATCAGAGGGAGTATACTTGATGGTGCACTGCATGGAGCCTATAGCGTCATGGATTGCCTGAGAAACAGGACAAAACTAGGTAGTGCCGTTCGGCCGAGGTCTCTCCACGCACATACAGTCCACGTAAGCGGATCGACGTTGTGCACGCACGTGTGATATCGATGTGATCGATTCACGCCAAATCTCGTCAGGCTTGTTTTTTTTTCAGTTCGCATGAAGGCCATCCCGTGGGAACGTGCACTTTTTTTTTGTCGCGGTCCCTTTTTCTAATAGAGGTTTCTTGTAGCCGGGTGCCTGGATTTAATCTATTTATTTATTGTCAAATGTCAACTAATATCCTACTTTATTTTTTTTGTCATTTATAGATATTTAGAATTGCAAAATAAATACAAGGCGTCAATACTATACAACCGAATGGAAAGGCAATATATATGTGGTTCTCAAGTATCCAGGCCGGCAAATATACTTACCAGAGAAACGTCGCGACCTTTTCCTGGTCCAGATTTGACTTTGCTCCTTTCTTCATAGAACTGATGCATGCGTACGATCGGAGTATGATTTTATTTGACATACAAAACTCCATCCGCACAACTGTGGAGCACCCATGAGGCAACCCTAACACGGACATCTGTTACTGTCTGCCGCGTCCTGTCATATCTACATCACGTATCGACGACCTGAAGTGTCGATTTCATGAACATATATAATGCCCTCATGTTTCACGAGGAGAACTTCATCGAAATGGTGTGGAAACACTCTTTTGATCCAAGATTAAGTATTGTCATAGCATGCTGGGAAGAGGCCAATCAGTTTGATGTTATCTATTTGTGGATTGGTATTCAGTTTGTGAACCGGTGGAAATCGCTTCCCTCGCGTTGCAGGCGGAGGCGGATGTCCGCCCGGCCGCTTCGTCCGCGCCGCTTAAAATGCCAAAACAGCCTCACGGACAGGCCGCCTAAACTAAAGGACGTTGCTAGGTCGTGGTCGACCACGATCTGACCTACATCGAGGTCAGTCCGACAAACCCAAATAAGGAAATAAACAATTCGCTGCAAAAGGAAAGGTCACGCGCGCGCATTGATTTTTACCGGCCCACGTGATCGCCCTGCGCGTTGGTTTTGGCTGCCTCATGGCTGGCGCCCATGTGCTGTTTTTGGCGGGACCAGTAGCAGATCCTTTTCCCCCAGTTTTGCATTTTCGCAAAGAAAGCCTTCTATTCTCCTTCCGTGCCTTTTGTCCCAGTGTTACATTAAAAAAACACGAAATAGAACTCATATCTTACGAATTTACATCTCCATCAGCAAGATTCAGCAAATAGAAGATTCAACCAGAAATAGGATTTTACAAATGGTTTCAGCCAATAGAAGTTTCAAACAAAAATGTAACTTATTTTCCCATCACCTCTTTTTCTCCCCCTGCCGCCATCCATGCTCCTTTTTGACATCCCTGCAACGATATGGACATGAAATTCTTGTCAAAAACATGTGTATGTGTTGTGGTGTGCAAAAAAATAGAAACTAAAGCATGAGGTTTGTAAAACTGACCAGTAATTTATCTAGATGTTAATTTACCAGTAATTTGTGTAGATGTTTATTGACCAGTGCCTTAATGACAAGGGATTTGAGAATGTTGGTGCTTCTACAAGTGGTCATGTCAGTGAGCCAGAGCTTGCTAATGTAACTACAGACACCGGCCCGACAGTTGGGTCATCTGCTCGACGTAAATTACCGATTGTGGCGTCCGCCTACTAGTTCCCGCCGTGACCTCATGGATCTGGCAGCACGGAGCTTCGGTGCTGTGAGTGGAGCTACAAAGGATGTGAACTGACCAGTAATTTGTTCTAGATGTGAACTGAACAGTAATTTGTCTAGATGTAAACTGACCAGTATTTTGTCTAAACTGACCAGTAACCTATGGACGTCTTGGGATTTACTTGGCAAAACTAGTTGTAAACTGACCAATAATGTGCTGTGAAAAAACTGTTATGTGCAAAAGAAATTGAAAGTATGACACATACTTTCTACTTGGCACCCACCTACCCAGCGTCAAGGGTCACTGATTCAAACCCCCACCACGAAGGGCAGGGGACAACAAGCCTCCAATAGAGCCTCCAGATCAGTATCTGGGCGAGAAACGATGCCGTCGCCGGACCTCGCCAGGAACTCCAAATATCGTCATTCATGCTGCCCTTGCGACCATAGAACACGACCAACACCACCACCACAGAGTTCCCGTGTGCACCCGAGCGTCCGTCACCCAGAGCCGCCGCTCCGGCGTCCGAGAGAACCATCCTTACCCACCTCCAAAGCAAAGACGAGCCGCATATGTACTGCCGGCCACCCCCGATGCCACACCGGCGCACCTCCAGCACCTACACCCAACTTCCCGATGACGGCCAACCGAGCGACGAAGAGGCCGACTCTGCCCAGATCAGCGCGGACCGAGGAGGCCCATGCACACAAACAACGGCGAGGTCAAAGGACTGGCCACCAACCGACCCCTTGGTCATGGCCCCAGATCGACTCCTTTGTCAGATCCGGTAGCCTGGTCACACCCTTGAGCCGTTGTCCGCAAGGGGACGCATACCCGTGCACCCGGCGGAGGAGACATCTGCAGGTCAAACATGACGTCTGGCGCGGCGAGGAAGCGTAGGGCGGAGCAGCTATGGTCGTCGTGAGCAGAGAGGCAGCAGCGGGAAGGTGAGAAGGGTAGGAGGAGGAAGGAGGTGGGAGGCCTCGCCGCTGCCGTGGGCCGGCCGGCGGCGGCGAGGGAAGGCACGGGAGGGTGGCGGCGGCGAGGGAAGGCATGTGAGGGTGGTGGCGCTGGGCAGAAACCTAATCGCCCCGTGTCGCCCAAGCGAGGACGACACGGGGAATACTCTTTCAAAATCAGTCGCTCTCGCTGTTGCGTTCTCAAAATGTGTATTATTCATGAGAACATTGGATTTTCATTTTTTTTTTAAGGGAGCATCACCCCTGCCCTGCCTCTGCATCAAAATGATGCATACGGCCTTTTTCTATTGTTAAATAAATCCAGAATCCGACAAGTAGTTGTGGAAGTACCAAATTATTACATCTCACTGATCACGCAGTGTTGAAACAAAAATAAGCCAGAAGAAAAGAAGCAGGCTAGACATCTATTCTTCTAGCATGACGCCACCAATTCTGGCAGAAGATAGCCGAACGACCGCCATCATTCGAGTACATCCGGAATCCATTTGATTTTCATTTGTAAATATACATATGCAATTGAGGTGGATCACAAAGCACACATTCTTGCTCTTGATTTTTCTTATGCCGACCTTGTGCCGAGGGGTATGCAAGGAGTACTATTCCTTTAATGATACATGTATACATTTTCAGAAAAAAAAGATATGTGTATACATGTTTACACTTCCTCTTGCTTGTGTTTTTATCACCAGCTTACATTGTAACATGTGTGTGTACACTAGTAGAAACAAGACCTTTGGTTCAGAGCCCCATTTGGCTCTAGTCCTGGATGGGATTTGGACTGGGACTAGATGGGGGGACTAGTCCCGGTTCAACGGCTACGAGGCCGCACCGGACTAGTCCCGGATCGAACGGGACCTCAAGTCCGGTTCGTAATACGAACCGGAACTAGAGGGGTGGTGGCAACCGTTCGCCTGGCGCGAGCCCCTTTAGTCCCGGTTTGTGGCTCAAACCGGGACTAAAGGGAATCATAATATTATTCGTGGCAACCGTTCGCCTAGCGCGAGCCCCTTTAGTCCCGGTTTGTATCTCAAACCGGGACTAAAGGGCCAAACCGTTCGCCTCCCGCCCGTTCCTCACGATCAAAACACGGGAAAATGATTGCTACAGTAACCGCGGCCATTTCTGTTCGTCTCCCTCTCTCCTCTCTTCTTCCCCCATCCCCTCCACCATGAATCCACCGATCACTCGCTACGGGAAGGTGCTCGCACATGGCACGACCTATCTCAATGTCATCTACACGAACGACAGCGCCAAGGTGCCGGATTTTCTTTCCGATTTCGAGTATTGGCTTGAAGAGGAGGAAGACAAGTTCATGGGCCTTGATCTCGAGTACACGGCCAATCAAATAGATGTTGCCATCATCCAACTTTGTTTCAAAAAACATGTCATGGTCTTCCAGTGGGAAGGTAATACGAAACTTGTCATAGTTTTAATTGGGGCTTTTCTTTGATTAATTCATAGGATAGGAAAATTGCATAGGATAGCAACATGTCCATTTGAATCCTATGGGAAAAAGCAATTCCTCTTTGATTGTAGTGAAATAATTTTCCTTGTAGTTGCATATTGGCCATCGTGGGAGAACATGTCATAGTTAATTTAGGGGCTTCTTTTGATTCATAGGATAGGAAAATTCCATAGGATAGCAACATGTCCATTTGAATCCTATGGGAAGAGCAATTCCTCTTTGATTGTAGTGAAAGAATTTTCCTTATAGTTGCATATTGGCCATCGTGGGAGAACATGTCATAGTTAATTTAGGGGCTTCTTATTATACTTGTTCTAAATTATACTTGTTATGATTCTTATTATACTTGTCGTTATGATTCTTATTATACTTGTTCTAAATTATACTTGTTATGATTCTTATTATACTTGTGCCGAAATATACTTGTTATGAATCTTATTATACTTGTGCCGAAATATACTTGTTATGATTCTTATTATACTTGTGCTGAAATATACTTGTTGCAGCAGTATTTAACATTTGTTCCATTTTGTTGTTACAGTAGTGACAAGCACTGTCCAATACTCATGGATTTCCTTCACAGCGGCATACATTTTGCTAGCGTTGATATAACGAATGACAAGATCAAGATGAGGCGCACCTGAGGTCTTGAGATACCAGCTGCCTGCCACATTGATCTCCAGGGCAAGTTCAGGCTTCAGCACTACAAGACTGGAATGGCTGATATGACAGCCGCCGTGATCAACGAGGAGTACGCTGATATGAAGACAAAATTCCCCCAAGTATCAGCACAAATTCTAGGAGAAGACCCCACTTGACGCTATCAACATTGAGTATGCAGCAATAGATGTGTACGTTGCATACAAGGTGTACCGCAGGATTGGAATCATCAACTATGGGCAGCGTCACCTCGTACCGCCACCAATGCCCCATGGGTCTCCTGCTTGGGGGTATTCTGATCCGGAGGACGAGTAGTGTTTGCAATGGCGAACACTTTTATCTCTATTATTATGTAGTGCTTGGGGGTCTCTCCTGATCCAGACGAGTAGTGTTTGCAATGGCGAACACTTTTATCTCTATTATTATGTAGTGCTTGGGGGTCTTCAATTATGCAGTACTTTCTGTAATGGATATCTGAACTATTATTTCTATTAATTATGTCCCTGTTTAAGTATGATGTGAGCAAGCTTTCTGAAGCATTGTGATGTATGTGCTGACTTTTTTTGTTCTTTGAATTCAGAACTATTAGTACTTAATCATTAATGTTTATGTTAACATAGGTTTGGATTTAAAGATATGAATTTATCCATATTAAATTGAAAATGGCAATAATAATGTAAAATTCATTTTTTGTTATTTGTTAACAATTATTATTACTTAATCATTAATATTTATGCAAAAGATGATATGGACACAATATTTAGATTCCTATCATTTTTCTGATCGATTTATATATTATTTGTCGAATTTCGATTTACGGATTTAAAGATATGAATTTATCCATATTAAATTGAAAATGACGGTCGTAGGGAACCCTATACGAACCGGGACTAAAGGTCCGTGGCAGGGCAGCCGCAGAGGGGGGGGGGGGGTCCGCGCGAGACCTCTAGTCCCGGCTCGTATCACGAACCGGGACTAGTGATAGACTTCTAGTGCCGGCTCGTACAACGAGCGGGACTAAAGGTTCCCCTGTATATCATCTCTTCCACCTGAGCCAGCTCTCCATTTTTGAGCTCGACCCACATCTCCATTTTTTCACTCTCCAAAGCTCAATTTGATCCTCATTTTTCTCCACTATTTATCAATATTGGCGGCACCCATCTATCCAAGGTTAGCAACATCATCATTTCTTCTGGCGTTGCTAATTTAGCTCATTTCATTACTAGTTTAGCTCATTTCATTTTTCTAGTGCTAGCTAGGTGTTTGATGAAATGCCTAAGTAGGGGATTTCATTTGTTTTATGTGCTCAAACTAAATTATGATTTGTGGGTTTTAGTGTCGTTCCGTCCCCGTCCTCACCGCCGTCGATGCCCGCGCCGTCCCGTCACCGGCACCATCTCGGTGAGCCTCTTGTTTTTATCTTTTATTTTAAAAAATCTTAGTTGTAGGATTTAGATGCATTATTATTACTTGTATAATTTTCTTAGTTGTATAATTTTTTTTATATATAGTGCCATGGTTTTGACATCTGTCCACACCGGCTCTCGTCCGCTCTATTATTCGGATGTGGTATGATTGTTTGTTATAACTATATATTGTTTCATTTCGTGTTTATGACAATTATGCCGACCAACTTGACATAGATATATTTTTATCTAGGAGGTAGTTGAACCGGAAATTCCAACCGACCCTATTGTCGAGTTTTTTGAAAAAGAAAACAATGATTTGAAAGCAAAATTGAAAAGAAGTGAAGATCTTCGTCTCCAATGCTTAGAAGAGAAGATGAAATTGGAGTTGAAGCTTGCCGACGTCGTCGGTGATCACGAGATCAAGATGGATGCAATGCGCTTGAAGCTTAAAAAGATTAGAAAATATGCCATTAATCAAGAGGCTTGGTATCATTATGATGTTGGTTCAATAATTACCTTATTGCGATTTTGATCGCATTTGTTGTTGGATTTAAATTCTTTAGATAGTTGTATGTTAGTTTCAATTAATGTATGTTTTATGAGAACTATGTATTACATTTGGTCACTACTCTACTTTGGTTTTAATGTGGTGAACTTGTATTAATGAATTTGGTCAGTTCTCTATTCTATTCATGATGTAGTGTGTAATTGGTCGATTATGTTCGTTTACCGTAATGGGTTTTAGCGGTGATTGCGTTTGATATACTTATATAATGCAGATGAGCCATCCATGGATGTACGCTGACCGACGCTCTAACGAGTACATTCAAGGCGTGCGTTCTTTTATCGATGTGGCTGAGGCAAACACGCGGAATGGTTTTATGTGTTGTCCATGCCGTAACTGTCGGAATGAGAAGGATTACTCTTCCTCAAGAACCCTTCACATCCACCTGATTCAGTTCGTTTCATGTCCGGCTATAATTGTTGGACCAAGCACGGAGAAAGAGGGGTTATAATGGAAGACAATGAAGAAGAAGAGGATCATGACAACTATCCTACGTTCCCTGAACACGGTGGTACTACAATGGGGGAAGACGAAGCTGAAGAAGAGCCCATTGTTGATGAGCCCGATGATGATCTTCGTCGGGCCATTCATGATGCACAGATAAACTGCGAAAGTGAAAACGAGAGGTTGAAGTTGGAGCGCATGTTAGAGGATCACAGAAAATTGTTGTACCCAAATTGCGAAGATGGGCAGAAAAAGCTGGGTACCACACTGGAATTGCTGCAATGGAAGGCAGAGAATGGTCTATCTGACAAGGGATTTGAAAACTTGCTGAAAATATTAAAGAAGATGCTTCCAAGAGATAACGTATTGCCCCACAGTACGTACGAAGCAAAAAGATTGTCTGCCCTCTAGGATTAGAGGTGCAGAAGATACATGCATGTATCAATGACTGCATCCTCTACCGCGGTGAGGAGAACGAGAATTTGAATGCATGCCCGGTATGCGGTGCATTGCGGTATAAGATCAGGCGAGATGACCCTGGTGATGTTGAGGACGAGCCGCGCCCCAGGAAGAGGGTTCCTGCCAAGGTGATGTGGTATGCTCCTATAATACCACGGTTGAAACGTTTGTTCCAAAACAAAGAGCATGCCAAGTTGTTGCGATGGCACAAAGAAGACCGTAAGAAAGACGTGATGCTGAGACACCCCGCTGATGGGTCGCAGTGGAGAAAAATCGACAGAGAGTTCCCGACATTTTCAGATGACGCAAGGAACTTAAGATTTGGTCTAAGTACAGATGGCTTTAATCCTTTCGGGGAGCAGAGCTCCAGTCATAGCACCTGGCCTGTGACTCTATGTATCTATAACCTTCCTCCTTGGTTGTGCATGAAGCGGAAGTTCATTATGATGCCAGTGCTCATCCAAGGCAACCCGGCAACGACATTGATGTGTACCTGAGACCATTGGTTGAAGAACTTTTACAGTTGTGGCGTGAAGAAGGTGTACGTGTGTGGGATGAGCACGAACAAAAGGAATTTGACCTACGAGCGTTGTTGTTTGTAACCATCAATGATTGGCCTGCTCTTAGTAACATTTCAGGACAGTCAAACAAGGGATAAATGCATGCACGCACTGTTTAGGTCAGACTGAAAGTATACATTTAGGTAACAAGAATGTGTACCCGGGGCATCGTCGATTTCTTCCAAAAAGCATCCCGTCAGAAAGAAAGGCAAGCATTTCAAAGGTGAGGCAGATCACCGGACGAAGCCTACCTGCCCTACTGGTGATGATATATATGACATGGTCAAGGATTTAAAAGTAATCTTTGAAAGGGTCCTGGCGGACTATCTGTTCCGAATGACGCTGACTATCACGTACCCATGTGGAAGAAGAAATCTATATTTTGGGAGCTACCCTATTGGAAAATCCTAGAGGTTCGCTCTGCAATCGACGTGATGCACGTGACGAAAAATCTTTGTGTGAACCTGCTAAGCTTCTTGGGCGTGTATGGGAAAACGAAAGATACACCGGAATCACGGCAGGACCACCAACGTATGCACGAACGAGACGACCTGCATCCAGAGAAGTATCAAGGTCTTGCCAGCTACGCTCTTACCAAAGAAGAGAAGGAGATCTTTTTTGAAGTTTTGAGCAATATCAAGGTCCCGTCCGGCTTCTCGTCGAATATAAAGGTAATAATAAATATGACAGAGAAAAAGTTCCAAAACCTAAAGTCTCATGACTGCCACGTGATTATGACACAATTATTTCTGGTTGCATTGAGGGGTCTTCTACCGGAAAATATTCGAGTACCCATTGTGAAGCTATGTGCATTCCTCATGCAATTTCTCAGAAGGTAATCAATCCAAAAACTCTACAAAGTTTACAGAAGGATGTGGTCCAATGTCTTGTCAGATTCGAGTTGGTGTTCCCACCAACCTTCTTCAATATTATGACGCACTCATAGTTCACCTAGTCGAAGAGATTAGGATTCTCGGTCCTGTATTTCTACACAATATGTTCCCCTTTGAGAGGTTCATGGGAGTCTTAAAGAAATATGTTCATAATCGTGCTAGGCCAGAAGGAAGCATTGTGAAGGGCTATGGAACAGAGGAGGTCATTGAGTTTTGTGTTGACTTTATTCCTGACCTTAATCCGATCGGTGTTCCTCAATCGCGCCATGAGGGGAGACTGCGTGGAAAAGGCACGCTAGGAAAGAAAGCAACAATATGTATAGACGGACATTCTTTCACTCAAGCACACTACACAGTTCTACATAATTCCAGCTTGGTGGCTCCATATATCGAGGAACACAAGAATATGTTACGCTCAAAATACCCGGAGCAACGTGAAGATTGGATTGATGGAGAACACGTGAAGACTTTCGGCGGTTGGTTGCAAACACGTCTCATTAATGACACCGTAGTTGGAGAAGAGCTATACTTGTTGGCCAAGCAACCATCTTCGACTATATTTACTTTCCAAGGGTTCGAGATAAATGGGAATACATTTTACACAGCCGCCCAAGATAAAAAGAGCACCAACCAAAACAGTGGTGTCCGCTTTGACGCAACAACAACAATGGGCAAAAGGACACATATTATGGTTACATAGAGCAGATATGGGAACTTGACTATGGACCTTCTTTTAAGGATCCTTTCTTCTGGTGCAAATGGTTCAACCTGTCAGGCGGGGTAGAGATAGACCCGCGGTACGGAATGACTACAGTGGATCTCAAGAATCTTGGGTACGACACCGAACCATTCGTCCTAGCCAGTCAAGTGGCTCAGGTTTTCTATGTGAAGGACATGTCTACGAAACTGAAAAAAAGAAAAGATAAGCAAGTGAATACATCATACGATGAGCCAAAGCGCCACATAGTTCTTTCAGGGAAAAGAAACATCGTGGGAGTGGAGGACAAGACAGACATGTCAGAAGATTACAATAAGTTTCATGAAATTCCGCCCTTCAGAGTGAAAACTGACCCAAGCATCGTGTACGACACTAGAGACGGATGTTGTTGGCGATGTGTAATAATGTATTAAACATTTTAAGCTTTAGTCAAGGCGGCCCATCTCAGCGAAGAAGCAGCGTGGCTTCCACGGGGCTCGGTGCTGATGAGTCACCGACGGATCGCTACCCCGTGGATTATATCAATGAGAAGACAAGTTGTGAGCTACATGTGCCAGTGAGGAACTTATCCTTGAAGGCGGCGGACGGCTATGCTTTAACTTATGAATCTACAGCACTAGTCCCAATTTCAGATGGCTATGCTCGTGTCGGCGTGGATCAAATTTGTCCAGGATATGAATCACTGGAGCTTGACATCCCTGGAAGTGATGATGTGAGGACACTAGGAGACGTCGAGGGTGGTATCATTCTATGGCGCAAGAAATGCATCGTGTTTCCAGGCTGGGCGCCAAGGCCACCATCGTCTCCTCCGAGTCGCGATTCACCACCTCCAGGTCCACATGATGACGACAGGGACGACGACCAGCACAACACAAGTCCACATGATGACGATCAGCCGACTCCGCCGCCGCGTCAGCCGACTCCACAGCCATTTCCGCCGCCTCCGCCCACTAATAAGCAGGGTCAGGGCCAAAAGAGGAAGCAGCAGTACACCGTTTCGTCGATGGGTTTCCGACACGGACCCCGACAGGAGCCCCTCCCAAAAGTACCGAAGGTTCCTCCCCCGAGAGCTTACGACAAGACTGTAGAGGAAAATGCCGCGATCGTGCAAGCCGAGGTGAAAAGACAGCTTGCACCGAGAAAACCCGAGCCAAAGGAAATATTTACGCCAAAGCAGCAAAATTGGGCTAAGGACTTTCTTGAGCATCCATCGCAAACTGAGATAAATAGGCCACATGACTATTTACGCTGTATAAGAAGAGTTCGCTCCCACACGACGACAAGTAGTACTGCCAGCGGGAAAAGAGACGTTGCCCAGCTCGGAGAACAAGCAAAACAGTCGATCTCCCTGCTCAAGGTGTTACCCACTGATCATCAGGGCTCCGCGGCGGACATTGGTTTATCCGACGCGGCGAAATTTGCTGCAGAAGCTGGTATTACACTTTCTCAACTTGAAAGCGAACATATCCCTATTTTGGATGTACAAGTATGGAAATGGGAATACGGGAAGTCTCTGCTGCCACCTGATCAGATCGAGCTTCTACCAACACAAATGCGAAAACTGCATAAGTGGTACTTGGAAGTCACAAAGGTAAATCGAGAAGTTATCCTTGAGAAAGTTACAGAAGAACATTACATAGGTGAAGACCAGGTAAAAATTTATCTTGAAGAACTCTATCAGTTATACAAGCTTGACGCCCTCGACTTGAGTATCATCAGTACCTATAGCCTGCAAGTGATTCAATTCATTTATTTCTAAAATAAATTCTCTAGCTCAGCTCGGTCATTGCATGTAGTAATTATGCTCACTACGCTATTTATGCAGAATGAAGAGTGACGAATGTGAAAGAAAAGCAATCTTTGACATTGGGTTCATTGACCCAAAATGAGTTAATGAGGACTTGCTACGGCACTTCGCCAAGGAAACGGAGAACAACTTGCTAAGTTTCATACATAGGCAATATTATAAAAAGAAGATACTGTTTCCTTACAACTTCGGGTAAGAGTATTACTGTCTTGTACATATTAAATTTTGGTTACTCGATTTTAGTGTAACTGATGAGTTACTGATGTATATAAACATGCGCAGCTTCCATTACATTCTGCTAATCATTGAAGTTGACTCTGCAAGAGTTGAAATCTTAGACTCATTGACATATCCCGAAGAGAAGTACCAAAACATTTTAGATGCGCTCCAAAGGTATTTTCAATCATTATCACACTATATCAGTCTCTTTTGTTCATTTCCTGGGATATCAAGTAACTAATAACTCATTTATTTATTTTTTTACCGGGCAGGGTTTGGAAATCCTTCAGAAAGAGGACAACTGGTGAGTTCAAAGAGGAGCTTAGTTTTTATCATATCAACTGCGAGAGGCAGCCACCGGGGACCAATTTGTGTGCATACTTGTTTGCGAGTGGATTCGCGGGAGGTCAGTGAGTGGAATGATCAGACATGGATAGAAGTACGTGAACAAATATATTCACAATTCTATTTTATTACCATCAATTGTGTTGAGTGTCATTCAGATTGATATTCATATTGATCTCCTTCTTTTATAGTGTGATAGAACGCGGAGGAAGCTGCAAAACAAGGAGCGCTTTCTACCAATTCAAGAGGAAATTGCGGATTTTTGAATGACCATGTCATAAACCCAAAGGGAAGATACAATTGCACCGAATAGACGGGTTCTAGTCCCGGTTATGATCTCCATGTAATCGAATAGACGGGCTCTAATCCCGGTTATGATCTCCATGTAATCGAATAGACGGGCTCTAGTCCCGGTTATAATCTCCATGTAATTGAATATACGGGCTCTAGTCCCCGTTATGATCTCTATGTAATCAAATAGACAGGCTCGAGTCCCGGTTGTGGTCTCCATAAAGAATAAAGTATATTTTTATTAGATAGATATTTCAATTATGAACATTTTGATATGCTATATGTATTTTTCTGATTTGTAATTAATTAACTATATATTTTGCAAAATTGATTACAGTTTTAAATATTCAATAAGGCGGGAATACAAAAAATCCAGAGGCTGCCACGTGGGGGAATCTCTAGTCCCGGGTCGAATTACGAACCGGGACTAGAGGTCCTCGACCACGCGCTGCCAGAGGGCCCACTTGGGGACATCTTTTGTCCCGATTCGACTGTCCCGGGTGAGCAGTCGGGACTAGAGGCCCTCCCCACCCGGTATTAAATGTCCGGTTTCTACTAGTGGTATAGCTTCATTGGCGTTAATACATACTGGGAGATCGCACCCACTGTTTTCGTAGTGCCACATTATGCAGCTGGGACCTGGGAGGCTGCCATGCCTGGGCGGCGTGGTGAGATATAAAATGGGAGGGTGATTCATTCCACAAGTAGCAAAGCCGATATACCTTCCCGTCCTACAACGTGCGCTCTACCACCTCCAGCGGCTCCTGGCCATACTTATACAGAGTGTAGAGATATGAACTGAAATACACACGAAATATATATGCTTTTGATTATTGATAGAGCACATACTTACAACTGGGGATTGGGATTGGGAGGTCTCCGAGATATCTTGAAAACAACATTTGCTTGATCAGAGATGCTGCAACGACGAGTTGAAAGTGTTACAATTGCTATGGCGAGTTGCCTGCGTGTAATTTTTTCCTGAGCCGAGCAGAATGTGATTGCTGGAGTACTGTGTAGGTGTTATCATATTCTAACCAATCAGTGTATTTTCGTGAATTAATTAAGTACTTATGGCAGCAACGAAACATACTTAAGGACAATGAATCGCAGTCTTCATAAATGTTTTGAGACACAGTGACCCCTGGCTCTCGTCCGCTCATCGGGAGCCCTCTTCTGCCTCCTCTCTCCGGCACCTTGCTGTCTCCAGTGGGGTTGCCTAGGCAAAGCCTGGCTGGTGTGGTGCCGTATCGGCGGGCCCTTTTAGTGGCGCGGAGGCGTTGCATCTCGTCGTCGGATCGGAGTTGGCTTGGTCGATGGTGATGCCTGCAGTGGGTTTCTGACGGCCGTGCGGGGGTGGACCGATGTGGTGAGGCTAGCATGTGATTTGCGTGGCAAGGAAGCCCGGCCGGGCGACAAACCCTGGGTTGGCGGCGATGGCAGTGGTTGTTGCTGCAGTTGGGGAAGGCAGATGGTCTCAGCCCTAGCTGCCTTGACATCGGTCATGCTGTGGTGTTCGGCTCTACGGAACGAGACGCAATCCAGAGCTGCACGCCACGCTCCGCCTGTCGCCGTCTGCCGAGCGGAGTTTACCCATTTTGTTGCGGTGCATACCCCTTGGCACCCCCCACGTTGTGGGCGGGATAGAGGGGAGATGGGTGCGCGGGAACTATGATTTTGCTCGGGCACCTCCCTAGGAGCGATGCTAGCTAGCTCTGATATATGTAGAGTAATAAAATAAAAAGAAGTGATAGGTATTGTTATTTTATTCTTTCAAAAAGGGTTTTATTCACGGAGCATTTCAGTTTTTATGTGTAAATGTATGTATGATCAAGGTTTAATCAGAACGAAAGTCTTTTTTTTTTCCGAAAAGGGAAGATATCTCAGCCTCTATATCAACTGATGCACACAGCCCACATGGCATATCTTCTTGCCGACTACTTTTCTTTAGATGAACTTTGCAACAAATGCAGGCTAGTCAAAATCTTGCTCGTGTTGCCAGCTTATATTGTATCATGCATATATCTTCATTACTCATTGAAATCACATCATCTGTTTTGGCAGTGAGTGTTTCGTACCACATCGTACTACTAGAGGTGCGGGGCATGGTGAGGCTACAAAATGTCGGGGTGGCATCCCTCCACAACTCATAAGTCCTTCACGCTGAAACTCGGCATCGCTCTTTTTTGTGGCATAGAGAGTATAGTAGAAATGGACATTTGGAAATTACTTATTTTTTCTAGAACATTTGGAAATTACTGCATATTCACAAACGGTAGAGCATGTTCTAGGACTGGGAGGTTTCTGGAATACATTCAAAGCTGCTATGCCAAAAGTGTCGTTGTGACTTCTCCTAAACGTCAGCGTCACTAAGAACAAATCTCTAAAACTTCTTCTTATTTAATGAAAATGGCAAGTCTTTTGCCTCGTTTCAAAAAAATAAACGTGAGCGTCTCTCCCACACCTGGAGAACGAGCTACCATTGCTCTACTAGACCACACGATAGGATGAGACGACCACGATGACGACGACTCGTCCTTAGAGAAAATTGCTTAACTTTGTCCCTTGCAGTGTTGTTTGCTCCAACTAGCAAACAAAGATGTAGCAGCCAGAGAATGACTATTTGAAGAGGCAACAAGCACCATGACTCCCGATTCTCAGTTGCTATTTTCTCATGTACTGGTTAGGTGTTAGCCTGATTACCAAACTCATCTATCAATCTTTGAATTAAATCTGCAAAGTAGATAGGCAAATGCGTAGAGTAGATCGGCAAATATATTTTCTCATATTCTCAGTTGTTCTAGATTGCAAGTTTTTTATGCGCAGAGTAGATAGGCAAATGCAAACAAAACAAGACAAGTGGCGGCATATGCATATATGCTTTTTTAAACGACTCAAAACATTTGCTATTATTAATTAAGAAGGGGGGTTTGCCCAGTCAATTAACAGAGAACCGGACAAAACTGGTACAACCGGGCCATGCCCACACAACACCAACACAACCAACCAGGGCCAAGCCCATACATAACTTCGTCGAGACCAGACGGCCTCCAACCAAAACTAGAGAGAAGACACCATGACTGTATGGGAGAAGCAGACATGGGAGCTCCGACGAATATGAGTAAGACGATCCTCAAGGAGACACTCGATTAAGCAAGATGCTTTGCACATCTCCGACGTTGGAGGCACCATTGTGGAACTGATCTATGGCGGGAGGGCAACATGGGGAGGCTCCTGGCGGCGCTAGGGTTCAACCCAGTGTCGCCCTGGGGCGCGACATGGCAGGAGGTGTTTCCTTCTCCATCTGACTACTACACATGGCAAGGACATATATGCACATATGTGGAGTCTCATAGTTGATATTGTTGATAAAGGAATATATTAATATAAATATATACAAATTATACCCACCCTCTACACCAACCATGTCTATACTTAGTCCAGACACATTAAGAATGCACGCACCTAAAATGGAAAAAGAAGAAGAAAAATATACCCCACCATAGTTCAAGACTACAAAAGAGGTTCTCCAAAATAAACGCCTCCAAAAGGGGAACGCTACACAAGCGCCTCGCCCAATATAGAAAATTGTAGGTTTTCACCGGGAAGAGGAAACAATTTCTTCAACAAGGATCGTCACTACCAGGTACAACCAATTAAGGCAAGTTCCCGCATATCGAGACTCGGCGCTCGAAAAACACCACCAAACTGAAATCCCCGAGTGCTGCCCACCGAAGTGCTGCTGCAAAGCACGCATTACTAGGATCAGATCCACATGTGCGGTGCGGACAAGAAAATTGTCCTGCAGCCATGCCCGCACAACCTCCTGTGAAGTAATGTCTTCATTGCATCCAAAACTCCACTTCAGTCAGAACAGTTCTTCCAATTATAGCGGTCTTGATGTTTTCCAACTGCTAACACCTGAAAATCGCAAGTTTCGACATGTTCCATGGTGTAAACAGAAAACAGAGCTTCACGACACGCCCCTCTTGATGTCTCACGCGCTGAATTTGAAGACTCGAACAACCGGATCCCATCAAACCGAAGTCCAGGAGTAGATACGTCAATCCGTGAAATTCACCAACGGAGACATCTCAAAATCGTCGATGGCCAGAGCGAATACGACCGGCGGCAGGAAGATGGGCGCGTTGGGTGGAAGAAAACCACTAGGGCCACCGTCGAATCGATACTTGTGGTATCAGAAGGCTTCAACAATATTTCTTATTTTCTGCTACGAACACATGAACAAAAGTTCTTGGAAAGAATGAATATTTGTTATCTTCTCGCAATTTACACGTTTTTGTAATGAAAGGGACCAGTTCTCTTTTCAGAATGAATCATGTCATAATCGTTGCATTCTGTTACGGTACCGATGAACGAGCTTGGTGTGCTGCTTCATGACCATTGCAACCACTCTTTATATTCAGAATGTACCACTTTGGGGGAACAGAATGCAAGCCACCGATCTTGAATTGTTGCTTCAGACAGTAAATAGAGTTTTCTAAGAGAATACTCCCTCCTTCTACATGCGTTGCATATAGTTTTTTTTGTCAAACCTAGCAAGTGTGACCAAGCATATTTTCATGATTGTTCTGGTAATATTGATTTTAACCTGTTAGTGTATGTGATGTCAAGTTACCATGCGCATGCTAAGACCATTATTCTTATGAAAGGGCTAGTATCAGTTTATGCAGTGCAATATCGGGAACTATCATTGGGGATATTCAGTTTTGCCTGCAGATAAATACCTTCGAAAAATGAGAATGATATGAATACAACTGAATGTATATGAGTTACTTAATTAAGTATTCACTCCAAGAGGGAGATACCTATGGATCACAACATTACAAAAATCAATAGTTGTGTTAAAGAATAGATCATTTGTTGCACACGTACCAGTATAAATGACCACCTACCGTGATAAGGTACAGACTACGAGCCTGATGGAACCGGTAAGTAGTTATATATGTGCGCGCCTCAAGGAGTTCATAGAGACCACCTGATACATTTTAGAAGATACATTTTCTTATTGCAACATGGAGGATTGATGTACCGTGAGGGTGATTGACCAACATGTAGGATTAGGAAGCATCGGGAACAACATTATGACAACTTCTCCAAGTCCTTGAACTTTATTTTATACGAAGACTGCCTCCACAACCATATGTTGTCCTGACCCATTCTTTTGATCGGGGACAAGGACGGCCGCGTGCCCGAACCTGTGCTCATGTGCTGTTTCCTGGTCACAAGCGGTGGCTGTGCTTGGCACAGCGGAACAGCAACAACCAAAGTCTCATAGGAGAATGATAAGATAAGAGTGTGAAGACAAACACCCTGAATATTTTTCGGGTTTTTTTGATAAATTGGAATGCGCTTTTTGGACAGTGGTTGCTTCTGTCGAGCAAAATTAATTTTTGGCTCGTCTATTCCTTTTTCTAGTTTAGGGATTGGGGACAACAGCTGCATGAATGGGCCGGGTCTAGAGTTTAGACCATGGGAAGGGATGTGGGGCTCTTCGCAGTTTGGACCGGATAAATGGGCATTTGTCAGGATGGAACTAGGGGAGTGAGAGAATAGGAGGTGCACCTCAAGGCTGATATACCTGTGTCAGCATCAGACGATGCCAGAGTGGCTTCTCTGGAACGGTTGGTGTGCACCGAGACGGCAGCCTCAGATTGTACTGTGATCACAACTCTATTGTGTAGGGTTACGTTTCACATGATGTGGGTGACAACCTTGAACGACAGAGGTTGCAAAGTTGTTGGCCTAGTCAACACATCCCAACAAAATGGTTGGACGGTGTCAGGCAGCGGCACCTGATGTCGTGCAACAACCATTGTCTACGAGTGGTTTCCCTGTGCAGCGAGGCTGAGAGTAAGCGGGTCCTGTGGTGGCGATCCCGGAAGGTGGTTTACGGCGGTCGCACGACTCTCAGAGTCCCAGGCGCACCGTCTAACTTTTGATCCCTCCCTCCTGCTGCGTGACCTGACTTGACTGCGTACAATTCCTTCCCACGGCTTATCGCACCTGTGCTACTCCTACAATCACATAGTCCATACCGCGGGAACATCATGAGCATGACTAGTTGACTAACCGCAAGCGTGGAGTCTACATTTGGCTCACCACTTCCATATACCGTAGCTCATGGTTATTTTCTCCGCCACACCACAACACCATCATTCATCAATGTACTCATTCTTCTTAATGATGTATGTCATCATAGTGACGTGTAGTTATGTATGCTCATGAACTAATTTTGAGTTTCAGAGTTAATAGTGTCGTAACATATGCCTTCTATTTTTGCTCGGTAACATACATTAATAAGAACAGAAGCATACAAGATTGAAATGGGATAACCTCTAAACAAAGCACACATAAAGCTATCATTGTCACCGCCACTCGCAGAAGAAGTGGAAGCGGTTGAGAATGATTTGGACCAAACACCACATGTTGTCTAGTGTAGCACACGTCAAGACCGCAATAGGCAGGAGTAAAATCGATGGGCTTTTTGCGACATGATCTTCCTCATCCGAGACATTGCCCCCAACAAATAAACACCACATACCTAGCATAAGTATTTAATTTGCATAATTCTTTCTCAACGATTTAGCATCTCCTCACCTGATTTGCCGTGCACTATTGACCTATTGTATTTGCGTTACATATCTATCACTACCGGAAAACCATGTGTGTTAGTGACTTGCGTACTAAATTGACCTCGATAATCCGACATACCGGTTAAACACAAAAAAATGCAATTTAGAACAATTTTTTGTGGCTCCATAAAAGAATGATCTTTTGAATTTTCTTAGACATGATTTTAAATTATTTTTCAAAGTGGCGATCTCACTAGGGCTCGACCTTCACATATGTCCGCACTAAAATATTAATAATGCTCTTTGTTTTATATAAAATTAAAAGAGAAAGGACAATTCTAAGAAAAAGAGCAAAGTACTGCAAGGTTGTAACGGACTACTGTTTTAACCGACTCAAACTTGTTCCGAGTGTAAATAAGACACGATGCAGCAAGGCCCACTCGCAGGCCGTATTGGGCACCGACTCTAAGTCTCTAACTGTTTCCGTTGCCAGCACGTAACCGACTCCACGACTCTCGATAAATAAAATCCCTCCTGAAATCCCCAAATCGCGACCATAGAGGATAGAGCCCTCCTGTCCTCCGCGCAACATCGAACATAGCGACAAACATGGCGGCAGCGAAGATCCGATGGGGGGAGGTCGAGGAGGACGACGGGAACGACCTGGACTTCCTCCTCCTGCCCCCCGTCGTCACCGGGCCCGACGAGAACGGGCTCAAGAAGACGATCGAGTACCGTTTTGACGACGAAGGCAACAAGGTCAAGGTCACCACCACCACCCGCGTCCGCAAGATCGCCCGCACGCGCGTCTCCAAGGCGGCCGTCGAGCGCCGTAATTGGGCCAAGTTCGGCGAGGCCGCCAGCGGCGACGACGCCTCCGCGTGGCTCACCGTCGTCTCCACCGAGGAGATCTTCATCGAGCGTCCACACGCCGCAGGTTCGTCCACGTTTTGTGTACATCTTCACACACCGTTGATTCTGTTCCGATTCAAGGACTGTGTTGCTAGGCATTCTCTAGCTAGGTTGGATTGATGTTATTCATTGTAGAAGCGTTATAAAACAAGATTGGCCATCTATCCAGTATACATATGTGTAGTAAATATTTCTAGTTTGTATGAAACAAATCGTCGTAGATATTGGGAGGACAGTAAATAGATTGCTAGCTGTGATATACAATGTTCGATTGATATGTTTTGAAGCAATGCTGGTATTGGGTATTTCCAAGCTGTTAGAAAAATCCAGTTATATATT
The DNA here is from genome assembly GCA_947311845.1 of Poa pratensis. NCBI lineage: Eukaryota > Viridiplantae > Streptophyta > Magnoliopsida > Poales > Poaceae > Poa > Poa pratensis. Next base: position 22,339,243 of record CAMZMU010000111.1, read on the forward strand.
GAGAGAAGCCGCAGTTGAATTTAATTGAATCATGAGTTCTAGAAAGGTTCTCCGGATTGCTGCATTATGTTTGAGTTAGGCAGGTGATTGATGTACAGTTGGTGCTGGCAACGTAGGATGCTGGACCATGGGGTTTCGATTTTTAAGTTCTAATGCGCTGTTAGCTTTGGAGTACACGAATTAATACAAATACATTACTATCATTGAAAATGCCCACACTGTCTCATTCCAATTTCCTGTGACACGACGATGATTATGTCACCAAAGACACGGATTTTTCTTTCTGCATTTTGTTTTAGATGATTTTCTGCTCTTGACGATCGCATTGACACTATTACTTCAGTTGGTACTTGTTCCTGAATGATGATTGATCGTTACTGGGCCACCCAAACTTAACCTTGTACTACTGTGCCATGGATGTTTTATTGTCTATGTCGCTATAACTTGTCCTCTGCTCAAACAGTAACTTGGATCTTCTTGATACTGCCATCCTTGTTGATAATCACTTCATTATTGTTGACTGTTGTTCAGAAGTCCATTAAACTAGCTGCTGTACTATATCTCGGTGCTCTCAGTTTTTAACTCTTCACTTAATTGTAGGGAGCAAAGCTGATGTATCAAGTGTTTCTGGTGATCCACTCGCAATGGCAAGGAAGGAAGGTGCTGCTCTCATGGCTTGCAGAATCTGCGGTAAGAAGGGTGACCACTGGACCGCAAAGTGCCCCTACAAGGACCTCGCTGGAGCGACAGATGGTTGTGACAGGCCTCCTTCTTCTGACGGACCTCCAGCGCTGGGACCTGTTGTTACCAAGGGATCATACGTTCCTCCGAGGCTGAGGCCTAACGCACCGCAAGGTGATGGACACATGCGGCGCAGGAACGATGAGAACTCTGTCCGTGTTAGCAACCTGTCGGAGGACACCCGTGAGCCTGACGTCCTCGAGCTGTTCCGCACGTTTGGCCCGGTCAGCCGTGTCTATGTCGCGATGGATCAGAGGACTGGGACAGGCAGGGGCTTTGGCTTCGTCAACTTTGTCCACAGGGAGGATGGCGAGAAGGCGATCAGCAAGCTCAATGGCTATGGCTATGATAACCTTATCCTCCATGTGGAGTGGGCAGCACCCAGGCCTAGTTAGTTACTAGCTAGTATATCTAAGCAGCATGTTCTTTCAGTGTGTCGGAATTTTGTATTTCTATATTTCTAACGAAATTAGATAGTGACATCCATACACAAAGTGAATTCACCTTCAAAGTGTTTGAGAACTGCGTGAGCGGTGAGCTGTTCACCTACATGGTTGATAATCCAAAATCTCCAAACACAAGCGAGAACTTCTTCTCAGAAATTAGTCTCGCCGCTCAATTCCCTAACCTTTATAATATTTCAAATAATCATAACATTATTGTTCAGAAAGCTTTTGGGAGTGGTGTTAGATCCCTTTCCTTTAGAAGGAATCTTACTGGTCCTAAGGTAACTGAATGGGATAGCCTCATCAAACTTTGTGATGCAGTTAAGTTAACAGCTGAAGGAGACGAGCTAATTTGGCTTTTGTCGTCCTCCGGAATTTTCTCAGTGAAATCTTTCTATGCAAGGCGAAGATTCCGCTAAGGGTTAAAACCTTTCTTTGGCTGATCTTGAAAAAAAGCATCCTAACCCGAGACATTTTATTGAAGAGGGGAGGCAGATGTGAGAAAACTTGTCTTTCCTGTGGACAAGAAGAAAGCATCAACCACCTTTTCTTTAAATGTCCCCTGGCAAGGTATGTCTGGAATGCAGTTAGTGTTGCAACAGGTGTGAACTGTCAGGTAATGGATGCTCGGGAATGCTTAACAGGTTGGCTTGATCAGTTTAGTGAGAAACAAAAATTGAAAGTAACGGTTGGAGTGGCAGCAATTCTCTGGGGATTTGGAAAACTAGAAACTTAGCGTGTTTTGAAGGGAAATGGCCGGCTGAGCCAATTGATGTTGTTCGTCGAGTTTGCTATTGGATTGATTGGTGGGCTAACTTGCAGGTGGTGGAGGACGTAAAACTGGAACTACAAACGGCCGCAAAGCTGCTGGGACGAGTCGCTGAGGAGATATTCAGAGGAGCGCGAGGATGGAACTCCTGGAGACCAAGGCTGGGTGGCTAAAACCTATCGATAAGAGAAGATGTTGCATGGTGCGCGAGGAGAAGTGTTTCGCTGGAGAAGTTTTTTTTCGTTTTGAAGCCTAGATCTTTAGGGAGAACGTGTAGGAAGTTTAGCGTGCATTGGTGTGTTAGGCTCGTACTTGCCTTCTTTTTACTTGCCTTCTTTTCAGTTTCTGGGACTGTATCTCCTGTCAGTGTAGTTTCTTTAAATTCTTGTCTGGCAGGCTTCACTTTTGATTCGGCGGCGATGTTTTGGTGGATATTGTAATAATGGTTTCTCTTAATAGAAATCGGGAGGACCCCTCAGCTTCAAAAAAATCATTAAATAAGTACTCCAGGTTTGTGCCCGGTCACATTTGCCCCGCACGTGCAGTGCTCAATCAATGATTTGAGGGAGAACTTGCCTGTGGCAAGATGGTTAGGTGGGTGGTTGTACCCCCAGCCCACCAGAGTTCAAACCCCAGGTTTGACGCTGGTGTTTCTCATTTAAGGCGGAATATTCTTCAGTGGGAGGCGACGTTCCCGTCGACAGCGAGGCGCCCGTGGTGACTTCGTCAATCTCAAGACTCGACCCGCCGACTCAGTCTCTCGGAGGTGCTCATAGGGGTAGGGTGTGCGTGCGTGCGTTCATAGGGGTGAGTGTGTGCGCGTGTATATGAGCGCTTGCGTTGTACTGTGTTTCGCAAAAAAAAAAAAAAAAAAAAATCAATGATTTGAGGGAAACCTTGAGCTTTTTTTTTTTTTTTTTTTTTGAAATTTAACCACACTATATTAAGCTAGCAAGCCGCCTCATTAAAAACCTTCCAGTCCCCTTAGGTACCCTGGTAAGGAAAAGAGTGCGTCTGAAACTTGCTGCTTTAAACATCCAACACAATTACATCGTTCAGCAGTTTGTCCACCAGAAAATCAGGTGGATCATCTACCCAATTACAATCACTATTTGAAGTAAAACAATATGCTGCTAGCTCATGAGCAACGCTATTAGCGTCACGCAAACAATGCAAAAAATCAACCTTCCCAATCATTGCTGCTTCATCTATGCAAGAGGCAAAAATAGCTGCGGCCGGATCCCACCATTGCTCTTGACCAACACAAAAATTGATGACTTCTGAAGAATCAGATTCAGCTTCAACATTCTGGAACCCCATGCTATTAACTAGTTGCAACCCCTCCAACATTGCCATTGCTTCCATCGTAGTCACATCAGAAGCATGCATAACATATCTGCACCTGGCAGCGAGAAAATTACCCGAGCCATCCCTTACCATCGCTGCCACGGCGCCTGCGCCTATATCTTGGTGAAACGCAGCATCCACATTGAGTTTCACAGCTCCTCCCAAAGGTCGAATCCAACGAGCCGACCCCTGGGAATTAACTTTACTTCTTGCTCTCATAGCATTCCCTGAGATAGCCAAGATCGACATAGCCCAGCGTTCAGGACGGGGATGTTTCTCATCATGTGTGATTTTACGGCGCACCCACCATAAGTACCAGCTTCCTACCGCAATAACTTCCTGCAGTCCAAGGCTTGGAACCCTTGGAAGAGATTTAATCTGCAAATTCAATAAATTTTGGAGAATTACAGGACCTGATAAACCATTACCAGAAGCATCATCAATTATCTGCTGGATTCCCAATCGACCCCAGAGACCTTGCGCCATAGTGCATGTGAACAGAAGGTGACGTACATCATCTGGGCCTTGCTGGCATATGGGACATATATCAGACGTTCCAATATGCCGCTGTGCAAGGATAGCGTTTAAAGGAATAATCCCACGGAGAGCTCTCCAAAGAAAAATGTGAATCTTGCTCGGTATATTCAGTTTCCAGAGCTGAGGCCAAACAGAAGGAGATAGAGTTGCTCCTGCAGTAGTAATCGCCTGGCCCTCTCCCTTGAATCGATGCTCCCATTCTACATGGTATGCTGAGCGAACTGAAAATATTCCGTTCCTGCTTAAGTGCCAAGCTACAAAATCATCAAAGGCGTCCAAATGTAGTGGTATTTGCAAAATCCGTCTAGCATCAGTTTGATTGAAAATGGATCTAATCAAAACTTCATCCCAACATCCCCTCTCATGATCAATCAGATCACGCACTTTTGTGATCAAGACATTACCTCGAGGTTGCGTAACCATACGTGTCGGACTTGAAGGTATCCAAGGATCTTTCCAAATATTCACCCCATCTCCTTTCCCAATTCTCCATATAAAACCTCGTTTAAATGTAGATAATCCAGCAAGTATACTCTGCCAGGTAAACGATGATCCATTTTTTGGTCCAGCTTGCAAGAGATCCCCATGAGGATAATATTTGGCTCTCAAAATTCGTGCACAGAGCGACTCCGGATTTGTAATTAACCTCCAACATTGTTTTGCAAGCATTGCAAGGTTAAAAGAGTGCAGATCACGGAATCCCATACCTCCCTCACTTTTTGGAAAACAAAGCTTCCACCAAGCATACCAGTGCATTTTCTTGGATTCATCATCATCTCCCCACCAGAATCGTGCAATAAGATCCGTGATATCTTTACACACACCTTTGGGCAATAAGAACACTGACATAGCAAATACTGGAATGGCTTGAGCTACCGCTTTTAGTAAAATCTCCTTACCGCCTAAGGATAGCAATTTCTCTTTCCACCCACTTAAAAACTTCCTGATTCTTTCCTGAAAGTGTTTAAAGCAATCACTTCGTTCAGCTCCCACCAAAGCAGGCAGCCCCAGATATTTATCTGATAAAGCCTCTGTGTCTATATGAAGCAATTGACACATATCCACTCTTGTGTCAACACGAGTATTTGGGCTAAAAAATATGCTTGATTTAGCCAGACTCACCAATTGACCTGAGTTTGCACAGTACGTATCTAACACTTGCTGTAAGGAAGCTGCATTTATAACATCTGCTCTCATGAGAATCAAAGAATCGTCAGCAAATAAAAGGTGTGAGACTGACGGTGCACCCCTGCACACTTTGATCCCCTCAATGCCACCAGCTTCTTCTTATTTTGTACCGAACTGAAGATACACATGCCATTATAAGATTCACCCATTGCTCACTAAAGCCCAACTTCAGCATCATATTCCTAAGAAAATTCCATTCCACTCTGTCATAGGCTTTATGCATATCCAGCTTAACAGCACAAAGGCCCTTCTGACTAGCCTTTTGATTCTTGATTTTATGCACACACTCATAGGCCACCAAAATATTATCTGTAATTAAACGTCCAGGGACAAAGGCGCTCTGTTGTGGAGAAATAACCTCGGGCAATATATTTTTCAAGCGAAGAGAAAGCATCTTTGAAATGATTTTGTAGAGCACGTTACATAAACTGATGGGTCTGAACTGAGTTACCAATTCGGGTGAATCAATTTTCGGGATCATCACAACTATAGTCTCATTCCAAGACTCAGGAATAATACTAGTATTGATAGCATGCAGGACCTCCCTTGTGATATCTGCCCCCACTATATGCCAATATTTCTTGAAGAAAATTGCATGGAGACCGTCTGGCCCAGGCGCTTTCAGGTCCCCAATACTAAACACAGCTTTCCGAACATCATCAGCTGAGAACGGCTTCACCAACATCTCATTCATTTGGTCAGAAACTTTTACCGGTATTTTTGCTAGGAAATCATCCTGCGTTTCAGCAACCTCCGAAGCAAAAAGATGAGCAAAATAGTTTCTTATATGAGAATTTAAAACATCCGTACCTTCCATCCACTCCCCTTGGTCATTTTTCAGTTTCTTTATAAAGTTCTTCTTTCTCCTAGCAGATGCAAACTTATGAAAGTATGACGTATTACGATCGCCATTCTTAAGCCAGTTAGTCCGTGATCGTTGCATCCATTGCACCTCTTCAAGTTCCAGTAAATGCTCCACGAGTGCAGCCAAGTCTCTTTTCTTCAATTCATTCTCGTCATTCATAGGCCCGTTCATCACATTCTCCAAATCTCTCTGTGCTTTCCGTAGCCTTTTCTTCGGTTTTTTGAGTACCCGCTGGTCCCAGTCATGGAACTCCGCATGCATGCGATTTAGCTTCGCATGGACATCATCTGCTGGGCCATCCGACACTGCTTTTTCCCACGCTTGCATTACAGTGTCTGTAAATTTCTCCTCAAGCAGCCAACGAGCTTCGAACTGATGTCTACTCCTCGGACCTGCGTGTTGTATCTCCAGATAATGTCCCGTGTCAACCAAAAGCGGACGATGATCTGATCGACAAAAATCCAAGTGAATCAACGCCGCATTTGGGTATATATTTGCCCATGCAGAATTTATCAGTCCACGATCAAGTCGTTCACGTATCCTACCCCTCCGCCACGTGAAAGGGTCTCCAATATATCCCATGTCATGCAGTTCACAATGATCCAGAGTCTCCTGAAAGGCAAGCATGTACTGCTGTGGTCGTGGATTGCCTCCTTCCTTCTCATGAAGGAAAAGGATTTCGTTAATATCGCCAATCAGCAACCATGGCAGATTATTCAGTTGATACAGACCTTTAATTCTGTCCCACGTTTTGTACTTATGCTCCCATTTGAATTCACCGTACATGCATGTACATCTCCATACCTTTCCTTCTTCATCCTCTATTTTGACGTCAATAAACATCGGATCCAACTCTAGTCTTTGGATTTTAATTTCTTTCTTCCAAAAAAGTAAGAGGCCTCCTTTCCTGCCATCCCCAGGACATACTAACTTACATTCCATCTTTGTTCTCCTTCTCAAACATTCAGCCGGATAGCTCTCCAAGTGTGTCTCCGACAAGAACATCACATCGGGATTATTTTTCCGCTGGACATCCAGCAGAGACCGAACTGCCGGGTCATTTCCCAGGCCCTGGCAGTTCAGCGATAACAGTTTCATTGCGCCCGGACGGACCCCTCCAGGGAGCCCGCCGATCCTAGAGATGAGTTTGAGAGGTCATCACTCTTCTTTGATCGTTTCACTCTGTCAGTTTCTTCTCCCTCCTTCAGCACAGATGACACGGGTTGCACTTGGTATGTATCCATATGTTTCCCCTGTAACATGTCACCTTCATCCGAGCCCTCGTTAGGCTCCAGCACGTGGCTCTCACCCTCAATGGCTAGCCGCCTCTTTGCCCCACCATCTACAACATCAATCTCCTGTATCAATGCATCCTTCGGCTTGACAGAATTAGTTGCTATATCCTTCAATAGGTCTTCCGTCTGAGGGTTCAGATACGGTAAAGCATTATGTCGCCAACTTACATGTGGATTATTGCCTCGACCCTGTCCTTCATTAGCATTTGCACCGCGGCCAGCAGGATCTCTGCCGCGGCCTCCTCTCATACCCCCACGAAAACCACCAAATGCCGCTCTCCCATACCAAGTTTCTCTATCAGCTTTAAGAAAATCACCCCACTTAAGTGAATCTTCATCGTGTTCACCCGTGCCACATTCCAGGTGAGTGTGCCCAAACATCCCACACGCTCCACAAAACTTTGGTACCTTCTCAAATTGAATTTTGAAGAATTCTCTCTGCCCACCTCTCACAATGGACACAAAACGAGCAAGGGCTTTTCGAATATCCAGTTTTGCTCGGACTCTGATAAAATCGCCCAAGCCATGTATGCTCATATCCACCTCGACAACCTGCCCGATTCTTCGCTCAGCCAGGTTTCTGATTAGTGCTTCGTTCCTATATCCATCAGGGAGCCTGTGGATTTGTATCCATACTGCTAGGTAATTTAGATCAACAGATTCAGGGGCAGCGAGACCATCATATTCTTCAATGGTAACAGCGTTCTGACGGAAAAGCCACGGCCCTTTCTTGGTAACCTTCAGCCAATCACCCAAGCAATGGCACTGAATCGTGAACATGTTATCTCCCAATGGCCGAAAGTGGACATCACGTGCTAGACTCCATGCATACCGCATATGTTGTTCAAAGGTTTGCGGACTGAAGAAATTCGCTGTGTGAACTTTCGCCAACGCTAACCACTTAATTCCTGCCTTTGGGACGTCTTCTTCCTCCTCAAACACAAGATCATCAATCTCGTCCTCACCAAGCCCCAGCCTCTGCAACATCTCCCCAATCTGCTCCTCCTTCCTTCCACCAGATCCTTCTCCTGACTTGCTGGCCGGATTTGGTTCAGAGGACTTCGTCGCCATGATTGGGATCGAGGAACGACCGTGGGAAAGCTCAAAGACACCTCCTTAGACAATCAAACTGAGAAACCACCCCGATCCAGGCAAAGATATACCGGGCGTTGGGATCGTATCAGACTTGTGATCGGGAATCTAGTCAGGGAAGGACTTCGAATCGGATCAGGAACCCTAGTCGCCTAGGTCAGGAACCCTAGTCGCCTAGGTCTTTTTTCTGTATATGTGGTGTGATTGGAAACCTTGAGCTAAGTGGTAACAATTATCTATACTATTATTAAAAGAGCAAACATGTTCGGATACATTAAATCGTACACGTTCAATTTCCGAGCAACCGTCCAGATCATCCCGACGGTGTTGAGCACCTCAAACACACTCGAAAAAGCGAACTGGTACGAGTCCCTCTTCCGGCGATATTACTATTACGGTGCCTCCAGTACAGCGCCTCCGTCAGGCCAGCAACCAGGCCTCCGTCGCCCCACGGCGGCCGAGCCCGAAGTTTCGTAGGGACTCGACCTCCTCGCCGCGGATGCGTCCCAGGGGGCGGAGGCGAGCTTAGCGGCCCCGGTGGCGGCGCACGGGGAGGATGTGGGTTTGGCGGCGGCCGCGGGGAGACGCCGGGGGACGGATCCTTCCCTGAGGGCTTCCTGGCCCAGACGATGACGACCAACAATCCAGCATCTCCATCGACACGCGAGGTATGCCCGACCCCCTTCCCCTTCCTCGGTTCTGCATCATAGAAGATGTTGTCCCTGCCACAACAACCTCCAGCATGGAGGCATGGCCCCCCTTCCCCTCCCTTGGTTCTGTGTCACAGCAGATGGTGTACCTGCCCCGACGACCTGGAGCACGAAGGCATGGCCCTACTCGAAGCCAGAAAGCCATTAAATCAAGTAGTGAATGGCGGCAAGGACCCCCTGCGTTTCTGTACTTTTCCCCACCTTAGGTAAATACCTCTATTGATTCCTTCATGTCACTAATCCATCAAGTTTGGCTCCTGCGCTACTCCAAAGCTTGTGCCGTCCACCTGTTTGGTGTTATGCTTATGGGGATTCAGCTAGCTCCTTTGATGTTTCTCTTTTTTTTTTCCGAGAGACTGAAATTACCTATATAAGAGATGGATGCATCCAGAGGACTGAATGTTGCTAATGAAGATGCTGGAATTTTTGCACTCTAATCGTTCCAAAAGGAAATAAATAAATAGATGCAATAGAAAAAAAGATGCAATGGTAGAAATAGGTTCACTTATAATCTGCTCTCATATTTACAGATTGAACTATCGGCCAGTTAGCCACGTACGTCGCCGGCTACACTGTCATTGGTCGTCATGGGTTTTCAGTGTTACAATGGAGGCAAAAAGGTTTCCCGAAGTTCATTCGAGAACCTTAATTACAAATTTGATCAGGCCATCTTCTTCCGACATGGAGGTTTCCAATTCATTTATTTTCCTTTTAGCTGATGGTTCTCTGTGGTTACTTTGGTAATGCATCAGGGCCCAAACAGTCAGGATCCAAAATTAAAATGGAGATTAGTCAAGAATTCTTAGCAGCTACACTATCAGATATCTTATTCCTAAGAAAAAATGATATGATGTGGTAGAAACCAGACCACATTTTCTTTTATCATTTCTCCGAAGAATTGTAGAAAAAGTGTTTAATTGATATTAGACTATGGATTTCACTGTAGTTTGAGAAAGATCAAACTAGTGCATACACAGTACACTGTAGTTTGACAGTTTAGACTCCAGATATTTAGTATTTCTTTCCAATAATGTTGAATATTTGTGTTCTTGAACCAATTTGCTATCCTTTTCTTTACTATCACAAGTGGTTCAGTTCCTGCAACACGTGTCACAAGTTGTTGCAGCCATATGGCTCTGGCTATTGATGCTCTGGTGCATTGCCAAGGTTGTTTCCTAACGTATTATGGTTTTAATGCCATTTTTTCAGCATGATAACATATGTGTTTGCCTGAATCAATAAATGTCGGCTTTGTTATATGGGTTCAGATGGTGACAGTGAAGTTGAGCGTATATATTTTTGATCACATGGACAAATTTTTCCTGTTTTTGAAGCTGGTACGCGAGCACGGATTGTTGCCGCCACAATCACTGAGCTACTATGTTTTAGGCGCCTTCTCTGGTTCGAGGTAAAATGTAAAATCTTTGTCCATCTACTTTCTTGCTGATTAATTGCAGCAATGATATGTGTAGTCTTAAGTTGTTTTCATTCGGTTAAGATAAAAAAGAATGCCTCCATGTTAACTTAAAAGTAGGAACAAATTATTGCAGATATACACTTATGAACATCTCCATCTATCAGGCAGAACATATTCTGGTCACATTGAAGCAAGAACAACACAGTGACTGTCCACGTCTTGCAACAGCAAAGTGACTGTCCACAACTGATTATTGCAGGCATACACTTATCAAGGTGAGCACCCCACCCTGGACTTTTTCCTTTCACATCTTGCTACAGAAATGTGACTGTTCACGATCTTTAATTTATACATCCTTTGGAATAAACTCTAAAGTTACAGCCGCTGCTAGCACTATTACACAAAGATAAGTTGTGCTTGCATACTTTTGTCAGTTTGAATAACGCATTGCTGATTGTTTTTTCCTTAGATGTTTATCGTCTGCATGGTCACCGTATTCAAAAAAATTGACAATAGATTTTCAGTTATTCCAAATTTTTATGGGTGATGAAAAAATTATTTGTTTGGTGTGTTCAAGTAATCATTTCAGTAATTCGTTGGAATATACTACACGCAACAATGCAATACATGCAATACATTAATGTATGTGTGTGTGTTTTAATTACTTCAGTAATTATTTGTTTGGTGTGTTTTTATGATAGCTCAATGTGTGTTTTTATGATAGCTCAATGTCATAGATGAGCTCTAGGTACGCATGCGGTAGGAGTTTGCAGGTTATGTGAATTAATTCTTTTTAGCTTTTAGTTTTGCCATTCAGCACGTTTTCTTGCTTCAGCCTCCATGAAACTTCTGGACTAATAATCTGGTATTTTGTTTTCGGTCTAGGCTGAATTCCAGTAGATCTGTGTGTGATCTGAGTAAATCAAGTGTCACTCAAGTGAGAGTACCTAACTTGAATGAAACCATACAAAGTCTCGGAATGAAGAGAAGTGGAGAACTTTATTGGTTCTACAGAGGATATACTATGATTGCAATTGGAGATCATGCAATTTTGAAGATGGTGAAACTTGGAAGTGCAACCCAGCTGAAGCCGTGTCTAGACAGTAGCCAAGAAAATATGCGGAAAGGTGATTACATTGTAATCATCATAATGTTGTTGGTTAAGGAAGGATAGTGAAGTGGTAGTTATTCGTCTCTGCTTTACATGGTTCTTGCAGTTTATTTGCCCCGTTCAAGAATAGCTTCAGTTTCAATGAAAAATCATAACTGCACTCCCTTGATTCCAATGGTGTATTATTATACCAAACGGTAGTTTTGTTGCCTCTTAATGTTTCCATTCACATCCATGGATATGCTGGTTGACCAAGATGTGAGTTATCAGCCACGTAGTTCTTAACTTTTGTAGTTTTGTTGCATAATACTCCTGGATAATGATCCAAATGACGCACCATTTGGATTACTTCTTCAACAACTTATGTTGTACTCTATATTTACACAGTAGAAAAATAGCTGTCTATAGTGGTGCTATAGTGGTTTTACCATGCATGGGTGTTTGCGTTTTCCTGTTTTCTACCCGTTGCAACGCACAGGTCCTTTTCCTAGAGTAAAAGAGGCTACTTGGTAAATATTTGTTGAGTAAAAGCTTGAAAATACATTGCTTCTTATTACTTGTACCAGGAGATTCGAATTATTTCAAAACTATTTAAACTCCATCTCTTTTTACCATGAAAAAATTGCTTCATGTACATTTAAAATTATTAAGTATCATGACTTAAGTAAACTGGAAAATTCTTAGATCACGTTGACTTTGAAACATAAAAATAGAATCATGCATCAAGTGTGGAATGACCAGAAGTTAGTATTTTGGTGTTTCTATGTATTGAAAATATATTGATTAATAGTGAAGGTCATGCGTGCGTCTTTAATTGGGGAAAACGTGTGTTACACGTACATGCCAACTAGTTAGAAAAAAAGAATAGAGAGGTGATACTCCTCCGTCCCAGATTATGTGGTGTCGCCGTTGTCCCAAGTTTGTCCACTAATTTGATCAAAATATAAAACAAGTGTTCTTTATTACAAAAATCGATCAATTAAAAACATTATTGGAATACGAATTCAACGATATAACTTTTGTGATAAATAATACAAATTTCGTCGGTAAATTTAAGGTCAGACTTAATCTCAAAAAACGTGGGTGGCACCTATTTAGACGGAGGGAGGAAGTACCCGGCAACCCAACTCTATTAATTTGATTCCTGGCTCTTGGTGACCTCGTGTGTGGTGAGTTTATAATATGGCAGGGTGGCTCACTTAACAAATATCCCTCATTATTTATTTCAATGTTCGAGATATCGCTTATCGTTTACTGCTCGGTTAGCCTCAGATTAGAGATTAATCGCTTATCGGGCGATTAAACAATTTTATCGGCCGCCTATTTATCGGCGAGTTTTTTTGTATATGTCAACTTCCGGCACTAAAAATTCTAAAATATGCTTTGCAAAAATTATATTTGAGTATTGGATATAAGTGCTACATTGATTCCTTTCTTATGAATCAACAAAATGGGCAAAATTTGAACTATTGTAAAGTTTTACAAAACTATCGTCCAATAAATCGGCTGTCCGGCCGATAAATCACCGATAAGTGGCAAAAATGGTTGAAAATCGGCTGTCAGACCGAAAAATCGGCCCCAACGATAAACTCGGCCGATATGCTATAATCTTATCGGTCACCCCACGATTCACGATAAATCGGGCGATTAATCGGCATATAGGCCGATTTTTTGAACATTGATTTATTTACCTCACATTTTGGTGATTTTGCAAGTCATTAATTTTTTGAATAAGTATATGAAAACATATCAACCATAATATAAAATGTATATAATACAAAAAATATTGAGGTGATTCTAGTAAATGTTAAATTTATATTGTAGAAGTATTAGTTTGACTAAATCTAGAATGTGATGTCGATAGCATGTCTTTAACCCGAGGCACTTGCCCCCGCCGCTAGATGACGCCACCTTTTTATTCTGGCTCTTGTAGCGTGCAACACGATACCATGCAGCTCGTTTGTCTTACTTTAATGTATGCAATACGTTGCGAGCAGGAGGACACCCTTTTTCACACCGCCTTCTTAGCCTCCCTTTTTTATACCTCTCGCGCATAATGAATTTCATCATCGAGTTTCTAGATGGCCTTCGCTTCTATTATGCCAGGGAAAACGAATTGAGCAATATTTGTGTGGGGTTTATTGTGACTCGTACTCTTAAGGTTGGTCTTAAAGGGCTTGCCAGGTGGGACACGTGTAGTCACTGAGCCTTTCTGTAGTATTTATAAGTGCTCAGCCTTCAGAGAGTTCAAAGAGGCCAGCTGATACCATTCAGAAGATGATACTCTTAGAGAAACACAAAGGAATGATATATCCTGGGATAAAATACAATTTGGGATTAGGAAGCATCGGGAACCGTGGTATAACCTGATGCTATATTCGTCTAACTGAATGTTCGTTAAGAACTACTACCTCTTGAGCCATCTGGTCTCCTTCTTGTTTCCTTCGATCGGAGGCGCGGACAGCTGCACGCCTCTTCATCAAGTCTTGTTGCCTGGTGACCAGCGGCAACCCTGTGTGGCCAGCCATTGCTTCAGGGCTGCCTGCTTTTGTTTGAGAATTTTCAGGGCTGCCTGCTAGCATTGGCTCCATTGCCCCGTCACAGTATGAAAGGAGTGGGCCGGTCAGGGTCAATAGTTGCCGGATGGGCTTTGGACTGGGCTAGGATGATGCGGTGGGCGGTTTGCAATTTGGGCTGGATGACTGAGGGTGATAATAATGTTTATTTTTTGAGTTTTAAACAGTCGATCCTGCCGTACAATTAGATAGAATAGAGTTTTATGTACATATATGTTTATCGGCAAGAAACCGATGATTATTTTTAAGGAACATAAACAAACTAACTAACTAAAGCCTAGCCTCCTGGGTCTTCAGAGGGTGATAATAATGTTAAAAATAATAACCTGACGGTTATTAGGGGATAATCCCCGCTCCCATATCCACTCTTGCGGTTCCGGAGCCCAGCAACCGTCTATGACGGTTGCCTGGAACGACGCCTCTAGGAACCGACGTATCCCTTCTAGGAAATTGTTCATCCTGTATATAAGTGTTCATCCAACATCAATAAAGGATTGTTCGATCATTTGTTCGATTCTCTTGTTCGTTTACATCTCTCTCGATTGTGTCTCGATTATAAAGCGTGTGTTGCGTCGCCGTGACCTCAACATGTTCACTCTAGGCGTGGATGACGCGCTGGTCGACCGACTGATGGCCGGACGTACGGCGCTGCGCCTCCGCTGGCTAGGAAGGGTTTTGACGCCTGGTGCTCCTCATTGTATGATCTGATCGTCATTGTGGAAGGAGAGGAATGCTCTGGTGTTTGAGCAAACGGCAGCAACTACCCGCAACTGCGTATCGCAAAGTCGCCAACGAGATCGAGCTTTGGAACTTCTCTGGAGTTGTTAGGCTGGAACGAATTCGGAGATAGTTCCTTTGGGTTGGGGATGATGTTCTTTCTTTTTGTGTAAATGTGGTAGCCATGCCACCTCTGTCATGAGTGGTAACCGGAGACACTATAGTTTTTGCTCTTTCTATTCTAATGGAAACGATACACAAGTCTTTTGTGTGTTTGCAAAACAAAAACACATCCTTTTTCATGTTTATTTAACTCGATTAGGCGAGAAGTAGGGGCAACTTATTCTGACGCGGCGTCGTCCTCGCCATCGATGTGACGCCCCTGAAAAAACCTCAGCCAACCCTAACGACTCACTAAATTCATAATTTCCAAGATCTCCATCCCTGCAGTCTCGTTGGAACGGTGGAGGGAGGATGCAGAGCCCACTGGCCTTGCCTGTAGAGGGAGGGTGCAAATTGGGTCACCTCCCTGTTCACTTGTAGGGAAGTGGTTTGGACATATGTGAGCAGCTCTGTCAGCTGACATTTGAATTTACGTAGGTCGCATCTCGATCTTTGCATGGTTAGGATGTACACAACCAACACTAACGCGCACACACAAAGGATCGCGCCGGAGAATAGCAAAGCCATATAATACGAATACCTATGCAGGGTAAAGACAAAAAGGAAAGGAAAAACAGACAACCGCTACGCCAATGCAAAATTTTCTTATATTATTCAGTAATAAAAACTTTCAAGTTGGCCTCACCGAGAGACGTCACTTGGTCCTGTTCTAACTAGGATATCTTCTTTTTCCTATGTTTACCATTAGCAGATAAAAATACTTTACTTACAAATAGGATCCTGACATTAAAATAAACATTAAACAGTACAAAACACCTCAACAAAATCCAAAATGACAACGAGATACTTGAGATGTCCTTCGTCTTCAACCTCCAAACCATTAGCAGATAAAAATACTTGTATGACCCTTGTATATGACGATTAACAATTAATGCATCTAGGAGATCCAAAGAAGCAAATTAGTTCAAAAATTTGTTATTGGTAAAATACATCAAATTTTGGACAACATTATCAAAACATTTGCAGTACAATAAAGTAAAATTGTTGGTGTAGTATGTGACTCGGGATCTAATAGTCATAAAGGGCTAGCCAGGCCAGGCATGTGCAAGTTACGAGGGGCTGATGAAATCAGGAAGGGCTAGTGAAGCATATATAGCGTGTGTGCGCGCCACAAACAGATACGATGAGAGACCAGTCGATATCATTCAAAACATTAGGGACACAACACAACAGATTGATGTACCTGGGGATGACTGAACACACAACATAGAATTAGGAAGCATCGGAAATAACGTTACAACCTTGTACACTTTTCTTTGACCTGAAATTCCTTCACAGATCACCTCTAGATCGAACCATCAGTAGTCCTATTCGCTCCCTCCATTGGAGTCACAGACCATCGTGCAGCCGCAATAGCCTGGCAGCTTGCTACCCCGTCACCAACGTCCGCCGTCGGTGTGCAGTCAGAGGCAGGCATTGTGTGGCTCGACGGCATGCAGCCTTGGCCTTGTGTCGGTGTCGCAGCTTAACTGTATCTAAAGCTTGCGCTGTGCAGGTGTCGTAGCTAGGGCGGAGACCCCTCCCCCGCTTCCTCCTTATTATTTTTTAGACGATGAAGTCCGGAGTAGTCTCGACGTGTCACAACACTCCTCGTGCCAGCTGTCTCAACAGACTAGGATCATGAGAAAACGGAAGGCTTTTCCACCATGCACCACGGTGCTCAATCCTAATGAAACAACAGAAAAAGGCGAAAAACAAGTGATCACTAATGAACTGTAGTCGCCAATACGTAGATCACGCTTCCACCTATGTTTGATAAACATATCCCTCGTTGTAGCCTCCAATCGTGTAGACCTTCCACAAATAGGTATCGATTCTCCACGTGTTGTAGCAGTGAACTTGAAGTCTTGAACGGAGTTAAGTTATACGTGGTAGGAGCTTATACGCGGTTGGAGCTGAATGTTTAACAGAGAGTAATAAACCCAAAAGAGAAACCGAAGATGTTGGGTGAAAAACATGGGCAGAACGGCAGTGCTAGAAATCTTGAGGCTAGAAAAACTGGTCGTGCCAAGAAAATCTAGCAAAAGTGCTGTAGTGGACTAGAAAAAAATGAAGAGTAGATAATATATCTTTATGGACGATGGGGTCAAAGCATTGTGAATCTCCAAGGTCATGCTCATCACCAAAAGAAATGAGATTCTCAAAGGGAAGAATTGGGGAGTGAACGAGATCTTTTACCGTCACTTCATAACTTTGTACTGATTTTATGCAATTTCTAATCATGTCCATATTGAGTTTACATACTCTCTCCGATCCGGAATTAATGTCGTTGGAAACGATCAGATTGTATACAGCTTATATATACGTACAAGCCATGACACTTTTTTAGCATCGAAGTGAGTAATAAATTTTGGTTGTATTTTTTTTTCAAATATAGGAAGCCCGGCCTCTGTATCGATAGATGCAAGCAGACTTTATTACTTTATTAAAGTTCAATTATTGCAAAGGATTACGTCATGGGTCGCATAGGGTAGATACATGTATCAACCATCTAAAAAGTAATGATAACATGAATGATTCATCAAAATGTCATTCTAAGATCAAAACGCTAAGTGCACTAACTGTACAAATCCCGCACAACCATATCGAGTCAGTTGCACCCATTATCCAAACCCTCATGCTTCTCCATTGGTTGTAGGAAGCACAATATATGGAGGCAATGAGTACAATTTTATCGATGTTAATGAAATGCGTCAACTTTAGGGAGGGAAACAAACGAGCAATATTCGGGTGGTGTATATCTTGACTCCGACTATAACGGTCGGTGGTGAAGTACTGAAGTGCCACCAGATCGGGCACGTGTGGTCAGCGACAGCTAGCCTTCTGGTAGTATTTATATGTGTGTAGCGCCTCAAAGAGTTCAGAGAGACGAGCTGATACAAAGGATCGATGTAGCACGAGGGAGATTAAATACAACTTGGGATTTGGAAGCATCGGAAACAGTGGTATAACCGGGTGCCCTATTTGTGTAACTTCATTTTATTACAAGATTACTTCTTTGTTCATTCGGTGTCCTAGTTCTTTCCCTGATCGGAGGCGTGGACGACTACACTCCTGGGCATGTCGTCGTGTTGCCTGGTGACCAGCGGCAAATGTGCGTAGGCAAGCACTCTGGAAGGGCTACCTCCTTACAATTTGCTCCTTGACAGTACCGAGTTGGAAAGAAAGCGCCGTACAGGAACAAACACCTCTAGTGCGGAATAGTAGCAAATTAGTTAAGAAGTTTATGACCGGTAAAAATAGGTAGAATTTTGAACAATGCTATCAGAAGTTCAGAACATTGTGTGGTTTAGTAAAAGTAAAATTGTTGATGTGGTTCAGCCTGGGAATGGGCTGACTCCCGCACCTAATCCAACCCACACCATTTACTATTGCCTCAATACCCCAGTCCGGCCCACCCCAAAAATTATGAAGTGACGGTCCATCAAGATACTCACACGATTAATATACACACTAATTAATCATTGGTTATCACAAACTGCACAGTTTCACACGTAGTCCAAACCAATTAACAGTAGATGAAAAGAAAAAGGAACCAAAGAAAGTGTCATCTTCCACCATCTATTTCCGTCTGCATCTACCATGGGGAGAAAGATAATGGCGAGGAGTTGCTGCTCATGGATCACCTTGGTGAGAAGGGCAGGGCCGGAGGACGGAGTGGTGTCCTTGTCTTGCCTGTGCCACGGGCGACGAGGCAGGGGATGCGGCGGAAGTACTCCTGGGCGGCGCCGCCGGTCGGCTCAGAAGGTCCGTGCTCCAGATGGCGGCGGCGGCGTGGGCCTTGACTTATGCGCGTCGGGGTGGAAGAAATCCGGTGGCCGGCGTCGAGGGAACGCAGCACTAACACTACGTGGCGGCGGCGGCGGAAGAAGGGGAATCGGGGGAAGGCGGCGACGAGGCGTGCCCCGAATGCCTCGTGCGGGTCCAAACCCACTGGTTCAGCCCGTTCATGTTCTTTTTTTCAGACACCGAACCGCACCGCACCGCCCTGCTTTTCTGTTAAGTCCGCACCGCTTCGGACCACGAAATCATTTTCACCCATTCAGCCCAAACCGTTTGAGGCCGAAGCATAATCCGCACCAAAATCCCCACTTCAACCCGCACCATTCCCAGGCTGAGATGTGGTATGTTTGTGAATCCGACTCTGACATTGATAAAGGTTCTAGCCAGGTCACGCATGTGCAAGTTTTATGAGTCCGATACTGATAGAACCTGGAAAAGCTGACAATACATATATACTCCCTCTGTTTTCTTAATATAATATGTTTTAACTCTTTACCACATTCACATGTATCTACATATATGTAGACACATTTTAGTGTGCATATTCGCTCCTTACAATATGTATCTAGACAATATGTGGAAGAGCTAAAACGTCTTATAATTATGAATGGAGGGAGTATATGCGTGTGAGTATGCGATTGTGGGTGACCCGGTCCCCGCTGCGGCTATTCAAGCTTGATGAATGTGTCACTCCTCCCAGTGGACGTGGGAGGCATTGCCCCATGGTGATAGTGTTTTTCTCATTGGGTTCCCGTCTGCCGAGGATCTCAACAGGGTAGACGGTTTTTAGCTTAATATTCCGTCTTTTAAATCACAGGCCACTATTTCTGTTTGGAAGGCGCAAGAGGATGTAGCCCCGATTAAAGTGCTCGAGAAGGGCTGGGTACATGTCCAAGGAGTGCCTTATGCTCTGAGGCACTTCCTTGGCTTTTGGGCGGTCAGAACCCTCATACGGACTACTCTGGACGTCGATCTTGTCACTTACCGGAACCGTGGTATTGTTCGCATTCTGCTGGGTATGCTGGACTCGACAGTGCTTGATAAGCGAATGGGTGATGATGGTCCGTATGTTGGGGCTTCGTGTATGGTGAAACTCAAACAGTACGGGTTTTACTTCAGTCGTGAGCCTGCGGATTTTGTCCAGGATCCCAACTTCGTCCCCTTCTTTTGGCGAAGAAAGAGTGATGACACTGATGAGGAGGAAGGAAACGAGCACGGCTTGGGCGACACTTTGGGCCAGGATATCATTCACAGTACCCCCTCCAACATGGATGTGGATGGCACTTCTTCTTCAGGAACCACTGTAGCTAACAAGACCGTAGCTCCCGGGGCTCAAGTCAGGTCAGTGACGGCGATAACTCCATATAATTCAAGTCCGGGCACTCCAAGAGGACGAGACATTGTGGAGATGATCCACCGCACATCGCCTACCTTGCTGCGCCCTATCCTGGAGATGGCGCCGTCGACTGAGTCTGCAGGGGGTGTGGCATCCAGTGGGCCGATTCCACCTACTGGCGCTGCGGGGCTAGGAGCAGCGACTGAGGCTGTAGCAGGCCAATTTGGCCTTTCGCCGGCCAGCTGCAGGTCCCCAACCGCAACGGCTGCTGCTGGGCTGGGCCGTGGTGTACCTGGGAGCAGCCCGGGTGGGGCATCTATGGCTTCTGGGCTGGGCTGTGGGCCTCCCTTGGACGCTGCACTCGGGCCTCGCTCGCCAGGGAGGGTGGCGTATGGAGCAGCACCAGGCGGGGCTCTGGCAGTGGCAGCTTCGACTTCGCCGCCGATGCCTGGCGCGGCGTCGCACCAGGATGCAGGGACGCTCGACCTGTTCTCGAGCCAGGACGGCAGCGCTGGGCTGGTCTCCGGGGGGGCTTCTACTTCACCACAGCCTCCCCAGGATGGACTGGCCCATGACGCTGTTGAGGTGGGTGTGGTCTCGTCTCCGACACGGACCCACCCGTCTCACGATGCTCCACTTGCTGCTGCTATGATGGCGGGGTTGGCTACTACTTCGACCAAGCCGACCCCCGCCATTTCTTCCACGACTGCTTCGCTCACTGTGGGAGGCGTCATCACGCCATCCACTCCTCCGTCTCGTCGCAGCGAGAGGTTCGGGGTGAAGGTAGATGGGGCCTCGGTGACTGACGAAAACTCCATGACGAAGGCCATGCGTCGCAAAGCGGCGCGCGACTTGGACTATTCTGGTATGGAGACGTCGTCGAAATCTTTTCTTTCTTTTTCTCCTCAGTCAATTCATTCAAAGCTTAGTAGTGTAGGAGTTAATCTTGGTAGTAGTAAAAATCAAATTCATGTTTCAACTAATGTCTTGAGACATATGGAATTTGACCATTTCACGGTTATTCCTAAAGTCTCGACTGGTTGTCCGCCACCTATATTGATGAAGAAGAAGCGATTGCCACATCAGATGGTCAGCTTTTTCTCATCTCATTGGTGAAGTGTTGGACGGAGGGTTGGATGACGACGGATTGGGCTCATTGTATGAGTTAAAAGCATCCGGTCGGAAATCTAAATCTACCTCCAACAAGTCCCAGAAACGGAACAAGCTAGCCAAATCCCCCACGGTTTCCCAATGAATGACATGTTTGCAAATAGCAGAGGTCTTGGTGACTTGGCTAAACATTTGCACTTTGCTGGTTGTATTCGGGACCATAATTTGGATTTCTTAGCTATTTCTGAGACGGGTAGACGTGAGTTCTCGCAATCTCTATTGAACCGCCTTTCAGGTGGTATAGAGTTTGAGTGGTTCCACGTCCCCCTCATGGCCGCTCCGGAGGCATTTTACTGGGTATCAAGACTGATTCCATGGAAGTATTGGACGTTACAGATGGTGATTTCATATTAAAATACACATCCATAATAAATCCGACAATTTCATTTGGAATCTTGTTGCCGTGTACGGGCCAGCCCAGGATGCGGCTAATACCTCCTTCCTCTGTGAAATGGTAAACTTGACAAAAGATAACCCACACCCTCTTATCATTGGAGGGGACTTCAATTTGCTACGTTTTCCGTTTGAGAAAAGTCGAGGGCGGTTTGATAACCGTTGGCCTCTTTTGTTCAATGCAGTCATTGACAGCCTGAACTTAAGAGAGATAACAATGGTGGGGAGACAGTTCACTTGGGCTAATTCTCTCCCTGAACCTACATACGAGAAACTAGACCGTGTACTGATGGATACTGAGTG
The DNA here is from genome assembly GCA_947311845.1 of Poa pratensis. Taxonomy (NCBI): domain Eukaryota; kingdom Viridiplantae; phylum Streptophyta; class Magnoliopsida; order Poales; family Poaceae; genus Poa; species Poa pratensis. The sequence continues at coordinate 22,361,222 of CAMZMU010000111.1, forward strand.
GGAAGATAGGTTCCCATTGGTGTCGGTACGGGCTCTAGAACGTATTGAGGGTCTGTCAGACCATCTCCCATTCTTTTGACCACTGGAACCCCTAGACCACAGTGTAAACCACGGTTCAAGTTTGAGCTTGGGTGGTTGCACCGAGAGGGTTTCCATGAGATGGTTACAAGAATATGGGAAAGACCAGTTTGGGTGATACGCCTATCCAGCGGTGGAACAACAAGATACGTGCTTTACGCATGCACCTCGTTGGATGGGCTCGTCATACTACTGGTTTACTTAAGAAAGAGAAGGTACGACTTTCCTCCATAATTGATGCTCTTGAAGCACTAGCAGAAGTTCGGTCACTATCCACGCAAGAGATTGAGCTTAAGAGCCAATCCAATGCACAGATAGCAAAACTACTGCGAGAGGAAGAGTTAAAATGGTATCAACGTTCCAAAGCCCAATTCATCCTAGAAGGGGACTCGAATACTCGATATTTCCATGGCATTGCCAATGGCAGACACCGGAAAAAGCGTATTCATTCTAGTCCAAGATGCGGGGACGATTGAGGGCCATGAACAACTAAAGTCGTACATTACAAATTACTATAAAGGCCTGTTCGGGGCCCCAGAGGAAGGAAACTTCACTTTGGATGAGTCTCGGACAGATGATATACCCCAGGTTTCAGACGAGGAAAATGGCCTACTCACTAAACCCTATTCGGAGGAAGAAGTGAGAAAGGCGGTTTTCCAAATGAAACATAATTCAGCACCTGGACCTGATGGTTTTCCAGCCGAGTTCTACCAGAACTTCTGGGATGTTATCAAGTCTGATCTAATGTAATTGTTCGCTTGTCTTCTTATGGGACAACTAGAGTTGTTTCGGCTCAACTTTGGTGAGATAATTTTATTACCTAAGGTTAACGAGGCAGAAAGGATTCAACAATTTAGACCTATATGCCTTCTTAACGTTAGTTTTAAAATATTTACCAAAGTGGCTACGATTTGACTTAACAGTGTGGCAGATCATGTGATTCGTCCGTCTCAGACGGCTTTTATGCAAGGTCGCAATATTCTTGATGGAGTTGCGATCCTACATGAAACAGTTCACGAACTACATAAGAAAAAGCTGAATGGGGTAATTCTTAAAATTGACTTTGAGAAAGCCATGATAAAGTCAAATGGTCTTTCCTTCAGCAGACCCTCAGAATAAAGGTTTCTCTGAGGAGTGGTGCACGTTAATAGATTCCTTTGTTTCGGGAGGAAGTGTAGCCATTAAGGTCAATGATGACACTGGCAAATACTTTCAAACGAAAAAAGGTCTTAGACAGGGTGACCTGTTATCGCCAATACTATTTAATATAGTAGCTGATATGTTGGCCATCTTGATCGAACGCGCAAAAACTGAGGGCCAAATTGAAGGAGTGATTCCACATCTAGTCGATGGTTGTTTATCGATCCTTCAATATGCCGATGACACAATCCTTTTTATGGAACATGATATCGAAAAAGCTCGTAACTTAAAGCTGATCTTGTCAGCCTTCGAGCAACTTTCGGATCTTAAGATTAACTTCCATAAAAGTGAATTGTTTTGCTTTGGCGAGGCTCAAGAAAACGCCACCTTGTATGCTGAACTTTTCGGATGTGAGCAACGACAATTTCCCATCAACTATTTGGGTATTCCGATTCATTATCGGAGACTTACAAATGCTGAATGGAAAAGAGTGGAGGAAAGACTGCAATTACGTTTAAATATCTGGAAAGGCAAACTCTTATCTCTTGGTGGAAGATTGGTTCTCATAAATTCGGTACTAACGAACATGGTACTGTACATGATTTCCTTCTTCCAGGTGCCCAAAGGAGTCTTGAAAAGATTGGATTATTTCAGTCTAGATTCTTTTGGCAAGGGGATAGTGAGAAGAAAAAATATCGGCTGACTAAGTGTAGTGTGGTTTGCTGCCCTAAAGACAAGGAGGGCTCGGAGTTCATGACCTTGAGGTCAAGAACAGAGCTCTCCTAGGTAAATGGCTCTTCAAGCTTCTTTCTGAAGATGGAGTGTGGCAATCCCTCCTTAGGAGAAAGTATGTAGGAAATCAAGCCGTATCTCAGGTTCTTTGGAAACCTGGTGATTCACACTTCTGGGATGGCCTCATGGCTACCAAAAAGTATTTTTTTTCCCACAAGGATCTTTCTCAATTAGGGATGGATCGGAAATTCGTTTTTGGGAGGATAAATGGCTAGGACAAACAACTCTCAGAGAACAATATCCGGCTCTGTATGCGATAGTCCGAAACAAGAGCGACACGATCGCCAAGGTGTTGGGTTCCTCCCCACCAAATGTTTCGTTCAGGAGAAGTTTACTTGGAACAAGACAAGTATCTTGGAATGCTTTGCTCATTCGATTGGATTCCATCCATCTGTCGGAAGGTCCAGATAAATTTCAATGAAATCTTACGAAGAATGGTAAATTCTCGGTTGATTCCATGTATAGAGCACTAATCGTACCCGAAATTCCAGTCGATATTAAGGATAATAACAAGATTTGGAAGATGAAGATCCCGCTAAAAACCAAGGTGTTTGCGTGGTATCTCCGTCGAGGTGTAATTCTTACAAAAGATAACTTTGCCAAACGCAATTTCCATGGAAGTAAAAAGTGTGTCTTCTGTCAACACGACGAGACTATTACCCACTTATTCTTTCAATGCGAGTTTGCTAGGTCTATATGGTCAGCCATCCAGATAGGTTCTACCTTACATCCCCCTAGATCTGTTGCAAACATTTTTGGCAACTGGTTAAATGGGGTTGATCCTAGGTTTAAACTATTCAGTAGGGTGGGAGCGATTGCCGTTATTTGGTCGTTGTGGCTATGTAGAAATGACAAGGTTTTTAACGATAAAAATGGTCTTTTATGCAGGTTATTTATCGGTGTACCGCAACGCTACGGACTTGGTCGGCCCTGCAGCGCGTGGAGCACCAAGACTTGTTTTTGGAGGTGGCATCTCGGTTGGAGGCGGCGGCCAGGGAGCTACTCTCGTGGCACGGTTGGCAACATAGGCTCCGGATCGACTTACCACCTATTTAGACGGCTTTACAATTTCTCATCATGATATGTAATCCGTCTTGTTTTATTTTCAGTTTTGGGTACTCGTGAACTTTTGGCTGTGTGCATCCTCGTTATGTACAGCCGGGTGTAATGCTTAAAACTCTTAAGTAATAAAATCCCTTTATCTAAAAAAAAAGTATGCGGAGGTGTGCGCCGCAAAGAATTCTCAAAGAGACCCATTGATATTTTTCAGAAAATAACTTCCGTTAGAGAAACACAACTGATCGATGTACCTGGAGGTTGATTGAACACAACATAGAATTAGGACGCATTACTCGCTATATTAAGGCGCGTCACTTTCTCGCCCTCTCAGCCACCCGACCACTGTTGCTGGAACAGTAAGTACTGTTGTACACTGTTCACAAGAACCGTGCTCATTTTTTCCATTTTTTTTGGCCAAATTTTTTCAACTTTTTTTTTACTTTTTTTTACGTGCTCAGCCACCCGTCCACTGTTTTGAGTTCTCCTTTTTCTTTTTTTCCCAAATTTTTTTTTTACTTTTTTTTACGTGAAATGCTCAGCCACCCGTCCACTATTTTGAGTGCTCCTTTTTCATTTTCCCCAAATTTTTTTTTACTTTTTTTTACGTGAAATATATGCGCGTCGACGAGTAGGTTCACGCGAACGGTTTTAAGTTTTGCCGACTCTAACTACTCAATTTTGGATCCAAACTCGCACAAACATTTGACACATTTTGCCAAAAATTTTGCAAAAAAAAATCCCTGCATTTTCTAAAAATTATATCGTCGAGCACTTCTCAGCCTGAGAGGCCTCCGTGCACTGTTCAAGCTACAGTTGTCACTGTTGTACACTGTCCACATCAACAGTGATTTAATCCGCGCCGTCATCCGCCGATCGAACGGTCCGCACGGCATACCCATGCCGTTTTTCAAAAAAAAACCGCAGATCGCAACGTTGCTCCGCAGCCCACACTTTCTCGCTGCAGAGAACCTATCCGCGTTTTACTAAAACCCCACGGACCCTGCCGAAAAAATTCGCCACATCCCCCTTCCCCCCTTTCTCTCTCACGTGCGGCGGCGAGATCGCCGCGGCCGCCGACGCGGCATGTCACCGCACTGCTCTTCCCCCGTCAGATCGACGCACACGGGCGGCTCCGTCATCGCCTTTTCTCCCTCCTTGCTGAGCGCCGCGTGCTGGGACGCCGGAGCCGCGCCGGAATCGTCCGCGCCATGCCTCTGCTCCCTCCGTCGCGACTGCTCGCCGCCGGCGACGCTCCAGCCACTAAACCGCAGCGGCGCCGCCACTTTTGGGTACCCCACATCCAAGCGCGTCCCACACGGCCAGAACCGCGTCCCAGATGCCGGCGGTTCGACGCCGGCGAGCTCACCGTGGCCGCCGTGGCCTCTGCTAACGTCACCCCGACGTCGGGGTTGGCCCGCTTTGTCAGCGACTTACACTTTTTCACACAGATTTAAGAAATTGCTAAATCTCCGACATGTGGGCCCAGTTTGCTCACATATTTTCCAAAAAAACAAAAAAATACTGCAAAATGAATAGTTTAAAATCTATCCATCAGAAAAATATGAAAAAATTATCAAAATGTCCAGAAAAATACATGCTAACTACTTACAACAGAATACAAACATTTTTGGACATTTTAACTTGCCAAATATTTAGAGACGACCTAAATGCGTTCCCTCTAATTAAATGAAGTTGAATTTAAAAAATACTTATATACTGAAAATATGAAGGAAAAAAAAAGGTCCAGAAAAATATATGCTAACTACTTACAACAAAATACAAACATTTTTGGACATTTTAACTTGGCCAGTATTTAGAGACAACCTAAATGCATTCCCTCTAATTAAATGAAGTTCAATTTAAAAAATACTTACATACTGTATTCCACCGATTATGTAGCTTAATTAAATATGGCAACATACAAACACAATCCTATAAATATTTGAACATTTAAAATTGCTAACATTTTTTAGATACTCAAGACGACAAATTCCAACGAATTTTACCATTTTGAATTGAAATACAAGAGTAGCTTTTACTTAATGTCGACGATTATTTTCTTATGACCTACAAATTTATTGTTGTTCACGCGGATTACATTGTTGCACCTGTTCATTTTTACCGGTTGAAACATCTGTTGACAAAAAACAAAAAACAAAAAAAAACACGAACACCCATCTAATATTTCCTCTCCTAATAACATTTTATTTCACTACTATTTTTTTTTTGACTTTTCTACCGTAGGGGAGAACCCCTACGGTTTACTGTTTCACTACTAATCACCACACGGATGCAAATAAAAAACAGGCACAAAGCTTAATGTATTATACAAATCAAATCTGCCACTCTACTTGCAAAATATATTATGCAACCAAAGCAAAAAATAATTCATCACCACAAATTAGCATCAAGGGCGCGGCGTGCGCCGCGCCGATTCAACTAGTCGGGAACAATGGTACAACCTGGCGGCATTTTCTTCCACACCTGAAATTCGTTGGAAGACCAGCTGAAGAAATAGCTATGGTCCTCTTTGATCCTTACATCGGAGACGGAGACGACCGTGCATCCATGCACTATCGTCAAGCTGGCCTGGCACCAACATCGGCAGTGCGCAGCCAGAGCCAGGCGTTGCTGCTTCACGACATGCAACCGGCCTTGGCCTGTGCCGGCGCCGCAAGTATGGCGTTGCAGCTCGACTGTGTCGAACACTTTTTCTGTGCAGGTGTCACAGCCAGCAGGGCGGAGACCCCCTCCCCAAACCTTAACGATTAGCTCCCTCGTGCAGGTGCATATTAGTATTTGTACAAAGATATTTTTTTGCGAAAAAGAGAGTGATTATCTTGATTGTTACTTTTTTTTAATCCGATCCTGATTGTTACTTGTACCCTGACCAAACTAAAATCACACAATGTGCATGCGTATAAGGGCAGCAGGCCAGCAGCCCAAAGCCCACAACTGCCGATGTGGCGAAGAAAACTCTGATCGAGAGGAAACATCCTGCACAAAACAGTAGAAGGTCAGTTCCCACCGAGGCTCTAGATTTTTTTTTTTTCGTCTCGCCCAACAGTTGCTTCCTACTTTCGACCTGCTCCGCCACAGAAACATGGCGATCTCAAGCAGTTTTGGCATATTTGGCGCACAAGATTCTCGGCGCCATTCTCTAACTGATGACTTGCTGCGTTTGGGCACTTTGCGGATGAGGGACTGACCGAACACTTCTGCGCAACTAGATAACGGAGTGCTAAATAGTGGATCCGTGCCATGATGACTCCATATCCAACGACATGTTGACATATTCACATCAGTCCTTGACAAAATTTGAGCATCCAAGCGCTTAACTGTCGACGATGTCGCTTCGCCTGTCCCGCTCCCCCCCCCCCCCCCCCCCCCCGAAGGCGATTCCCAATGCCACCACGAACTACCCGATCCCACGAGAAATCTCCCTGTGATTGATGATCCCCCACCGATCCCCCGTATCCTTACTTCCAATATCGATGATCCGCCCAAGATTTCCAATCCCGCGATTCCCAAGTTCCTACCGTGTGAGTTCAGAGATAGACTCCACTCAATCGTCAAGAAATCCCCAAATTCACACAAATCCATCTCGCACCTCCGCAATAGATTCGCGACTCTGTGGTCTTCGAACAGATCCCCAACGGCACCCCCCCCCCCCCCCGCCGTCACCCCGTCATCTACATCTTCCGCAATTGCTCCAGCCCCCATGGCGGTGATTGCGGTGCCCCGTATCGAGACGGTGGTGCTGGCCGCGAGGTCAGTCATTCACCCACTGATCACGCCCCCCCCCCCCCCCCGAGAGAATGAGCTGGCGCTATCAACGATTCCCTCCTCCCTGCCCAACGGCTCCTCCACGGTCGTGATGGCCGGATTTATGGCAGGCGGATTCGTCGCCGATGATAATTCCTTTCTTCTAGCAAAGCCACCTGACCCTGGCGGATTGGCTATAAATCTCGTCCTCCATTTTCAAGCCATACACCACCACAAACACTGCGATCCTCCCTGCACTATCCCCTCTCGTCTTACTATGGAGACCCACGGTGAGAAATCCTCGGCGACGGCTGCCATGGCGACGGCGGTCACCACCACCACCCCCGCTGCTGCCAGTCCCCTCAACACTGACACTGGTGGCAGTGGGGTTGCGGCTGACGGCCCCTCGTGGAGGAGGGACGGAAAGCAACATGTGGAGGACGACCGCACCGACGAGGAGCGTGCGCCCATCTCCGTCAACCTGGCCGTGGCTCGCGGCCTGATGCCTGTGCGTCTCCTAGCTGTTGGCGTCTTCCTCTCGGTGATCAACATCCCCTCAAGACAATTGGTGAGCTACATGAAAAATGTTTGGAAAATTAGAGGCTCCCTGGAGTCGCACCAACTCGCAGATAGGCGCTTCGTACTTGAGTTCTCCAGGGAAGGCGACTACGACCATGTCACGCGTGGAGGACCATGGAGGTACCAGACCGACGCTGTGCTCATCCGCAAGCTGGAGGAGAAAGAGGACCCGAACACGGTGCAGTTCGAGTCCTTCCCCATCTGGGCCCAATTCAAGAACATCCCGTACTACCTCCTGTCAAAGGAGCTGGCGCGGAAGCTGGGAAGGAAGCTTGGCCACTTCATCAAGATCGACAACTATGCCCGCGGCGACATCAACGACAAGATTCTCCGCGCCAGGGTGCACCTACCCGTCGCTCGGGCTCTCCAGCGGTGGATCACCATGGAGGACGAGTTCAACGGCGAGGAGGTGGTCGCCAACGTGCTCTACGAACGCCTACCATCCTTCTGCCTCTACTGCGGGATGATTGGCCACCAGGAGGCGGCATGTGACCTACCGCCAGCAATCAGGACGCGGAGGTACAGGCAAAACCTCGGCGTCCCCCCGGTACATCCCGACGACAGGAGGCAGTGGGTCATCCCCGAGTCCACCGGCTCCAACGGGCGCGCTCTACAGATGGACTCCCCCTGGCGGAACGTGGCGGCCCTCGGTGCGAGACGCGTTCGCGAACCCCAGGCACAGCTGGCCATCGTCGCCACGGTGGCCGAGGGCGTTGGGCGGCTCTCGGTCCAGGAGAACGCGGGAGGTGCAGGAAGCGAGGCGAAACTGAACACCATCGACAACACAGAGAACGGGCATGATACTGCAACCCCGAACAGCTCCATCGCCTCCATGATCGACATCGACAAAAACAAGACGGAGACGAACTCAAGGTCTTCCGCCTCCGACGACAAGGCGGGCGAGACGACGCCTTTAACGAAGAAGTGGAAGAGAATCACAAGAGAGGAAGGTGGAAGCAAGGATACGGATGAAGCAGAAGCGGCCCTTGCCGCCGCGGATGCTGCGATCACCATCTCGCAGAACCTGAAGGCCGAGCTGTCCAACAACCAAGCTGCTGATGAAGCACAAGCGGCCCTAGCGGCAGCGGACGCTGCGATCATCGTCTCGCAGAACCTGAAGGCCAAGCTGAACAACAACAATGGTGCTGAAGAGGGAAGACCGAAGCTGGGGAAACGTCTTGGCTCGCCTGAGCTGGGACAGGAGAACAACGACACTGTGATGTATGAACGCAAGAAGAGGAGGGGGGTGGACACTTCTTGCAACAGAGAGGCAAACGGTGACACATGGGGTGGAGGAAAGAAGGAAGCAACCAGTCCCGGGGCTACTGGTCAACTGACAGGCGCGAATGACGGCGCCTGTCAGAAGCAATGATCATCTTGGCCTGGAACTGTCGGGGCCTGGGCCAGCCCCGCACAGTTCAAGAGTTGGTGCTGCTCATCCGCATCTATAGGCCAAATGTAGTTTTTATTAGTGAAACCAGACAAGGTGATAAGAAAATAAAAGAGTTGAAAGGGAGGCTTGGCCTCAGGAACTGCATTACGCAGATAGGCAAAGGTAAAGGCGCCGGCATTGCTTTGTTTTGGGATGATCAAGTTGAAATAAAGGTTTTATCGGAGGGTCCGAGGTACTTTGATGTGTTAGTGACTGATATCCCCAATGGCCGGAAATGGCGGGGCCCTTCCTATATGGTGAACCAAAAAGTTCTGATAGGCATCACATGTGGACAACCTTGCGCAGAATTAAACCAAATGCTAATTTGCCGTGGTTGATGATGGGCGATTTCAATGAAACAAAATGGCAGCATGAGCATTTCTCTGAAACTAGAAGATCTGAAGCTAGGATGGCAGATTTCCGTAGAATTTTGTCCTTCTGTAACCTGCATGACATCAACTTTGTAGGCCCTCCTTGGACTTTTGATAACAAGCAGAAGGACAAAAGGAATGTCAGAGCTCGTATTGACAGGGCTGTAGCCTCCCCTGATTGGTCCGCTGTTCATCCTAAGGCTAAGCTGACACACATCTCCTCGTCAAGGTCTGATCACCTTCCCCTGCTCCTGGATTTAGATGGCCTTTCAGAACAATTTAAAGCTCCTGCAACCTTTAGATATGAATACATGTGGGAGAGGGAGGGCAATCTGTCAATGCTCGTTGAGGACGCTTGGCACAGCTTGCCTCCGGGTACCTCCTGTCGGGAATTATTGACAAGATCAACTCCACTAGAGATCACCTTAAAGACTGGAGTAGAGAAAATTTTGGTAATGTGACCAGAGAAATAAAGGAAAAAAGGAAGAAGCTCAACACGATTTGGTCCGGCCAAAGATCAGCTAACCGTGATGCAGAGGCCAGTAAACTTTGCTCCGAACTGGATGAACTTTTACATCGGGAGGAGATGATGTGGAAACAAAGATCCAGAGTAACATGGCTCAAAGAGGGAGACAGAAATACCAAGTTCTTCCACAGGAAGGCAAATTGGAGGCAGTCTAAAAACAGCATTAAAAGAATCAGGGGACTGAACGGCAATTGGACGGATGACCCGGAGGAAATCAAAACACTAGCGTCCGATTTCTTCAAAAACCTGTATGAGAGGGATAACTCTGTGAACCCGACTGAGCTGATTGATCTCCTCGACAGCAGAATTTCGTCTGAGAACAATGTGGAGCTATGCAAAGAATTCACTGACGAGGAGATCAGTGATGCACTGTTTCAGATTGGGCCTCTAAAAGCCCCTAGGCCGGACGGGATGCCGGGCCGATTCTTCCAACGCACTGGGCTGTGATGAAGGAAGAGGTTATCCGGGCGGTTAAAGGTTTTTTTGAAACAGGGCATGTTCCTGAAGGTCTTAACGATACCTGATCGTGCTGATACCGAAAAGTCAAAAGCCTGAGAGCCTCGTGGAGTTCAGGCCAATAAGCCTATGTAATGTCATATACAAGATCATTTCGAAGTGCTTGGTCAACCGGCTTCGCCCTCTTTTGGATGATATAGTATCTGAAAACCAGAGCGCCTTTGTTCCCGGAAGACAAATCACTGACAATGCAATGATTGCTTTTGAATGCTTCCACAAAATCCAAAAGAGCAAAAACCCAAGGGATACTCACTGTGCCTATAAACTTGATCTCTCAAAAGCCTATGATCGTGTTGACTGGGTTTTTTTGGAGAAAACTCTTACAAAGTTGGGCTTTTGTGCTAAGTGGACAGGTTGGGTGATGAACTGTGTCCGTTCGGTCAGATATGCAGTCCGTATAAATGGGTTTACACTCGATCCGTTTTCTCCTTCAAGAGGCCTCAGACAGGGTGATCCCCTCAGCCCGTATCTTTTTCTGTTTGTGGGAGAAGCTCTCACTTGTATTCTCAAGAAGGCAACCAGGGAGGGCAGCATTACTCCTATCAAGGTTGCGAGAGGTGCACCGGGAATCTCTAGTTTGATGTTTGCAGACGACAGCCTCCTCTTTTTCAAAACTAAGACTGAGGAGGCTAGGGCTACTGATAGCGTTCTGAAGCTTTTTCAGAGATGCACGGGTCAATTGATAAGCCCTAGCAAGTGCTCCATCCTTTTCAGCACTGCTTGTTCGTCTACTACGCAAGCTGAGATTAAATCCATCCTGGGGGTCTCCTCTAGCACTTTTGAAGAGAAATACCTTGGCCTGCCTACTCCAGAAGGAAGAATGAAAAGTGAGTGTTTCCAACCAATCATGAAAAGATTCTCAAAAAGGCTTACTGTTTGGGATGAAAGGTTTATGTCCCACGGGGCGAAAGATACTCTAATTAAAGCGGTGGCTCAATCTCTCCCTGGCTATATCATGGGTGTTTTCAAGATGTCCAATGGCTTCTGCGAGCAATACGAGAAATTGATCCGAGATTTCTGGTGGGGTGATAAACATAATCAGAGGAGAGTTCACTGGTATGCATGGGACAATCTTACAAAGCCTAAAGGAAAGGGCGGATTAGGCTTTCGTGATATGCACCTTTTCAACCAAGCTATGCTTGCTAGGCAGGCTTGGAGACTGATCCAAAACCCTTCGAGTCTCTGTGCTAGAGTCCTAAAGGCAAAGTATTTCCCTCACGGCAATATTTTGGACACGGTCTTCTCCTCGGATCCCTCTCCTACATGGAAGGGGGTGGAATTTGGTCTCGAGCTTCTGAAACAAGGCATCATTAGCAGAATTGGGGATGGCAAGAAAACGCAAATCCTTAGAGACAATTGGATTCCAAGGGCCTCTGGTCTGAAGATTTCGGCTCTGAAAAAGAATACCCGACGTCGTTGGGTAAATCAACTGATCAGGAACGAGTCCAATGAATGGAATACTCCCCTGCTGAGGGAACTGTTCTATGAACATGATGTTCAGGCCATCCTAAACATCAGGCTGCCAACTCTTGGAGGTGATGATCGCCTGGCCTGGCAAGGTGAGAAGAACGGCATGTTCACCGTCAGAAGCGCTTACCGCCTCGCACTTTCTCTGAAACACCAGGCTCGGGACTCTAACAGCAGTAGCATCTCGCCCTGCGGTGATCGCTCAATCTGGAACTACATTTGGAAGGCCGATGTCCAACCAAAAATCAGGGTCTTTGCTTGGAGAGCTGCCACCGACACCCTTGCCACAAAAAACAACAAGTGGAGGAGAAATCTCGAAACAGATCCTAGATGCTCTATCTGCGGTAACGGTAATGAAGATGCCCACCACGCAACTATTGTCTGTACCAAGGCTGCTGCCCTGAGACATGCCATGAGACAGAAGTGGAATCTGCCCAATGAACACTCCTTCAGTTACTCTGGCAGAGATTTGCTTCAGGTTTTGTTGGCCCAGCTTGACAATCTGACCAGATCCAGAGTTCTCTTATTGTTGTGGAGGTCTTGGCACCTCAGGAATGATATAATACATGGTAATGGTAAGGAATTGATTGCAAGATCAGTTTCCTTCCTGGAATCTTATGCCTCGTCTGTCAGCGATTGTGCTCCTACCCGGGACGACAGTAAAGGAAAAGCTCCGATGCATCCCAATATCAGCATGGTGTCCCCTGTTCAGATGTCGAACAAGCCCTTGGCCTGGTCGGCTCCGCCTCTTGGTTGGGTAAAACTGAATACAGACGCCTCCTTTATTGATCTGGGCATTCCTGGGGGTGCTGGAGCGGTAGCTAGAGATGATCAAGGTCGTTTGGTCCTGGCTGCTTGCTGCCCCATTCCCCGGTGTGTAGACGCAGAGGACGCTGAAGCCCAGGCTGCACTGTTTGGAATCAGAACACTGTCAAACATGGGACATGAGAAGATCATCCTGGAGATGGATTGTGCTACGGTTGTTACAGCTCTGAAGTGCGATGGATAGAACAGATCCGCTTACTGGTCTACCATCGACGAAGCTAAGGAACGGCTGAAGAACTACAGGGAGGCTCGTATTCAACACGTCAAAAGAGAGAGCAACAGAGCTGCCGATGCCCTTGCTAAATTAGCCAGATCGGCAGGGAGCTGCATATGGACCAATTCACCACCTGACGTCGTGGTGGATCATCTTACTCTAGATTCTGCTGCTCTTGTAACCACTCCCCTGTAATGTCCCATTTAATCTCAAAAAAAAAATTGAGCGTTTTGGCCGGTGCATCGTTAAACATTTCATGGTCCCTGTTGTGAGTAAATTGTAAAAAATCACTACAATTGAGGAAACGGAGTGCATATCTGCCATGGAAGAGCCATCAAACATGCTATGCTATCCTCTGTTTTAGCCTCGGGGAATTTTAATTTGCATGTTTAAGCTGAGCGCTGGTCGCCAAAATGGACGGGAAATGAATGTTCATGAAGTCAGCATAGTCGAGGCCAGCTGATCCCTTCGCCTCACCCATACAACTTAACGAAATGTGATTCTCAAGGGGGATAAATAGGGAGAGTGCACCAGGTCATCATGAGCAATTGCTTATGAACCAGGGAGAGTGAACCATACTGAAAGAGTACAATTTGGTTGAATTCAAATCATGAGGAATTGCAGAAAAACAGTACTAAGCTATGAAGTGTTTATTAATGTTTAAATTTTACATGAGAAAATTTAATTTGCTAGTACTTTGACAACTCTGTATGGCTAGATGATACCGGCATTGCCATTATGCTACCAGTTAGCTTCTAAATGTATAATGATGAGGGGCGACGATGATAACGTTCAACTCAACAGCGACAATATACAACTCAAAAACGACGAGGGGCTTGCAGAAACAATATGTTGCCAGGCGTAAATCAGCAACGCTCAATATGTTACATGAGATACATGCTCCGACTGCTGGATTTGGACATGGGTTTGAAATATTGGTGTGTGGTGTTCATGTGATACAAGAGATGTAGATTCCGACTGTCATAAGGGCTAGTTGGTCAGGCACATGCATGGTCGATACACAATGCAATTCGCTACAAACCAGTAATGTAGTTTTATAAATCTCATTGAATACTTCGACTTTAGCAAGGGAAAACAAACAACCGCAATGTTCGTTTGGGGTTCATTGTGACATATATTCTTAAGGATGGTCGTCAAGGGCTTGCCAGGTCGGACACATGTAGTCAATGAACCTTGCGTCTGGTAGTATTTATATACGTTTGCGTATGCGTGCTTCAGAGAGTTCAAAGAGACCAAACACACAGGAATGATTAAATACAAGTTGGGATTAGGAAGCATCGGGAACAATGGTCTAACCGTCTTCTTTCAAAAAACTACTACCACTCCTCAGCAAGCTCGTGTCATTCTTGTTCCCCTTGATCGGACGGCTGCAAGCCTGTGCCACCGTGCGTGCCATCTTGTTGCCTGGTGACCCAAGCAACCGTGCGTAGCCAGGCACTGCATCAGGGCTGCCTGCCTCATCCGGCTATTATTCCTCACTCTAGGTCATCGTTCTGCTACCATGGCTCCATGAAACATGCATGGTAGGAGAACGATGATCTGGAGTCACTACGGGAAAGCCACAAGACGCCGACAGCCGAATTATACGCCGACGGCCAAATGTCGGGGCCGTCGGCGTATAAGGCGAGCTAGGGAAGCCGCGAACGCGGCCGTCGGCGTAGCCCGACATACGCCGACGGCTGCCCTCGGCGTCTACAATGCTGTCGGCGTACAATGCCCGCCGTGACGGCACGCAAACGGAGCTTTACGGCATTGATACGCCGACGGCGGCCGTCGGCGTCTACTTTGATACGCCGACGGCGGCCATCGGCGTCTACTTTTTTCTATTTTCCATTTAATATGAAATAATTCATATCTTTAAATCCGTAAATCGAAATTTAACAAATTAAATTTCTAAATCGATTAGAAAAATGAGAGGAATCCAAATATGAAATCCATAAAATCTTTTTCACCATGCACATGACATTTTGTAACATATGTTTGGTACTTACTTAATTAAAAAGTCATTTTTGACACTTAAAAAATGGAAAATGATATTTACGAAAATATTTTGGAAATTGTTTTTGGCAACAATGTTTTGCATACCAAGACACCCCCTATGTGTCAAGTATGGACACGTTATCACAAACTATGGCATGGGGATGGCCATAACTTGGTCATTTGACGCGAAATCTATACATGTCTATAGATGATAGACCTTTTTGTGAAGCATTTTTTTGAAATATTTGTCAAAACTCAAGTTTATCATTTTTGCTAGCAACTAGTACACATAAAAGGACTCCTTGTCAAAGGAATTCTTTTTTTGAGTATTTTCTCAATTTCTTTTATTTTTGTGAAAAAACGGTCAAAATGACCGTCATGCCTATTCATTGAAATGGGTCACATTTTTCAAAACTATCGATGTTTCTGTGATAAAGTCACTACTTGTGTACCTAAAATGATTTTTGTAAAAAAAATAAACAAAACTATCACACATTTGTAGTTCAATTTCAATTACTTTTGGAAAATCGGTATAAAGTCATTTAAATAGAAATAATTAGGTAAAAATTGAGAAAATTCCTAATACTTGGGTATTATCCATAAAATATGTAGTACCCTTTGTGACAATAAGATGGGTGCCTTTTGCAACATATTTTTGGTATTTCCTCCATAACAAAAGTCTTTTTTGGCACTTGAAAAATGGAAAATAATATTTATAAAAATAATTTGGAATTTGTTTTTGGCAACAATGTTTGCCATACCAAGGCACGCCTATGTTTCAAATATGGACACATTATCACAAACTATGGCACAGTGATGGCCATAACTTGGTCATTTGGCGCGAAACCTATACATGTCTATAGATGATAGACCTTTTTGTGAAGCATTTTTTTGAACAATTTGTAAAAAAAGAAGTTTATCATTTTTAATAGCAACTAGTACACATAAAATAACTCATTGCCAGAGGATACCTTTTTTTTTAGAGGGTTTTTTCACTTTATTTAAATTTTTTTCAAAAAAGAGTCAAAATGACCAACATGACTATTCATCGAAAGAGATCAATTTTCTATACCATCGATGTTTATACAATGCAAAGGATGATATGGATGTCATATTTGAATTTCTCTCATTTTTCTAATTGACATAGACATTTTATTTTTCAAATTTCGATTAACGGAATTAAAGATATGAATTATTCCATTTAAAAAGGAAATAAAATTAATTTTATTGTCATTTATTCAAAATATACTATTACATAATCATTGTTACTTATTCAAATGAATTTTTTAAATTTAAACAATGAAAAAGTGTAATATCATAACTCAGGGGTTAATATGATTGATATGATACAAGTATCAGTAAGTTCTCATTTCTCATTTGGAAGCTAATCTTGAAGAAACTCAAAAGTTAAGCATGCTTGGCCTAGAGCAATTTGAAGATGGGTGACCGAACGGGAACTTTGACCAGCGTAATTAATTTGACCTATGATTAAGTGTGTAATTAGAGATTTAGTATGTAGCTGAGTTAGAAATTTCGAAATAGAAAAAAAAAGTTAAAAAAAATCAAAAATTTCAAAAAAATCAAAAATATTTGCATGCAAAGGCCGAGGCTGACGGCAATGCCGTCGGCGTATGGAGGGCTGACGGAACGGCCGGATGCCGTCTTGTGGGGCCCACCACAGCGTACGCCGACGGGGTCGCAGACGCCGACGACATGCGTGCATACGCCGACGGCTTCCGGCCGTCGACGTCTTGTTCGATTCCTGTAGTGAGTGAGGAAAAATAGCCGGACGAGCTTTCAACTAGAGTAGGATGAGGCGGTGGGTCGTTTGGAATTGAGCTCGTTGAAGAATGTGAACAAAGGTGATAACAAAGCACGTTCTTTTTCATGTATTTTTATTCAATCTCGAGACAAATAATATGCAAGGAGTACCCATTTTGTGAGAAGTAAATTTTATGACTTTCACTTCTCAATGTGTTACACTTGTGTCACCAGCTTCTATCGTACCGTGCATGTATACTTCATTTGATTCAATAGATGATTTTCAATGATTTCATCAACAGCCCTCACGCTGTCATCTCGCGATACTATGTACCTTTTTATATGGCCAAAAGATGCTCATCCCTGTCTCTAAATTTCCTCCCTTCAACAAAAAGTCCAAGTATAGCACGGGCTACATGTAGCTTGTTCTTTAAAAAAATGAATACCTCATTTTAAAGTTTGAAATTTTTATGGAAATAATTCTAGACAATGATAATGATTTATTATTCGAAATTGCAAAATCTCAATTCGCAACACTTTGTGTTTTGAGCCGCACAAAACTGACAAATCTGACAAATTTTGGAGCTTCATTGTGTAATATTCACTTGTTAAAATCTCCACTTCTGTCATTTTTACACATGCTAGAATAGAATGTACTTTGAGTTGAAATTTTCCACATTGATATAATACATCATTGTCTCACTAGTAGGAAAAGGCCTACCGCTGGCGGACGGAAATGGCCTACCGCTGGCGGGCGGGTGCCCGCCAGCGATCACTACGCCAGTGGTAATATATACCGCAGTCGGACAGCCGTCCGCCAGCGGTAAGGGCTGTTACCGCTGGCGGGCATCCCATAGCGCCCGCCAGCGGTATATGCCACAGCGCTGGCGGGCATGCGTCCGCCAGCGGTAATTCACCACGCCTGCCAGCGGCACTAGTCGCTGGATAGGGGTTCTGGGTGCTCTGTCCGCCAGTGGTAAGCCTGTGTGTCCTCCAGCGATAGTATTTCGTGGAATTATTTTTTTTTCTAGAAAATACTATTCCAGCAGTATATCTAGTATAAATACAGTATATTCAGGTGTACAGCGAACAAAACAACAGGAATATAGACAATTCCACACACAAATGACCAAATTGTGACACACATATACATTAGTTCATTATCACATGCATTACAAACCATAGTAGTATATCAAAAGTGGTCATACACAAATACACCACATAAAAGATAGAGAACCACAATGTTTAAGAGAGGGCGCGATGAAGTTGGTTTCGATCATCCGGTTGTTGCTCTCTTTCAGTGGATTCAAGTCTTTATCTTCCGCATCCTCCTTAGATACTCTCCCACTTCTTCATCTGTATACACAAAAGAAAAATAGAAATGTTAGCTAGGCAACTAAATTGTTCACATGTCGTGCAGAAATAAACAAAGTAGACACAAAGTAAATTATGCCTCATACTTAGAATATTATTGGAAACACACAAGCAATCCTGATAGCTTTGTAGAACCAAGTAGGAGGCACACAACTTGTATGTGTGCATGATACAAGGTTCAACAAACTATCAGGATTTCATATAGTGTGTCACGTCATTTTAATCATCGGCATTGTAAAAGAATGAAGTATTATTGGAAGACTTATAGAGAAAACAAGATTCCAAAAAAAATTATGCCTCATACTTAGAATATTATTGAAAGCACACAAGGAATCCTGATAACCTTGTTGAACCAAGTAGGAGGCACAGAACTTGTATGTATGAATGATACAAGGTTCAACAAACTATCAGGATATCATATAGTGTGCCACATCATTTTAGTCATCGACATTGTAAAAATGAGGTATAGGGTCAACTGAAAAGCATGCCTCATACTTAGATTCGGACACAGAAGGAGTTAGACAAAACAAGATTCAAAAAAAATTATGCCTCATACTTAGAATATTATTGGAAGCACACAAGGAATTCTGATAACCTTGTTGAACCAAGTAGGAGGCACAAAACTTGTATGTGTGCATGATACAAGGTTCAACAAACTATCAGAATTTCATATAGTGCGCCACATCATTTTAATCATCGGCATTGTCATAATTTTGCATATACCCATGAGACCATTTGAGATTTCCAAAATTTCAGTTACTCCATATGTCATAATTTTAGCAAGTCATGCCAAAATTCACGAAAAAATTCGGCATTACCTTTGCTAAAATTATGACATATGGAGTACCCGAATTTGCCGGAATGGAAATTAATCAACATTCCGGCAATCTCAAGGGTCTCTAGGGTACCTGCAAACGTTTCATACATAGCCACAAGGCCGCAATCGCAGCCACCACCACAAGCACAATAAATTCATCACCATCAGAAGACTGCGTTCACAGCCACCATCACCATTTTCAACTAAACAATCACCTAAAAACTAATTTTGAACTTCAAAAATTGGGCTAGACATTTTCACAAACACCTTGTGGGTGCTAGCTACAAGAAGAGGAGGGTGCGGCCGAACCTTGGGGCGGCGGCTTGGCGCTCGATGGCGGCGGCAGACGACTGAAGGAGGAGGTCCGGGGAGCGGCCGGCGCGAGAGGGGGTCGTCGGCGGTGGAAAGGAGGGCGGCGGGCGGCGAGGTAGGAGATGGGGAAAGGGCGGCGCGGGGGAGAAAAGGAGAAGCGGGGCGGGGACGACGCGGGAGGGATCGAAGGAGTATGCGGCGGCGCTCGGGGGCGGCGCGGTAGGAGTCCCTGGCGGCGGTGGCGGCGTGGAGATTGGGGCGGCGTGGGAGTCGGGGGCGGCGCGGAAGTCGGGGGCGGTGCGGGAATTGGGAGATTTGGGGGATTTGGGGGCCACGCGCGGTGAGAAGAGATCGAAGGGGTGGGGCCCGGGCTCAAATTTTTGGGTCACCTTACCGCTGGCGGACAGCAGCCTCGTCCGCCAGTGGTAAGTTCGTTTTTATATTTTTTATTTTTCTATTTTTTCCTTTATCTTTTCAAAAACTTTTCTGCATTTCAAAACATATTTGAAACACATGTGTGTATTTCAAAATAAGTTTACAAATTACTTTTATAAATATCAGTTTTCTTTTTTAAAGTCGCAAAAATGACTTTTTTTGTGAACCAAGTACAAAAAATATGTTGCAAAATGGCACCACCCGTTTAAATATCACAAGGAGTAGTCCAAAATTAATGGATAATCCCCAAGTATTATGAATTTTCTTCATTTCTATCTAATTTCTCCTACTTAAATGAGTTTATGCTGATTTTCCAAAATTAATCCAAATTTGAACTACAATTAGTGTTTGATAGTAATCTGGTCTCCAATTTTTTTAAAACTCATTATAATTAAGGTACCGAAGCAGTGGTTATATCGTAGAAACATCAATAGTTTTAGAGAATTTCACCTCTTTCGGTGAATATATATATAGTCGTGGTGGCCGCAGTCGTTTCGACAGTTTTTCGTACGTACAAAAACAAATAGAGTGAAAAAACACTCAAAAAGATATATCCTCTTGCATGAAGTCCTTTTATGTGTACTTAGTTGCTATGTAAAATGATAAACTTGATTTTTCACAGTACTTTCAGAAACATTCTTCACAAAAAGCACTATTATGTATAAACATCTAGCTATAAGCTCAATTAAACCAAATGACCAAGTTATGTCAATTCCCAACGCATAGTTTGTGATAAAGTGCTCATATTCGACACATAGGTGTGTTTTGGTATAGGAAGCAATAGTTCCGAAGGGAATTTACAGATTATTTTTATAAATACAATTTTCCTAGTTATATGAATTTACATGCCAAGTTACCCCTGGCGGACGGCGTAGCGTGCCCGCCAGCGGTATTCTACTTACCGCTGGCAGACGGTGGATGGTGCCCGCCAGCAGTAATTTGCTAGTTTTTTGGCCCATCTGAGGCAACTACCGCTGGCGGTCACTATACACCGTCCGCCAGCGGTAAGTATAATACCGCTGGCGGGCACCTCGGCCGTCCGCCAGCGGTGGTTAGCCCCGCCTCCTCGCATCTGCCTGCTTTACCGCTGGCGTGCATCTTGGGACGTCCGCCAGCGGTACGTGTAGAACCAGTGGCGGGCACGGAAAACCGCCCGCCAGTGGTAGTAACGCTGGCGGACGCAAATACCGTCCGCCAGCGGTAGGCTGGTGGCTATAAGCACATTACTACTAGTGTCTACATCTAGGATTGTATTCAGAAGTTTTTGAAACTTTAAATATTGTTTGCAAAAATTTCAAAAAAGGGCTACAAAACACCATTACACTCTCCCATCAAGCTATACGTCGGTCGATGATCTTTGGAAGGCTATAACCAACGACAACTATATGTACCTTTTTTTTTACATGTGGAATATTTGGAAGTGAAGGAATTGCTTTATTTTCGCCATCAATGACCCTGACCTCGTCATTTCGCAATACTATGAAGACCTTATTTATGGCCAAAAAGATGCTCATCCCTGTCTCAAAAAAATCTTGTGACCCAATGGGCTACAATTTTGGGCCACTTGGCTTCTTTCAATGCATTTTATTTAATTTCCCTCTTAGCTTGTAATTCTTGTTTTAATAACAATATGATGCAGGCTGCCTTTGCCTACTGTAGTCCTCGTCCTCTAAAGAAAACTCACCTTGTGCACACCATGTGAGACAAGATTAATGGTAGGTGATGCATCAAGTTTTGGACCAAGATCTCAAGAATTTTGTGTTGTTAAATACAGACAGGCAATATGCACATAGTAGTATATCATGAACGGTCCGCCATCAATGATAAAGTCTTACCAAGATAGACATATGCATTGAGCGAGCTTGCTTGAGGTATATATACATGTATATGTGACAAGAGGTTATGCTCGAGGAGGCTAGCTGATATATATTTCAGAAGATGGAAACATTTAAACCAATAAAAAGGAAAAGGATATTTAGGAACACGCGGGATTGTTTTATACGTAGAATGAATGAACCAATATAGGCATTGGAGACATCGGAAACAAATGTGAGACCTGGTGCCATTGGCGTTCAGCAGGTTTTCTTCAAGTTACCACATGAAGAATGACGAGATCTCCTGCTCGGTGCATGTACTAGAGGCACAGACGACCAGATGGATGACCGTCGAAGACCAACTGCAGAGGGCGTGCCATGATGTTCGGTCACCAATTGATGACCGCCGTGCAGTCAGCCACCGTCACGTGGTTGAGGCTTGCGCGGAGTACAGGGGATCCCTGCACTTCGTCTCGGGTAGGACCTGAGTACGATTTCTTTAGGTCTTTTGTTTACTAATTCGGTTTGAAAGGGATAATTCTCAAATATCCCCTACCAACCACCTCAGTTTTGGCTAAATTGAAAATTATAGTCCATGCTAATGCTAGTGTATGTGATGGAAAATATTATTGATTATAATTATATTAATTTCAACTAACCAATTTGGAGGGGCATCTATAGTGTTGTAATATATACATCTTCAACTTTTATATATTGATTGGCAAGTGATCTCTTGCTAATAGACGGATTCAAAAATAAATATTTTGAGCAACGCAAAAAAGTGAACTAAAGGGTTGGGAAGCATCTTGAACAAAATCAAGGCTCGCTGCCCTTCTCTTGCGGCCGGATTTTTTCCGAAGAGCGCATCTTCAGAAAGAATATATGCTGATTCTCCTCGATCGACCAGTGTTGGAGAGGAGACGAACGCTGGCAAAGCATTTTTTAAAAACTCTTGTAGCACGCGGCCTAAAGAGAAAATTAGGCAGATGCTACGTCCTAATTCATCTACTCCATCCGTCCTAAATATGATTATTTTTTTTAGGTTTTTCTGTTCCACACGTATCTATACGTGTTTTAGTATATACGCACATGAATATACACACTAAAATATGTCTAGATACGTGTGGGTCAGAAAATTGTAAAACATCTTACATTTATAAACAAAGGGGGTAATATTTTCTTAAGCGGTCACTTGAGCACTTCTTCATTTATAAAGGCTTAAATACATTCGCGCAAATGGCTTTTGTATTGGATTCGATCCGAGAAACCTCCATCGGGGGCAGCATCTATTGAAGCTCAAGTTACCTTAGGAAGCCATGCACGAAACCTAACTGGGGAAGGAAGAATGGCTCATCTAACTGAATCTACTCGTCTCATTCTAACGCATATTTACTCGCCATGGCTTAGTGCCCGTCTCTTTATCTCTTTCTGCCTATCTCTCTGCACCAAACTTCCTCATACAAGTATTGTTGTTCTGTCTCGCTTTACCTTTTAATCTTGATGCAAGTCTTATTTACGATTTCTGGAATTTATTGCCAGTTGTTTTTTTATGGTGGGTTGACCTTTGTGGTGCAGGAAGGGATAATTTATCATTAACAAAGTGTCCACGAGCAGTGCAGACAATATCGTCATCCGATAGAATTGAAATATGAGGCGATTCTCCCAAATAAATTGAATAAAGCAGTGACCGGGAAGTGCAAAGCATGAAGTCCCAGCGCGACGTTGGTTAGACCAAGACATGCAGCCGCATGCCACCCAAATTTGATGCCACCAGGACAACCCACCTTGTCAATGTTGGGCAGCCTGCTATGGTTGCGGCACCCCTTGGCCGGCGTGGAGTCTCCCCTCCGGCGTCTCTTCACGGGGCACAGCCCGCCGACCGGCATGTAGCAACGCGACCCTGGTGGAGTGAAACGTCGCGTTGGCAGACCGCCCGGAGGAGACACACGTCCTTGACGCCAAGAGCGAGAAAACCGTCTCTTGTGCCAGCTACGGGCCCGTGTGGCGTAACCTTGTCTCCGGCGACGGACCCGGCGGCCTGCCAGCGGCAGAGCTCCACCTCTTCTGTCCGCCAGCTGCAGGTCTGAAGCAAATGATTCGCAAAGGCACACAATTGCATGGCTCTGCTCCCGATGTATCTTAGTCCTAGTACAATTGTTATCGCTCTTCCTCCATATAATCAAATTGCGGTGACTCTTGGGCATTGCCGTTTTAGCATCCCAACATGGTTTTCACGTCCAGTTCATGGAGACATTTCTTCTCTTGAAATACAGTGGTCGTATACTGGAGGTTATATGTTTACACAAGCAAACACAACTGTATATGTAATACTCCCTCTGTTTTTGTATACAAGGTCACTATCAAATATACATTTTTGCTTCTATACAAGGCCACTATCTCTTCCCAAGATGTATTAAATAGGTTTCTACATCGTAATATGGTGCTAATTAATGTGAATGTTGCATGCATCCATAGAGAAAGAAGCACCACATGCAACATGATTAATTAGCTCAGAACACGAGAGGCTTTTATACAATTAATTATGATATTTATTAGTTGGCTTCCTTTTCTTGGTATTTGAAATTTGAGATAGTGACCATGTATACAAAAACAGAGGGAGTAATATGTTGTTACTTGTCGGTACCATGGACGTCTTTGGCAGGTTTGGTAGAAGCTATGGCAGTCCTGTAGCATTTATCTATTGCAGACTTGCAGCCAGTGGCGAAGCTAGCCCAACATCAAAGCCTGGGCACATGGGTCAAAATCATCCCTGTTGAAAGGTGGAGGGGCGTGGCCCAATAGAAAAGAGCCCAATAGAGGATAGGAGACAAGGCCCAGGAGGCGAAATCAATCCAAATCGTGAACGGAACGACATCTTCTTCGCTTCAGATCGCGATTTCATTGCCCAGACGCTGTACGCCATGGCCAGGCCTCCTTGAGATGTCGTCATGGAGCCTGGGCACGTGCCCGAGGCGGAGGTATGGTAAAATCGCCCCTGCTTGCAGCGGAAAGTTTATATTGGCATGTGCTCAATCTATTAACAGTTATTTATTTGGAACTGGGGTTAACTAACAAATATAAAATGCTAACACTAACATATGTCCCCGACAAGAAGTAAGACTCTCTCCAACTACTCAAGAAAGCGTGAGCACTAAAGGTGATGGTTTTAGTTACGAAACATCATAAGACTAGCCATAATGAGATTATCATAGCTAGTATAAAGCATGCCATGTTGGCAAAAATCTGACGTGGCACAACAATTAATGCGAAAATAGATGACAGTGGTATCTACCTATGTTACGGTATCATGACACGTAAAACAAGATATTTTAATACCAAGTAAATCGTGTACACATATTTGTATTGAGATTCTACAAAACAATAAATAAGGTGTGGCTATGATACTACTATATGTTACTATCCATTATAGAGGTAGTGTCATACAAAAGTATCATATGTATGATATCAATATATGATACTCCCCACTATGGCTAGTCTAAAATATATTACAGGCTATTTTTTGAAAGGGGAACATGCCTGGCATCTGTATCGAAACAATGTAGATAGTCTGTGCCATTCATTGCATGTACACACAAGAAACAATTAATTCCATCTCTCACCTAAAGATGCATGTTAACGAAATGCTAAAGGTTCCCAAAAAGGGTTTTGAATAGAAATAAAATAATAAAGCTAGCTGAAGAAATAGGTCGTTAAATGATGATGTGTTGTCTTTCCTCGCAGAGAGGTTTTTTTTTGCGAAAAACAGTACAACGCAGACGGTCACATACACGTGCATACACTCACCCGTATGAACGCACACACGCATACCCTACCTCTACGAGCATCTCTGAGAGACTGAGCCGGCGGATCAGGTCTTAGATTGACGAAGTCACCACGGGCGCCTCGCTGCCGAAGGAAACGTCGTCTCCCACTAAAGAATATTTCAGCTAAATGAGAAACACCAGCGTTAAACCTGGATTGAACTCTTCTGGGTTGGGGCAGAACCACCCTCCTAACCATCCTATCACAGGCAGTTCTCACAGAGAGATCTCATTCTTGCAGATCGCCTCTTCGCTGGGATAAAAATAACATGTTGCAAATAAGCTTGGGCAAATCAGCGAGTCTAACTTGGGCAAGCTAGTGCTGCAGGCGGGCATTTTTTGGCAAAATTACCGCGGATACCTACCAGACGTAGCACGTAGGATTTGGTTTGGATAGCTAGCAAGAAAAGGATGCACGAACGCCTTCGGGGCTAACTAAAATAGCTGTCGACAAACGGTAGGTGAATCTCCTTCATAGACGTTGGATCAAGTAATCCAGCTGGGCGCGCTCGCTGCCCTCGCTGGGAACGATGCACCGCTGCTACGGTTTTCACCTTGGTGAGAAGTTCAGATTCATCATGGACAGGTTCCCTGACAAGTTATTGCCAGGCGTCAGGATACCATGGAGGAGCGCGGCGGCATTCCTCGTGGCGGTCCTCTTGCTGGGCGCCATGGCGTAGCAAGCAAAGGCGAACTCGAAACAGCCGTGCGTCGGATTCTTGTTGCTGAAGGCGGCTTCACCGTGGAGCGTGCAGTGGGCTATCCGCAGCCCGTGGCTGTGTTGCTCGCCGGCCGCGCCAGCGACGGACCCGGCAGTGAGCCAGTGACAGAGTCTTACCCCTCTCGCATCCTAAACAAGTGCATGTCTGAAGCACATGATTCGCATAAGCACAACTGCATCGCTCTGCTCCCGATGACTCTTACTCCTAGTCCAATTGCACCACTCTTTCTCCACACAAACAAATTGCAGTGGGGCATTGCCGTTTTAGCATCCTAGCATAGTTGTCGCGTTGAGTTCATGGAACGATTTCTTCCTTTTAAATAGGTGGACGGATTCTGGAGGATTTGGCGGACCCAGGAAATAAGGTTAGCCGGGGCGAAAAGTTTAGGTTTAAATTTTTTAGGCAGAAATATAGATCTAATCATCAAAATAAATGGTTCACAAAATATTCGTTTTGGATCCATTCAAATAAAACTACCACGACCATGAATTTTTTTTTAGAAACTATACTAGCATGGACTTGTTTCTTTTAAATTCTCGAGTTAGCTGCCACAACGTGGCCCCAAAATTCCAAGCTAAGTCTAAACACGTGGAGCAAAAAAAAAAATTCTCTCTCAAGTATGAGTAGTAGTCATCATGCGGGATAGTGTGCTTAGAATTGTTTTTCTTCAGCGGAAGGCTGTTTTAGCAAGTCAATAGGGGATCAATGATGGGCCTTTTCACTTTGGCTGTCTTCTTCTCCCGTACTCTGCTGAAGAGAAAGCTTCGCTAGATCCATCAAAGGCGGAACTCTGCACTCAGCCGCTGAAGGCACGCTAGCTAGGTGAAACCTGCTCCGCCTCAGGAGACCCGGGGCGGCCGCCCCTGCTCGCCCCTACGGTGGGTCCGTCACTGCACACCTGTATGTTGTTGCTTGTTGGTACCATGAATGTCTTTCGTGAAAAAGTTTTGGTAGCAGCAATGGCACGTCCAGAGGCATTTATAGATTGCAGCAGATTTTTCATATAGGCATGTGAGACATTGAGCAGATATGTCATATAGGCATGTGCTTAATCCATTTAATTTTTTGGGACGGGTTATGACATGTATAATGGTTGACAAAACATTCATATTGTAGACTGGCCATAGTGGAGAGTAATTTTGACTAGTAACATGCTACTAACTACGAGGCGGAAAAGAAACAGTGCAGTCCCATTTCCTGCAAGCAGGCATTGGCTTGATTCTGCCGCATGCAGCCCCAGAAGCGGAGCTAGACGAATTCATGGGTATGCGGTGTATACCCAATAAAATTTGAAAAAAAATCAGTTTATATGCTCCTATATGCATGTACATACGTAATAGGGTCTCATTCTACATGTCAAACTCGAAAAAAGTCGCAAACACACGCCCTCCAAAAACAAGTTTCAATGTGACCATCCAAAAAAGATTGAATGTGAGCAATCCTTTCTCCAATAAACAATTTATGTTTTTCGTTTTTCATATTGTGAACTTTAATATCTTACATTGTTGTGTCAAAAAAATTGCGACTCCGGATACCCAATATGAAAATCCTAGCTCCGCCTAGCCTCTCCCTAGGTGCTCCTCGTAATTGCTAACGGGCCTTACTTTTTAAAAGGAAATGGAGCAAGTAGTTTTTACATGTAAAAAAACAACTCCACACGGCCAGTTAATGGCGTCAGAGATAAACACACAGCGCCAGGATGCTCCGTCAGGGAACAAAAGTGAAGATAGATAATCATGGAAATCTTTTGGCATATCTGTTTTGCATGTATAACATAATACAAACTACTAGGGTTCGTTTGGTAGCCATGCTCCATGGACACTGAAAATAAGGAAATCTTTCACTTTTTTACAGCTAGCGCGTTGTTTGGTTATATACGAAGCCCCACGTTATGGCCAGCACGCTTCATAAAGCAGTGATGAGCCAGGTTCGGCACACACGCTCAGATCGAGCGTTGTCATCGGGGGCAGGCCGCGCAGCTGCAGCCAACATGCAGGGCGTGTTTGGTAGCCTGCAGGGGTTTCCCACCTCGCTGGGGGCAGGCTCCACCGGGCATGGCCGAAGGAAAACAGCCCTCGAGCTCTGTTGGTGGGTTTGTTTGGTAGCCTGCAGCAAATAACGCCGCATGGGCTGGGCAATTTGTTGTGGATGTTTGGTTACTTCATTGCATGGCCATATGCAACTATGCCTATGTTTGGTTGTATGCAAAGCAACTGCTTATGGCTAACTCTTTCACCTATGGTGATGTTACCCGACAAATAATGGAGCATAAACCATAGCATAGCATAATAGGATACCGAGTTCACAAACATGTCTATGCAGCACGATCAGAAGCTCATGTTGCATCTGAAGTTCATCAACGGAGGGGTTAATATATACCTCCTCCTACATATTACAGACCACTAATCAGTACCTACTGGTCATCAAGGAATGCATCGACGAACAGGCTACGCAGGTAAGCCCTAAGTCAGGCACACCTCTCCGGCTTGCTCATGCTGGAGTACTTGAGCTGCTCCTCTGCGTTGTCCGCCAGGAAGTCCATTGCCTTGATGATCAACGCTGAAGAGTACATGCTACGTGGCTGAATTGTCCTCACCTTGAAGATGGCCTTCATTTGAGCGAAGTTGGTAATTGGATGGTTCAGCAGCTCCTCGTCCCTAGGAATGTCTAGTAATGGCATTTTCAAATCGTTAGTGTACACAGTATTTGAACCTGGCTATGAACAAAAGAGTACAACAGTTGGGTTGAATGGAAGGGGAAGCAAACCTGAAGGTGATGAAGCAGCTGAACATCAGCCATCATCAGAGTCGTGCTGGTTTCATACCAAACTACTCCAGGCATGCGCTTCAGTTCGTTAATCCTAACCCACCTGACTCTCCACTTCCTCAGATGGTTGTACACTTGAGTGCTGGTGATAGTCAGACCAGTGAATCAAGAACAACATCGCTGACCTTCCTGATGTACAGATCCTTGAAGCATTTGTCAAACTGGATCCCCTGCTCCACTAGCTGCACTACCCTGTTCAGAACAAATAGGGATAGAGGAGCTGTCCATTGCATTGTCTGCCTCCAAGTAGATCCACTATGCATCTAAGTACGGAGGCTAAGTAACGTGGATTCGTGGTCTACATGTGGAAGAACAACAGATCTATAAGGTACGAGCAACAGATCTACGGTACGAACAAGCATAAGGTTCAGAAAATCTTACATCCACCGGGTGCATCTGCATCTTGCCGTCCGCCTTCATGCCAGAGGTCGCCGTGGAGGCGGTGGAGGTCCCCGGCGAGGTCGCCGTCGAGGTCAGCACCTCGGTGGAGGTCGCCGTCGAAGTCGCCTTCGCCGTCACACAAAGCGCTCTAACCGCCATTGCAAGAGCTCGAATGGAACAAATGGCGGGACTCGATTTGGAGGTGAGCTAAATAGAGTGGTGATTTTTGGCGGGCGGTGACCGAAATCCTCCCGCCTGATTTTCCCCGCTCGCGCCATCTCCGCGTCCTGCAGCTGGGCGGCGCGGCGTTCCTCTAGATCAGCCGCCCGCAGCCTGGCTGCAAGGAAACGGCCGATTCGGCCGTTCCCACTGGGCCTGGCCCAAGGGTGATTTAAGAACCGCGCTATGCAAGTTTCGGGCTGCAGGCAAGCAAACAAGCAGGGTGCTTCTGCACCCAGCGGCCTGTCCCGGCTGGCTGCAAGCTACCAAACGTGCCCGCAAAGATTCTTTATCCCTTGCATTGTCCTCTTGCACCGCATGCAAGACGCAGCCATAGCAAACAGCTTCACATGCACTCCACCTACTTCCATGCAAATCATTACTTTTTGTGCTATTTGATAGCTAGGTGGTGGGGCTTGGATGTGTGGCTGCTAGCTGCGGTGAGACCTGGCCCAACAATAACGCAGAAGTCATGCAAATAGCTACAGGGTACCAAACGTGCCGAGCTTGGTTTCCTCTCTCGCTACGCCGATGAGTACAGTTCAGTGAAATCTTACTTAACTAAAGGCAGCCTGATTCCCGTGACTGTCTTTCTTGTCATGCCATACATATAAGCTGGAAGAGTGACCTCTCTCCACAGCTTAATTTATCACTTATCCCTGCCAGAAAGTAAGTGTAAAACTTTTTTTTGCTATAGAGGAGCAGACATAGGGAATAGCTAGAGAGGAATTAACGCACGCAGAACACACCTTCTTGGATTATGAGGCATCTGGAATATCTTCAAAACCAACGATTGGGGTTCATCGTGACGTTTTCCACTCCCTAGTACGTTGTTGTCTCTTCCGGCCTCATGATGTCGGTTAGCTTGACTCTAAACCGGATGGTAGAGCTACAAGGAAATCCTAGGTACGCCGCATGCTGTTGAGACCTGACGAGTGATACTGCAGAAATGATGGCTGGTTTAGTCCTATGCTACAAATCTTTGATCGAGCTTACCTCTAGTTTTAGCTAGGTGGGTCTCCTTATGATCTTATCTCGTGGGAAAATAATCTAAGGAACATTAAAAAAACAATGTATCTCCATGTTCTGTTCCAGATGTTGGATTCATACTCAAGCCACGTCCGAACAATCAATTTATGTGAGAGTTTGATATGCCCCCTTGTGGAATGTGGGTTTTGGCTCTTTCTGAATATGTGAATATGATTTGCCCTCTTGTTAATATGTGTTCTTGCGCAGTTACATTTCAAAGCACAGCACGTTTTTTGTCTTTATGAGCTGGATGATCGACTGTAGTTGCATACTTGCATTGCAGTCCCTAGTGCTTGTTGGATGTGTGCACATGCATTATCCGAAAGCTAGACTTGGAGGAATAAATGATGGCTGGTTTAGTCCTATGCTACAAATCTTTGATCGAGCTTAGCTCTAGTTTTAGCTAGGTGGGTCTCCTGATGAATCATTTCTTGTTGGAAAATAAATCTGAGGGCCCGATTGGATGGCCGGTTCAGTTTACAGAACCGAAACTTTTTCCCCGTTGTCGCTGGAATTTGTGCCAGGTAAAGTTTCCGTCCGGATTCGCTTTAGTCGAAGGGAGCTTTATTATTTAAAAAGTTTTAATCATTACACCCGGCTTCTCCATAACTAAGATGCGCACGGCCGTCACAAGTTCAGTAGCACAAAAATAATAAAAGATGGATTACATATCACGATGAGAACTTGTAAAAACGCCAATGACGGTGGAGGGCCGATCCGTAAATTATGATGTCATCCATGTTGGGATAAAATCCCCTCACCATATTATTGGTGTATTCTCCAGTCTTATACACAACTCCGTAAACAGGTCGTGATGCTTCACACTTTGCAACGGTGACCAAGAATGGAGCGTAATATACGCCGAACCAATCGGCACCTAAGGAACATTAAAAACAATTTTCGATTACAGTTTTTTTGAGTTATGTTACAGATTTTTCTATCGATTCATACTCAAGCCACGTCGGAACAATCAATTTATGTTAAAGTTCTTGTGGAATGTGGGTTTTGGCTCTTTGTGAATATGATTTACCCTCTTGTGAATATGTGTTCTTCCGCAGTTACATTTCGAACCACAGCACGTTTTGTCTTTATGAGCTAGATGAACGACACCGTAGTTGCGTTACAGTCCCTAGGAAAAGGATAAAAGAGTGAAACGCACCGGAGGTCACGAAGTTGCGCAGAAAGGAAGTATTGGTCACCAAGTTACAAACGTCAATTCTTGATCACAAAGTTGTGGATTTACCAAACTTTGGTCATTCCGTCACGGCGGGCGTTAACTAGATGACGTGGCAGTCTATTTTTTTACAAAATACCCCTTGAAATTTTGTTTCTTCTGATTGTTAGGTCCTTCGCCTGGTCCTTCCCCTTCCCCTAGGAGAGGCCGAGTGGCTTCAGCCGCGTTGCTCCACTTCTACCGGTCCTTCGCCGACGCCGCCATCGCCCGGGCGCTCCACTTCTCCCTCCCGTCCGGCCGCTCCCCCATCCCCGAGCCGTCGTCCATAGATTGCATCTCATCGTCGAAGGCAACCGCCGGATCTGGAGAGAGTAACCCTCACAAAGACCTTTCGATGGTCATAGCAATCTGCAGTGAGACCAATGCCGCATACCGAAGTGGGCATCACGTAGATCAACACCGACGGAGAAGCACCTCTCTGCCGACTGCCACCTCACCGAGGAGAGCTCTTTCCAGACTCGTCGGCCCAAGGGTCGACATGATCGTATTTGAAGCACGAAAAGCATATCTGTCCGCTAGCCAAGAACCAGAGCGCCGCAGCCTGCCTGGTCGCATCTCTCACGGCCCCTGGCCCATCTCCACCGAAGCGGCCGAGCGCCTAGTGGCACACACTGGAGCAGCCGCCCTGGAGCACCAGCGCGCAGCTCCGGCCAAGCCCGCACAATTGTTGGCCGGGCCTAGTCGCGAGGAGAAGCTGGGCAAGCCCTGGCCACAACACACGCCTGAGGTCGATGCTGCCGGATCAAGGCAGGATCTGCGACCAGAACGCCAAAGGAAGCACAGGGAGGGCGCGTGCTGGAGACAGCCTCCATGGATCTCGAGTGCTGGTCGGGGCCGAGATCTGGGCGAATGGATGGATAAAGAGTAAACAGGCTCTGGTACTCCACGAAGGTGATTAATTAATCCATTAACAATCACAGTTTTACCTCTGCCGAGCGTCCGTACTCCTGCGAGGCTGATCTCTTAATAAGAACTCCCCTAACACTATTTGTGTGTCGGACGAGAGGGAGAAGTGGAGCGCGTGGGCGATGGCGGCGTCGGCGAAGGACCGGCAGAAGTGGAGCAGCGCGGCTGGAGCCACTCGGCCTCTCCTAGGGGAAAGACCGGGCGAAGGACCTAACAATCAGAAGAAACAAAAGTTCAAGGAGTCTTTTGTAAAAAAAACAGACTGCCACGTCATCTACTTACCGCCCGCCGTGACGGGAATGACCAAAGTTTGGCAAATCCACAACTTTGTGATCAAGAATTGACGTTTCGCAACTTGGTGACTAATACTTCCTTTCTGCGCAACTTCGTGACCTCCGGTGCGTTTCACTCAGGATAAAACTATACAGTCAATACTGATTCGTTACTTTCAGAGAATAACACGGAGCTCTAATATGTACCAATGTGCTTCAGACTTCAGAGTACAAATGATATATAAGCGAGCTGGTTAAAAATAACTACTGATATTGTTTGTGATCGAGCATTTAATTTCAAACTGAACTGCTGCTTTCAAATAGTTGAGCCGAGTGACAGAGTGAAACAGTTGAAGCCAGCAAACCGCCATCTTGAAAAGCCATGCATAACCGAGCCCTCCCGCACAGCATGACTAAACTTTTTCAGGAGTTACATGTTGATCGAATTTCATGTTGCCACCCCCAGATTCTTTCAAACAAGCTAATATAAGTTAATTTAAACTGACCACCGGGAGTAATAAAGAGTCCAGATTTGAAATTTCGTAACCATGGTAGTAAGACTTCGTATTAGAGACTATTGAACACCTTTTTATTTCTTGCCCTTTTGCAAAACTTGTGTGGCGTGTTGTTTTTTGTACTTATAATATTCCTCCCCCTACTAATGTCACAAATATGTTTGGGAATTGGTTGCGGGGTGGACAAAAAGACCAAATATAGGATTCATATAGGCGTTTCAGCTATCTGTTGGTCTATTTGGAATTGTCGAAATAATATTGTTTTTAACAGGAAAGATACTTTTCATGTATTACAGCTCATTCATATGGCGGTGTACTGGATCCAATTATGTGCTTTCCTGCTGCCTTCGGACCAACGGAACCTTATGGTGGCTGGATGTGCGAGACTCCTGCGGGTGGCACAGGAGTTTTCCTCCCGACATACGTGGCAACATATTAGTAGGCTTTCGTAGTTCTGCTTTCACTTGTCAGTGTCGGTTGAGGTCTGTCTCAATCTTAGTGATTTTTCATATGTAAACCGAATAAGATACGTTGAAACTCTGTAATAATCGGCTGTGTGCATCACTCGATGCAGAGGCTGGGATTAATAAAATTCCCTTTTTCTAAAAAAAAAGACTTCGTATTAGAGTGGGAAGCAGGGAGAGGTAGTCATCACGGAGCACCCGGTCTTTATGTATTGTATGATTTTATTTTATTTTGAAACGAATGTATTGTATGATTCACAAGTGACTAAATATGTAATGTTAATTGGAAACCTAGCATGCTTTGTTTTTTTTTTAAAGAAACCTAGCATGCATGCATAGCATTGCGGAGGCACCTGCCAGTTCTTCAACGACATTGGAGTTCATGAATTTTCAATTCCATGAGTTCATGTCGTTTTGATTATGTATAGATTGATCGGCAGTACCAGAATATAGGCTTATGCATTGAAATGTTGTATCTTATAAGTAGATGCTAAGGATATTAAAGTCAATGGAGAAAACGTGAGGAAATGTTGCCTCCGAGATATACCTGTAGATGTGTCTTTGATGTAGGCGGAACTTCAACTTTTCATGACAACAACCACCTACTTGAGGTGAAGCGAGGCACGAGAACTCAAACTTCTTCACAAGCTCGGGCAGAGAGTGAGGGAGGGAGGGAGAGAGGCGGAAATCACAAATGAGCACGAGCGACACATCGCCCTCTATTGTGCAAAATAAAAAGAATCATATTTTAAAGTTTCAAGAGAATCTAAAAAAAAATCTGGGATGTAGACAATAGTGCATTCTACAAATGTGCAAAATCTCAACTCAAAAAAATTCATATTCTAGTCTACACAAGAATAACAAAATCTGATGGATTTTGGAGAATTGAACTTTTACACTGTTCGCTACTTTCAAATTCAGAATTGCTATTTTTGCACAGCTCAAAATAGAAGATATTTCTTGTTGATATTTACACGTTGGTAGAATGCGACATTAACTATATCCCGGATCGTTTTCGGATTTTTTTTAGCTCCAAAATATGAGTTTTGATTCTTTTAAATACAAACAAAGTCAAATTGAGACGGTCAACTACAAAAGAGACTCATGATTCAACTTTTTGGATCTGTAAGATTGGACATAAGCATATGCTAGCCTAAGGTGACAATAAGGTGCCTTCCCGACCACCCATAATCTTCTTATTCCTAAAACACAGAGCAAAATGTTCAGATTAAAGAACAAACTATGTGCCTTAGATTGAACATCCAAATTGCAAAGGCTTGCCCTTTGTCCCTATATACAGGGTTTTGTGGTCCTCACTAGATTTCGCTAGAGCGGGACATGACATATCAAAGTTCCAATGGTCCATATTGCCAACGACATCATGAGACACATCGTTATTCAGAGCGCTGTCAGCCAACACATAGACGACATCATCCATAAGAAATCACATATAAGCTTCTAAAACAGTCAATCTATTAGTAAGATTGCAATCGATGTTGTGCTGATTCGAAATCCATCCCCTACAACAATGGTAGTCATGAAGAATTGAAGATCTCCTTGTAAACGATTGTGCACTCTATGGAATGAATGGAATGCTTACGGATGCCACATTTATGTTAGAAATATTCCTACCGAGATGACAACACTCGCAGCACCCAAGGGTACACAACATACATGTGAGGTTAATTGTTAGCACACCGGTTACAGCGTCCACCCTACTTAAAGGGAAGAACCGAAGAAGTAACCACCATATCTAAGAAACACAACTAGTTGTTCCTAGAACGATAAAAAGAGATACGTGAAATACTAAAATGGTAGCGTTGAATAGTTGTTTGATCGGACTAGAACTAGAAGTCATCGAGAAGGAAAAAAATGCCACTTCGTGCAACTCGGATTATTTTGATCGAAGTGGCATGATAGGATACCACCAAGTCAGTGCAGGTTCAAGTGACACTGACCGAATCAACTAAAATGCAGGGTGGTAAAGCGTCTAGATTAGTGACGAGCAACAAATCACCATAGTAAACCATCTAGATTAGTGACGAGCAGCAGTTGCCGAAAAAATTGTTTACGGACGTATCCTTGAGTTGACAAGAAAAAAAAGAAATTAAGCTCGGTAAGAAGATCCTTAAACATAGAACATCTCACTCCCACTCATGGATTAGGATCGCACATAGCATAAACTCTAAAGATAAGAACTACGTGCTCGTGCCAAAGATACCAAATATGGTGCATTTTGCCAGGGCCCGAAGTGGTAAGATATAATATAGAGGGCAGATTTGCTGATCTTACCTGTACAGTAGAAACTGTGCAAGCGACCAGAACACTTCCAAATTTAACAGATAAACTTACTGACATAGATAAGATATATAGGTTACTTTCATCACCAACTAAACTCAGAGAACTGAAGGAAAGAGCCATAAGTGCATAGATTAAAACATACTGGACACAGACTCATGATGTTCACAATCAGTCATGGTAGCAACCACATAAAAAAAAGGCATCGGTTCTTTAGTCTCATATAATTGGCTGCCATACAGAGACAGTCAAATAGGGAACGGGTCAATTACAAAAGAGACTCAGGATGCAACTTTTCCCATCTAAGCTTAGACATAAGCATATGCTAGCCGAAGGTGACAATCGGGTGCCTTCCCAATCTCCCATATCTTATTCCTGAAAAAACAGAGCAAACAGTTCAGAATAACGAAAAGACTTTGCGCCTAATTTGAACATCCAAATTGCCAAGCCTTACCCTTTCTCCCTATATACAGGGTTTGAATCCCTCAATAAAAGTCGCTGCAAATGGGCATATCATCAAAGCTCCAGAGGTCCATGTTGCCGATGACATCCTGAGGCCCATCAAGATTCAGAAGGCTGTCGATCGATTCATCCACAGCATCATCCATGAGAAACCTCATGTAAGGTTCTAGATCCGCCAGCCCATCAGTGAGATCAGCTGCATTGTTCTCCATAACAGGAGGCACCACCACTGAGCTGTAGGTGTTGCTCATGGCAACTGCAGATTCATCACCTTCAGCAATGGCAGAAATGGGAGCAATAGATGTTATATCAGGAGTCTTGGTGTCATACTCCCAGCCCAAGTCAGAGTAGCCAAATGAGTTGCTTCCCTGGTCAGAGTAAAGATTCATAACTGGAGCTTCCACGGGGGCAGCATGAACAAATGGCACGTTATCAGGCTGAGCAAGTGGCTGGTTTGGTGCAAAGTCAGCAGATGGGTAGACGAAAGCATTTGTGTTGGCAAGGTTGTTGACTGCTTGTATGACGGTAGGTTTCTGTTCTGCTCTTGACTTGGGTACTTTACGAGCAGCAGGGCGGCGCTTCTGAGCAACCGCTGGCTCCTCTGGGAAGTTGACCTTGGCCTTCTTGCCACGGATCCTGCGTGCTTCAACATCATAAGCTCTTGCAGCTTCTTCAGCACTGTTGAAAGTACCCAACCAGACACGGACACCCTTGCGAGGATCTCTGATTTCAGCAGCCCACTTACCCCAGGGGCGCTGGCGGATACCCCTGTACTGGTTCTTTCTCTTCCTTTTTGCTGACCTTTCTGCAGGACCATCAAAACCACCAGTAGTCATGGTGCTTAAGCCCTCTGCAATGGAAGGTAAATGTCAATGCTAAAAGAGACCAACAAAGCCAAACTTTTCTCACATAAGTAGTTAATTTTATCATGGACGTGAATTTATTTATATGTAAAATACCACAACCCTAATGAACATTCAACCATGATAGCAATCCCCTTCAAGTTTGGGAGAAAGCACAACTTAATTTTCTCTACAAATATCACAACTTAATTTCTCTACAAATAATTTATGAGAAAAAAACAGACCTCGTGCTATAGACCTTGCCATCATTGTACAACTATCAATCTTCAGATCCCATTGAAGAGGATACAGAGTCAAGGATACTTTTACAGTAGGATTCAACAATTACCAGACTAATCCTTTAGATTGAGATATGAACCGAGTCTATGACCAATCGTCACGCAAATCTACAACCATCTAACAAGGAATCAAAGCAAAAAGACCTCCAAGCAAAACGGAGAAATTCGGCCCTCTTGTGCGTATTTTCAACTCCTTTGGCTAAATAAACATGTGAATCAAGGCAACAAAGCTTACAAAAGGTAGAAATCACAGGACCGTCAACAACCTAACAACCTAAATCGCTTCTCTAGAAAGGAACAGTAGCAGAGATGAAATAGGCCTAACCCCCTTAACCCAAATCAGTCCATAATAACACATCTAATCCAATCTAAAATCTCTACACAAATCGGAGTAACGCACCACAAATCCAGCCAACCCCTAACAACTTCTCTTCCTCCCGCAATCGAGCGACCAAACCGCCCCCTGTTACCTGAATCGCCACCTCCCGAATTTCCTAAATAATCCCGTAATCTCCGCGATCTTCCACAGCAACCGAGCACGCAAAAAAAAAAAGTACGCATATTAAACGGCTCCCAGCGAGGCAGCGGCGATATTACCTCCGGAGAAGGACCTCTTGACGACGGCGAGCGGCTTGATATCGACGACCTCGTCGTCGCTGGCCTCCTCGGCCCCGAAATCCAGGTCGGAGTCCCCGGAGTCCACCTCGAACTCCTCGAAGTCGGCCTCGAAGTCCTCGTCATCCTCCACCTCCACCATCAAGGGGAGCCCCGCGAAGCTCCGCCCGCCGCCGCCGCCCCTCCTGGGCTTCTTCTTCTCGGGCCACAGCGGCGCCGCCTCCGGCACCAGCCTCCGCGCCACCCCCGCCGCGACGGGCTTCTTCAGGTTCGCGAGGATCGCGCCGCCGCACATGGTGACTTCGTCGTCGGGAGGTTCGCCGCCGCGGCAACAACTTGCGCACTAGGAGGAGGAGGAATGGAATGGACGGAGTTTTTAATGAAGCGGCAGGTGGGGCTCGGGCAGGTCGCTATATACGCGGCGGGAGCGTGACGGCGTGACGTGGCAGAGCGCGTAGGTGACCCGACGCGTGGTGGGGCCGTGGCGTCAGTGGCACGACGCGTGCTGGGGCCACTGCGTCAGCCAGGGGACGCGTGCGGCGGAAGCCACGGGGTAGGTTCTGGAAACGAGCGTTTCCATTCGGGGAAATCTTGCACGCTAACCCCCTGAAAGAGGTGTGCATTTGCATCCTGGCCCTTCAGTAATGAACGAATGATTGACCTCTTTTTCGTTTTTGACAATTTCTCTTCGTTGGTCCTACGGAAGCAACATTTATATGCTCAAGATTGTTATATATCTCACTTTAAATGAAGATCCTAGACGGTCATTTAACCAAAAACATTATGTAGATCTCATTATCAATAAGCTCGCTAAATGAAGATACACTGGTCATTTAGCCAAAAACATTGATGTAGATCTCCTATGAATAAGCACGCTAAATGAAAGATACATGGGTCATTTAACCAAACACATTGATGCAGATCTCCTTATGAATAAGTGTGTACATTGTACTGAATTTATAATGATATGAGTCAGCATATATTGAGGAATGCCGCTGAAAGATATTGCGATGAGTTAGCATATATTTTGCAATTATAAGCATCATTTGTGGTTATGAATTCTAAATGAGTAGTGCAAAAATTTAATGCACTTGTGTGCCTACATATATAGAAAGATTTATGTTGTCAAGAAAAGATTTAATATGACAAGCATCGGTTTACAACTTTCTGTCCTACACAATAACAATAGGGTGCATGCTAGGCATCAAGCGATCGGACCACCGATGGAGGGGGGGGGGGGGGGGGGGGGGGTTCAATGGGTCAAGTGGTCCCAGCTGATGTGGTCTATGGGAGGAGTCGTTGTTCTACAATCTCCTTCCTCACGTGGGCGGGGCCCACCCCCACAATTTGGGAAAAAAGAACTAAAAAACATAGACATGAACTGATGCAAGAACTTCACGAAAAATTAGTAAATTATGGAAAAACAATCATTGCAATGGATTACAATTACCACTAATTCCAGCAAAAAAGGTAACAACCCAACATTAGAGTTTTTTGTGCAAAATTCCTTTGCAAAAAATTACAGAGATGATTCCAATAATAATCACCAACGCTTTGAACAAAAAAGTTTAACAATTCCAACATAAGAATTTCCTCTATGGAAAATCCCATATTGCGTGGATGTTTGTACCAAAGTCATCAACGCCCTTCAGCACAAAATATCAACAATTCTAGCAATAGAATTTCCTTCATGAATAACCCCTTACAACAGATTACACATATCTTTGTCGCAATAGTCATCAACGTTTCCAGCAAAAAAATAACAATTCTATCGTGACATTTTGACCGTGGAAAATCTCTTTACAACTTACATCCGAAAATAATTTGCAATCGAATCACCTGAGAGTGTTGCTCGAAATAGTGGCGAGATCAGCTCGGCGCACTTGTTTGTGGCCATCCTCATAGCCCTACGTGGCTGGCCCGCAACAGCGTGCCCTGCCTCCCCTTGCAGCAACCCAGAGCGTACTCTCACACAACACGCAGCTGATGCAGGCAGCGGTGGTACATGGGGTGCGGTGGTAGCGCCTGCATCAACAATGGCGAACAAGAGCGCGACAGATCACGATGAGCGGGTGGAGGGGAGGTGTGCGGTGGATGAAGAAACGAATAGGAGAAGAGAGGATAAGGTACCGGGTGAGTGGCGGCTGGGCGGTGGCGACGGCGCATGGCTAGCCGGCGAAGGCCAGCGCGGCAGGGGCTCGAGAGTTTTTCGTGGAGAGATGTGTTTCCTGTGAGATGCAATGGGGAATGAGAAAGTCGTACTTGCTGAGGGAGATGGAGAAGATAGGTTGTTATGGGGCCGCTCTTTTCTGTCTTGCCATGTATGGGACGCGCATCGCAAGAGAAGGCGACCGATCACGAGCTTTAGTGGGTCGACCGGTTATAATAACTTTCCATAACAATAACAAAACTTGAGTGGTTTTTTTGTGAAGAGGAAACTAATCGGTGCATAAATAAAATATTTTCTCGGGGACCAACACCAAAATTTATGTCGACATTCTATTATCAACTTTATACTAAAAATAGTGGGAAATTGTGTAAAACGGTTAAAACCAAAAAGTTCTCTCGTCGACAGCTTGGTTTGGTCTGGTGCCACCATACAACATGTCTAATGAATGCATTACGAAAGGGCATGGCGCCCCCATGTGTGGTTTTGGTAATTAATACAATCCCTATGGACTAATGGTTGCAATGAGTTATTCTTGTAGTGTTTGTCCGTAGGTAATTCTTGAACTCCATATGTTGGATTCAAGGTTGATGTCATGAATATATTGATATAATGAAGTATA
The DNA here is from genome assembly GCA_947311845.1 of Poa pratensis. Classification (NCBI taxonomy): domain Eukaryota; kingdom Viridiplantae; phylum Streptophyta; class Magnoliopsida; order Poales; family Poaceae; genus Poa; species Poa pratensis. The sequence goes on from CAMZMU010000111.1 coordinate 22,402,194, forward strand.
TGGCATCAAGATCATCGAGGTGTATGGATATATATTTGATATGATCAAGAAGAAGTGTATGTGATGACCAAGTTGTTATTCGAGAAGTTATCCGGTGCTTGGTCATATGTGAGTTGAGCATATTGCAAGTATGTCTTGAAGAAAAGGATTATGTGATCATTCATGGTTATCTTCAAGACATCATCTATTCAAAAGAGAAGAAAAGATACAAGGTTGATCAAGATATTGATCAACACACAAAGCTACAAGATGTACCAAGTAGGATCATGTATCTCTTGGTATGGTGAGCAATTGTCCATATAACTTTGTGAACTAACTCATGATATGTGTGTGTGGAATTTCTATATGTGGTTAGGTATCTTTTCATGGGCATGCATCAAAAGGGAGATTTCATATAGCCATGGAGGATGACATCAAGTGGTATTCGTCATCAAGTTTGAGATGTGCAAGTTCAAGAGGAGCATCTCGAAGAAATCCTATGCTTGAACTTTGCCACCCATTTGGAGATAGTGTCCATGTGAAGATGTGCCTAAGAGAGGCTCTCCCATAGTGGAGTATGTGGGAGCAATATTTGAGCATTTGCATCTGGCAACGTTGCATGTCATCCAGTGATCGAGTTGAGCGAGGCGTCTGATGCATGTAAAATGCATACATGAACTTTGCACTTTAATTGCTTATATTCCAATCATATTTGCATCATATAAGGGTTATATCAATGTTTTATAATGATTTTTGGAATATTCATTTATTTCCTATTTTTATGGAATTAACCCTGCACAGGCAGAAAACCCCGTTTTCTTATTTTAATGTTTCAGGGACCCAAACGTCGTCATAAAATTCTGGAAAAAATTCAGAGGTCATTATTTTGGAAGGAAGAAGACTAGGAGCGAAGGAATCAAGCAAACGGAGCCCGCAAGGCAAAAAGGGGGTGGCCCACGCGGCCAGGTACAGTGCCCGTGTGGGACTACCCCGTTTGGCCTCGTGGCTCCGCAGCCGTCGATCCTTTCTCCACCGCCTTCGTCTTGACCTAAAAACGCCTATAAAAAAGGTCCCATGACGTTTCGCGAAAGGAGGCGGCGGAGAAACACAAACCACGAAACAGAGAGACAGAAGGCTGCCGCCGGAGAAGATCGGAGGGGGGAAACGCCGCCGAATCACCTCCGGAGGGCTCCACCCCCCTCCGGCGTGTTCATCATCAACATCTACAGCAAGAACTTCTCCACCATCATCACCATGATGAAGGGGGAGTAGTCCACCCCCTGGACTAGGGTTTGTGGTGGTAACTTTTGTATCTCTCCTCTCTCTTGAGCTTCACTAATTAGTACCGTATGAGCTGCTGAACATGATTACGGTCATCTATGTAATACCTTTGTGGTGAATATTGTGGTGTGAGATGATTTGTTATGCATTTACCGTTGTGTTGGAGCTTTTGTGATTTGTCATACTTTGAAGTATGATGTATGTGGGTACGGGATGGCCGATGTGACACGGCATAGGTATTGAGTGACACAGTACCGCCCAACATCCTTTATCTGGGGGTAAAAAGAAAGAGTATGATGTGGGAGTGAGAGAAACCACGCTAGCCTTACGAGGGGTGACCTAGCAACACAAATGAGTATTTCTTTCAACTATGTGTTTTAGGACATATAGCCGTCATAAAAAGCTACCATTAAAACATGACAATTGTGTGTACTTTATCTATAACATGATGATCACCGTAGATGAGAGAGAGAGGATTAAGTGAACCCATGAACCATGTCCATTGTTCCTATAAGAAACACACACTTGAGCTTGTCCTCTTGCTACATAGAGGATTGGGCTTTCTCTCTTTGAGAGCTTTCACTTGCTACTACCTTTGTCTTGTCCTCTTGCAAAGAAGAGGATTGGGACACTTTTACATCCATCAAACCAACCATCTTGTTCTCTAAACTTGTTTAGTGCATAATCAACTAAAACTTGTGACACTTTAGTTGTAGGGAATAGATAACTTTTCCTTCTTGCTCCTGCGGATCGATACCTTACTTCCACATTGAGAGGTGCTACAGTGATCCCTTGCTCTTGGGGGTTATCAAGTACTTTTCTGGCGCCGTTGCCGGGGAGCGTAGCGCTTAAGTTTCTATTCTTGTGTGCACTAGACTAAGCTTGGGGAGGTTTCTTTATCTTGCAATCATCTAAGCTTGGGGAGGTTCTTTGACTTGTTTGATGATACTATGTCTCCATTTATGATGATGAATATGATATTTTCAGTCCACCCACTATTGAGTATAAAGTTTATTGTGATTATGATATGCCTCCTATATATGATGATTACAATGATTATTATGAATGTTTTACTCCCACTATTCCTAATGAAACTGTTTATGCTTATGTGGAGAGTAATGATACTTTTATGCATATGGATCATGATAAGAATGTTTCATGTGATAGCTATATTGTTGAGTTTATCAATGATGCTACTGAAAGTTTTTATGAGAGAGGGAGACATGATTTCATATACTCAAAAATATTAAGTCTTCTCTCTTTTTGTTGAAAATTTTGAAGTTGCACTTGCTTTGCCTTCCTATGCTAGTCACTTTGTGCTTTATTGATTTATTTTCTTACAAGATCCCAATGCATAGGAAGTGGGTTAGACTTAAATGTGTTTGATATTTGCTTCTTGATGCTCTTTTATATTCAACTCTTATTCCTATGGAGCATCATTAAAACTATCAAGCCTAGCTATATGGCTATAAAGAAAGCGCTTTGCGGGAGGCAACCCGGTTATTTTTGTGTGATTTTCTTTGTGTCCTCTTGCTGTAACAAGAGACTTTGTGTCTAGTTTAGTTCTGGAGTTTTCAATAAAGTGCCAAGTTTTACCCTTTTGGTTTGAAAAGTTGCTTATAGTTCGGAGATTTTATTCCTGCACGAGTCAGTGCACGGTATGATTTTTAATTCTTATTCTGTAACTCCGAATGAGCTCATATTTGAACTGTAGTTGCAACTTTTCATCCTCTGTATGCATGAATTTTTTCGGAATTTTTCGAGAAAGTTTGGTAGGGTAGAAAAATACGTTTTGCTGCTGCTGTTTTTCTGGACAGATTCTGTCCCATTTTGTTTGATGCATGCTTTGAGCTTTTAAGTTGAATCTTTTTGATCCAATTGAGTTTATGAGTAGGCATACAACATTATACACTTTCTGGACATTCATATGAATTTTTGTTCAAGGATTATATGCAGCAAGAAACCTATTTGTTTATCACTATTAATGCACCCCACAGAAAAGAAATGGGAGAAACGGTGTTTTGAAGTTTTTTCACAGGGATTGGAGGAGATGCACCAAGAGCTATCCAAGGATGGTGAAGACCATAAGCTTGGGGATGTGAAGACAACCCCCTGGACCTACACACTCTCGGTTTGCACACGTCCAACTTCTGTTTTTCGATCGAAACACTTTATCGCATAAACTTGGAGCGTCGTTTTTTGTTTTTGTTTGAGTCTTGAGAGACCACCACACTATCATTATATATGAGAGAGCTACTGGAAATATGTTGGATGCTTTTATAAGATTGGGAAAAGGGATGTTTGACTTGATTTTTAATGATACATATAGTTGCATGATTCATGAGCTTGTTTATGAGTAATAGTTTGCAAATTCTTTTTGAAGAGCTATCACTTATTCATGTTTTGGTGCTGATTGTTATTTTACTTGGTTTAACATGGATTAGTTAGTTCTATGGACACTCATGCATGCATCTAGATGGTCAACTTTCTCCCTTTTGCTAGCCCAAAAATCCAACAAGTAAAAACTTGTTTCCAACACCTTCAACCAAAGTTATTCCAGTGAGTCCACCATATCTACCTATTAGCTTTATGCTATTCCGAGTATGTTTAACATGTTTTGTGTTATCTTACCTCTGAATGAAAATGTTTATGTTATTGATTGCATGGAAAAGTTGGTTATATAGCTCTCACGAACTTGATGCACAATTTCTTCATTGCATAATAAAACATGACCCATTGTGATTAAGATTATGATGTAGTGGCTTGATAAATGTTTTGGGTTGGAGTTAGCCCATATGTGCTGTCACATGCAAGCTTTCAACATGCTCTTCATCTCATTTAGTTGATATCATGTACTTTTGTTATGGATGCTTATCATGTGAAATAGTGGAAATGAAGAGTTTAAATGAGTTTGTATAAATGGTTAGAGAGACGCCTGGGCCGCTAATCTAAGCCATGCATCATTCATGGTGGAAATTTACTTACATACTATGGTGAATTCTGTGATACACCTTACAATAAAAACTATTCCAATGGTAAATAAAAAGGGTGTTGAGTTGTTCATTTGTTTGTTTGTCTTGTCATTTTGATATGGGCTTGTTCCATATCTGGGACAAGAGGTACCCCAGTTGACGCTCTTGATGATACTATTATTACTTACAATGATATAATTGAACTTGCTTTGTTTCCCAAGTTGAGTAACATGGTGTAAGTACTTGTATTCAAGGGGCATGAGACACAACCTTTATTTGTCAAGCACACTACTCATATTTGCTTTCACTTAACTTAATCATTCAAGATGCTATGATAGGGGAATGAGAGCTTGACACCAAGATACCACATTGCAATCATTAACTTAAGTAGAAGAGTTTGGAGTTGGATGAAACTTATGCATGCTTTACCTCTACTCACATATACATCTTTCCAAAGTGTACACCTATCATATTCAGATTTTCATCTACACTCTATGACCATTGTAGGATGTTCTACTTATCATTATGCATACATGTGTTCCATATTACTTGCTACCATGTTACACTTTGTGAACTATCAATGAACATCCTTGTCTTGAATACTTGATATCACTTCATAAACTATTTGCATATTGCTACTCCTTTGAAGAATGAATCATTTGACTATATGTAGCAATTGTAATCATCTTTGATATCATTGTTAAGTATTAAATTGCAAAGTCCATGTTAGTTTTATCATCTTCATACTCGAGGACGAGCATGGATTAAGCTTGGGGATGTTGATGCATGTAAAATGCATACATGAACTTTGCACTTTAATTGCTTATATTCCAATCATATTTGCATCATATAAGGGTTATATCAATGTTTTATAATGATTTTTGGAATATTCATTTATTTCCTATTTTTATGGAATTAACCCTGCACAGGCAGAAAACCCCGTTTTCTTATTTTAATGTTTCAGGGACCCAAACGTCGTCAAAAATTTGGAAATTTAGGGTCATTATTTTGGAAGGAAGAAGACGTAGGAGAAGGAATCAAGCAAACGGAGCCCGCAGGCAAAAAGGGGGTGGCCCACGCGGCCAGGTACAGTGCCGCGTGGGACTACCCCGTTTGGCCTCGTGGCTCCGCAGCCGTCGATCTTTCTCCACCGCCTTCGTCTTGACCTAAAAACGCCTATAAAAAAGGTCCCATGACGTTTCGCGAAAGGAGGCGGCGGAGAAACACGAAACCACGAAACAGAGAGACAGAAGGCTGCCGCCGGAGAAGATCGGAGGGGGGAAACGCCGCCGGAATCACCTCCGGAGGGCTCCACCCCCCTCCGGCGTGTTCATCATCAACATCTACAGCAAGAACTTCTCCACCATCATCACCATGATGAAGGGGGAGTAGTCCACCCCCTGGACTAGGGTTTGTGGTGGTAACTTTTGTATCTCTCCTCTCTCTTGAGCTTCACTAATTAGTACCGTATGAGCTGCTGAACATGATTACGGTCATCTATGTAATACCTTTGTGGTGAATATTGTGGTGTGAGATGATTTGTTATGCATTTACCGTTGTGTTGGAGCTTTTGTGATTTGTCATACTTTGAAGTATGATGTATGTGGGTACGGGATGGCCGATGTGACACGGCATAGGTATTGAGTGACACAGTACCGCCCAACATCCTTTATCTGGGGGTAAAAAGAAAGAGTATGATGTGGGAGTGAGAGAAACCACGCTAGCCTTACGAGGGGTGACCTAGCAACACAAATGAGTATTTCTTTCAACTATGTGTTTTAGGACATATAGCCGTCATAAAAAGCTACCATTAAAACATGACAATTGTGTGTACTTTATCTATAACATGATGATCACCGTAGATGAGAGAGAGAGGATTAAGTGAACCCATGAACCATGTCCATTGTTCCTATAAGAAACACACACTTGAGCTTGTCCTCTTGCTACATAGAGGATTGGGCTTTCTCTCTTTGAGAGCTTTCACTTGCTACTACCTTTGTCTTGTCCTCTTGCAAAGAAGAGGATTGGGACACTTTTACATCCATCAAACCAACCATCTTGTTCTCTAAACTTGTTTAGTGCATAATCAACTAAAACTTGTGACACTTTAGTTGTAGGGAATAGATAACTTTTCCTTCTTGCTCCTGCGGATCGATACCTTACTTCCACATTGAGAGGTGCTACAGTGATCCCTTGCTCTTGGGGGTTATCAGCGTCTCAATGTCATCAAGTATGACCAATGTCATCGAGTATGACCAATGTCATCAAGTATGACCGCCACGTGCTCCTTTAATGCGTGTATTCTCTTCCATCTTGGTTGAGAAGAAAACAGTCAAAGTACTAAAAACTTCCATCAACCCGACTTGTGGTGTATCTCGAGTTCAGCGATCATCTCATATGTTCGCGATCTGACAACTCGCACCCACAGTCAATTCTCTATGGTAGAGATCATAGCATATACTGGACTATGATGATATTATCCGCACAAAACTTTATAATCCAAATTATCTTTTTGTTAGCGGAATCTCCGGGTTTATCTCCTAACGGCTATTGTATCACATAGAGTTAACGGTTTAAACAAGGAGTATCCTCAAGCTAAGGTATAAAACTATGAAATTTGGACCCAACCTTTTAAGTTTCTCAATCGCATGAATGCGCCTAATTTTTAAAGAGGGCTATTACACTGGTTAATATCTACAAAGGTTTTGCAAAATATAAAGACTTTGTTCATAATAAATATGGGTTCAAGTTTTAATAAAATAAAACTACCAGAACTCCCACTTAAAACGAACATCTCTCAAATCGTTTTAGTGATTACACGACCCCCATCCATCATGCTACCCCTCATCGTCAGAGCCGGCAACACAACTTCAAAGGTAGACATCGATATGTCAATCACAACAACTCTGTGACTCATGCTTAACCTTTTGGTCACCGTGTTCCGAGGCCATGTCTGTACATGCTAGGCTCGCCATAATAACCTTTAGCGTATACGCTTGTGCAAACATGTCTTACACCCACTGTATGCGAACGACGATATGTCTAACACCCGGTCATCACGGTCTGCCTCATAACATAGAACTTTCTTGGTGGTGCACGCCAAAGGGAGAACACTAATGGTATTTTGGAGGGATCATCTTATATTACTACTGCCGTGTAACTAATATATAACAAATATATATATACACAATATAAGATGCACTCAAAAACATAACATCAAATGTAATGCGACATGATATGGTCTTGCGCCGATGGTCTCCTTCGCGCCCACAGTTCACAAACAATTTAATAAACCTACCTTGACCATATCATATTGCCCCTGCAAAATAAAGTTAGACGTTGTCTACTTTATCTTTTGCATATTTTACGTGGCTTGGGGCTTTCGTAATAGAACCGATTCATACCTACGAACCTATGACCACAACAACGATCAAATAGTCGCTATTTATGTATCCCTTTCGGGCCCTCCATTGAAAAAGCAAAGCCAACTAAAGAGAGAGAGACAGACACCCGCTAGCCACATATACGGTACAAGCCGTATGTTAGTTGTGGAACCAGTCTCGCGTAAGCGTACGCGTAAAGTTGATCTGGGCCGCTTCATCAACTCAATGCCGCCGGCTAAACAAATGCACGCTAGAGGATAGGTTCTAAAAGAACGATGCCCCCATGAGAACATGGGTTCTAAAAACGGTATAGCTATATCTACGCATAGATCGGCTCTGATACCACTGAAGGGAATCGTAGGCAGAAAATAAAAAATTCCTAACAACGATAACCTTATACTAGCCAGGATCTATACTATGCAGATATACTATACAGTAGGAGATCGATATACGTACCCTCGTAGACCGATAGCGGGGATTACGCTCCCGCAACAAGCGTTGTCGAAGTAGACGACGTAGCCGACCTCGAGGTCGCGAAGATCTTGTCGCGATGAAGAGGGCGATGACGGTGGTGACACTGACCTCATGGTGGTGAAGGCGAACTCCTCCAAGCGCCCCAAGTGTGGCGCCTCGCAGGGCTTCACACACATACGGTGAAGATGACGACCTGCGGGCTCCGATCCAGGGACGGGTAGCGGAAGTAGAAGGACCGAAAGACCCAGCAGCACGGCGGTGTGCGTATGGTGGAGAGAACTCTCTCAACCATGCGTAGCCCCATTTGCGGAACCACGTCTAAACGGATGAGAGAAAGAGAGAAGATGGTGTAATTTTCAAAGGCAAGGGGCATCCCTTTTTAAAGGAGGAGGAGGGCTGCCAGACTTGGTGGCCGGGCGGTGTGGGACTAATGCCCACACCAGCCATGCCCCCAATGGGTGCGCCAGCTCTAGGTGGGCCCCATTTGGCCCACGTAGGGCAGCCCCCTCCCAATTCGCACCTAGGGGGAAGTTCCCCCCCTTATGGGCCTTCTCTCCCATGGGAAGACCCATTTAAGGTGGGCTGCCTTTATAATTCCGAAAATCAATAAATAAAAATGTATTTAACTATTAATTACACTAATTAATATTAAACACATATTATCTAATTTATTCCGGCTCCGAAAACCATTTCGTCGGCCCCCGAACTCCGTCGGATATCACCCGGAACACTTCCGGAGTGCCCGGAACACTTCCGGTGTTCTTCTCTCTATTTTCTTCTCTACGTCCAATCTAAATAAATATGTCATCTCCCCTTAAGTGTGTTACCCTAGCGGTTCGAGATCTCGCCAGACATAATCGAGACAAGCTCTCCGATTAATGACTAATCCGTGGACCTTGGATACCCAGAATTAATCCCTGTGAGATAACGAATAACTTTGTCGTTCGAACCTTAGACGTCGAGTCTTAAACCTTTTGTCTGGCGATACTTAGTGCGTCCGTGACTCGATCTTAGGTATCATGATACCTAGCTTGATCTCGTTATCGACAACACTATTCTTTACTCGTCTGTGATATTATGTCCCCGTGACCTAGTCACATGCTTGCAAGCTCATTTGACATAATCTCACCGAGTGGGCCCAGAGTATCTATCCTGCTATGCGGATTGGCAAATCCCGCTCTTGATCCCTCGTCTCAACATACTCCCTTCCGATACCCGAGAGGAACACCGTTATTGTCACACTATATAAGATATGACGTTTGATGCAATCAAAGTATCTTTCAGGAATAGCAATAAGAGTTGATCTCACGGTCGAAGGCATAATGACTACGTCCTACAAATATTGGGTATGTCCATCACATCATTCTACCAATGATATGACTCCATTGTCAATTGACACCAACGTCACATGATCGGGAAACCTCGATCATCGATTTCACAATGAACTAGTTAAATAGAGGCTACTAGGGACCTGGTTGTTTATCTACCACACGTGTATTAATGTTTCCGCTTAATACAGTTATAGCACGGTATAAAACATATTATGAAAATTTGAGATATGACAAATAAACTATCTTTATTAAGTGCCTCTAGGGCATATCTCCTTCACCTAGTTGTTTATCTTGATTATCATAAGTTGTTGGTGCACATAGGTAAACCTAGCTTGTTTAGGTTTCGTGCTTGATAAATTAAACGCTAGTTCTATTCCGCATGTATTCAAGCCTAAACTGTAAAGAATTTTAATCGCCTATTCACCACCCCCCCCCAGGCGACATCCGTGTCCTTTCACATTATGTAAAGTAGTGATCGATGGATCTAGAAAGAATTTTATGTCGACATTTTATGTCTAAAAAGAACAGGGTGTGTGTAAAGTGCTTGAAACAAAAAAAGTCTCTCGTCGACAGCCTAGTCTAGTTTGGTATGATTTGGTGCCTCCATATAGCCCGACTAACTGATGCCTTAATAAACTAGTGATTCAGGGATCGATAAAGAATGTCATGTCATCATTCTACTCTCGACTTTACACTAACAAGGGGGAATGGTGTAAAACACTTGAAACCAAAAACATATCTCGCCGATAGCCTGGTTTGGTTTGGTAAGTAATGGTGCTACCATATAGCCTGAATGGTCTATGGATAACTAAAGTAGTTGCTCAAGAATCGACACACAAAAAATATGTTGGCATTCTACTCACGCTTTTAAGCTAAAAAAAGGGAAGGGGATATTGTAAAATGCTTGAAACCGAAAACGTCCCTTGAGAACAACATGGTTTGGTCTGGTGCCACCATAAGAGAACTGAGCCAAATAAGGGTCTAACAACATATGGAGTGTTAGATATTGTATTGTAGTCCTAACCCTAACCGGTATGTCGGTTATGTATATCTCCATGTACATGTATTGTACTCATATATAAAGTCATCCAGCCGAACCCTAAGGGTATCGAGCTGTCCATCATATACGTTTTACATGGTATCAGAATGTTACGATCCAATCTCATCTAGCCGCCGCCGCCGCTACTCATCTTAGCCGCCGCCGTTCTCTCTCGCCGCCGCCGTCGTCCTCATGTCGACGCCCGCCGAGATGAGCTCCTCTTCCGCTGCTCTTCAGTCTTCCTCCAGCGAGGCCGCCGCGGACGCCACGATCGGCGCCCTCGGCCTGACCACGCTCGGCGCCATGCCGCCCTCGGCGCTCGGCTCGTTCCCGCCGTCCTCCGTCGCTCCATCGTCCTCAGTCGCTGCCCCCACTACTGTCCCGATGGGCAGCATCTTCTCCGGCCTTCCGTCGCCTGGCGCGTCGTCCTCGTGTGGTGCTTCGGACACGATGCACTTTGCTCATCTCCTTCCGGTCAAGCTCGGGCCGAGAACTTCCTCTTTTGGCGCTCTCAGCTTCTTCCACTGCTCCGCAGCTATGACCTTGAAGGCTACATCACCGGCTCCTTCCGTTGCCCGCCCGCGACGATCTCACACCAGATGACCGACGGCCGCATCGTCACCGTCGTCAACTCGGGCCACCGTGCCTGGGTTCTGCAGGACCAGGCAATCCTGCATGCCATCGTGGGCTCTCTCACGCCCGCGGTTGGCGGCCTCGTCCTCTTCGCGACGACCTCCATGGAGGCTTGGACGACCCTCGTCCACGCTTTCGACGCGCAGACTCACGCGCGCGCCACACAGCTCCGTGGCCAGCTCACCAAGATGGAGAAGGGGGCCATGTCCGCCTCGGCCTTCTTCAATCAGGTCAAGGCTGTCGCCGACACCCTCACGTCCATCGGCCAGCCCCTGCGCGACGAGGAATTCGCCGCCTACGTCCTCGACGGCCTCGACTCCGACTACGACAACCTCGCGGAGAACATCGCTGGCCGCGAGACCCCCATCGCACCCCGCGACCTCTACACGCGCATCCTGCACACCGAGCAGCGTCTGTCTGCTCGCCGCGGCAACCACGCCTTCCCTGATCCCTCTGCCAATGCGGCTTTCCGCGGTGGTCGTGGCGGAGGTGGAGGTGGTGGCCGTGGTGGCGGTGGAGGTGGCGGCCCGCAACAGCAACCTCCTCGCCAACCCAATCTCGACCCTAACCCGCCGCCCAACTTCCACAATGGCGGTGGCAATAGGGGGGACGTCGCTCTCGCCCGGTGTGTCAGCTCTGTGACATGGTGGGGCACATCGCGTCGCGCTGCTACAAGCGTTTTGATCGCGACTTCCTGGGCGTTGGCAATGATGGCACTAGCACTGCATGTCAGGTGGCCATGGCCACTCACGGACACGGTGGCCCGACTCACGGGCATGGTGGCCCGACTCACGGCATGGTGGTCCTCCACATGGGCAAGGCGGCCAACACGGTGCGACTACCTCGTACACCATCGACCCCACCTGGTACTTCGACACCGGCGCCACCGACCACCTCACCGGCGAGCTGGACAAGCTCGCGATGAAGGAGCCCTATCAGGGCAAGGATCAGGTCCACACCGCCAATGGAGCAGGTATGCACATCTCTCACATTGGTCAATCTTCCATCTCCACATCCGGCCCACGCCCACTGCATCTTAAAAATGTCCTTTGCATTCCTGAAGTTACTCGTAGTTTATTGTCTGTTAAACGACTTACTCAAGATAACAATGTCATTGTTGAATTTCATCCATCTGATGTTTTTGTGAAGGACCGGGATTCGCGGGCCGTAATTCTTAGTGGTCGAAGTCGGGGCGTGATCTCTATCCAGTTGGTGTGCCGCCTGTTCGAGAAGTTTTCAGCAGTGTCCGTGTGTCGTCGGCCAAGTGGCATTGTCGTCTTGGCCATCCAGCGTCTCCTATCGTTCAACATGTTCTTCGTCAGCATGAGCTTCCTATTGAGTCTAGCAATAAAACTATCTTAGTGTGTGATGCGTGTCAACAAGGCAAAAGTCACCAATTGCCTTTTTTATCTTCTACTCATGTAATAAAAACTCCTTTGGAGCTTATTTATTCAGATGTGTGGGGCCCTGCACAAACATCTGTCAGTGGTCATACATATTATGTGAGTTTTATCGATGCGTACAGTCGCTTTACATGGTTTTATTTGCTTAAACGAAAGTCTGATGTCTTTGATGTTTTCCTTAAATTTCAAACACATGTTGAACGCTTGCTCGGACACAAAATTCTCCATGTTCAGTCAGATTAGGGGGGCGAATATCGCAACCTCAATACCTTTTTTGAGAAACTTGGTATTATTCATCGTGTCTCGTGTCCTCATACTCATCAACAAAACGGTGCTGCTGAACGCAAGCATCGTCATATTGTTGAAACCGGGCTCACATTACTCGCTCATGCCTCGGTTCCGTTTCATTTTTGGAGTGATGCATTTGCTACTGCTTGTTTTCTTATTAACAGGCTTCCTACTCGTGTAATTAATATGCATACTCCCCTTCAGAAACTCCTAGATCAAACACCTGACTACACTTTTCTTAAAATTTTTGGTTGTGCTTGTTGGCCTCACTTGCGTCCCTATAACAACCATAAACTTGAATATCGCTCGAAAAAATGTGTCTTCCTTGGCTATAGCTCCCTTCACAAGGGCTACAAGTGTCTTCATGTTCCTACAAATCGTGTATATATCTCTCGAGATGTTATTTTTGACGAAAATGTGTTTCCTTTTGCCAATTTACCATCTCCCACTACACCCGATTCGCATTCATCATGTCCAGTTTCTATTGACCAATTTGAAGATGTTGCATATACTCCTGCGTTGCTTCCTAACCATGGTGCAGGTTCTGTTCGTGGTGCTCGCCTGGAAGTGCTGGATGATACAGCAGCTCCTTCTGCTGGTCACGTCGATCGGCCGACCAAGCCATGCACGTTGCATGAGCCGTCCCATGCCCAGGCTGCTACGCCTCCAACTGGGCCCTTGCTGGTTCCCGTGGCCCGGCAGCTCGGCCCGCCACGCCCAGCGTCTCCTGGCGCTGCTTCGACCTCGCCACGAGGCCGCTCGCCCGAGCCGGCCAGCCCTGCAACATCACCACCGTCTCCTGGGCCGTCGTCACCGCCTCGCTCGCCCATGGCCTCCCCTGCGCCTGGACCGGCTCCATCGCCAGCTGCGGCTTCGCCCAGCCCTTCTCCAGCGCCACCACCTCCTGCTGCTCCCTCTCGGATTACAACACGGAGTCGTAACGGCATCGTTCAGCCCAGGATACGCAAAGATGGTACGGTTGCCTGGTTTGCTGCATGCCGTGCTCATGGTGTCCTTGATTCCGCTCTCGAACCTTCCACCTACAAGGAGGCCTTCGGTATACCTCACTGGCGTTCCGCTATGGAGCAGGAGTTTCATGCTCTCCTTCGGAATGAGACCTGGCAGCTCGTTCCTCCTCGTCCTGGCCTCAACATCATTGATTCCAAATGGGTGTTCAAGGTCAAGAAACGATCAGATGGTTCCATTGAGAGGTATAAGGCTCGGCTCGTGGCAAAAGGGTTCAAGCAACGGTATGGCCTGGATTACGAAGATACTTTTAGTCCGGTGGTTAAGCCTACCACTATTCGGTTGCTCCTGTCTCTGGCTGTCAGCAAGGGTTGGCACCTTCGCCAACTTGATGTACAGAATGCCTTCCTGCATGGGGTTCTTGAGGAGGAGGTCTACATGCGTCAACCTCCGGGTTTTGTTGATTCTGCTCAACCCCAGCATCTCTGTCGACTGGTCAAGGCATTATATGGGCTTAAACAAGCTCCTCGCGCATGCCATGCGCGCCTTGGTACTGCTCTTCGTGCTCATGGGTTGGTTCCCTCTACGGCTGACACCTCCTTATTCATGCTTCATCGACCCGAGCTCACTATGTATCTGTTGGTGTATGTTGATGATATCATCTTGGTGAGCTCCTCTGCTTCTGCTGCTGGTCGCCTTGTTGAGAGCCTTCGGTCTGAGTTTGCTGTTAAAGACCTTGGTCCTCTACGCTTCTTCCTTGGTCTGGAAGTCTCTCCGGTCTCTGATGGTCTGGCTCTTTCGCAGAAGAAGTATGCGCTTGATCTCCTTCGCCGTTCTAGAATGCTTAAGTGCAGTCCCATGTCTACACCCATGTCTGCTTCTGACAAGTTGTCGTGCACTGATGGAGATCTCTTGTCAGCTGAGGATGCCACTCAGTATCGCAGTATCGTTGGAGGCCTGCAGTATCTCCTTATCACCCGGCCTGATTTGTCCTACGCGGTCAACAAGGTCTGCCAGTATCTTCACTCTCCACGCTCTCCTCACTGGGCTGCTGTTAAGCGTATTTTGCGCTATGTCAGCCTCACAGCTTCTCATGGCCTGCATCTTCGTGCCTCTTCCTCCAGCCTCCTCTCCGCGTTTTCTGATGCGGACTGGGCGGGGGACCCTAATGATCGGCGATCAACGGGGGGATATGCTGTCTTCTATGGTCCTAACTTGATCGCCTGGAGTGCTCGTAAACAAGCCACAGTGTCACGATCGAGTACGGAGTCAGAGTACAAGGCGCTTGCTAATGCCACTGCTGAACTCATCTGGGTTGAGTCTTTGCTTCAGGAGCTTGGATTCTCACAGGATCGTCCACCAGTTCTTTGGTGTGATAACATCGGCGCTACATATTTATCATCTAATCCTGTCTTCCATGCTCGAACGAAGCACATCGAGATTGATTATCATTTTGTGAGGGAACGTGTCGCTCAGAAGCTACTACATATCCGGTTCATCTCGTCAAAAGATCAACTGGCTGACATCTTCACCAAGCCGTTACCATTGCCGCTGTTTGAGGCATGTCGGCGCAATCTTAACTTGTTAACTTGTTAGACACCGTTAAGATTGAGGGAGGGTGTTAGATATTGTATTGTAGTCCTAACCCTAACCGGTATGTCGGTTATGTATATCTCCATGTACATGTATTGTACTCATATATAAAGTCATCCAGCCGAACCCTAAGGGTATCGAGCTGTCCATCATATACGTTTTACATGGAGAGATTTAACACTTTCAAGAATATTGGTATACAACTGCTTTAAAATGTGAAATTGTGCACCTTTGGGCTATTTTCTGCAAGGATGAGATTATCCATGAATAAGCGAAGTAGTAACTCGTGAATCAACATGGAAATTTTGCCTAGCCATTGTACACTCGACTTTATACTAAAAAGAATAGGAGAAGAGTGTAAAGCATTTGAAACCAGAAACATCTCTCGACAACCTAGCCTGGTCTGGTATGGTCAGATGCCAGCATATAGTTCGACTAACCAATGCATTAATAAAGTAGTGATTGGCAGATCGATAATAAATATTATGTTGTCCTTGTACTCTCGACTTTATACAAAAAAAAGAAGGTGGGGGTGACATACGGGTCTACTCCGCTGCCACCAAATAAATATTATGTTGTCCTTGTACTCTCGACTGGCCGATACATATAAAACTACAGACCGAGGGATCGACCCATAAATTTTACGTCAACATTCTACCCTAGACTTTATACTTAAAAATAAGGGGAAGATGGTCTAAAACTAGAAACATCGGACAGTGTGGTATGGTCTGTTGCCACAATGTAGCCCAATTAAGCTAAGGGGCGATCTAGCCACGTATAAAGAGATTTAACACTTCCAATCACGTGGGTATAGAACTTTTTATTTGCTGCCTAACAATGTAAAGCTAGTGCACCTTCACATGCACTGAGGGAAAGGAATTGTTGTATCTTGTCTAAAAAGGTAAAAAACAATAAGGTCATATTCAGCTTTTAACACCTTGAGCTGTTTTATGTAAGGGTGAGCTTGTCCACGATAAAGTAGAGTAGTAACTCACGAATCAACATGCATACTTCGCATAGGCATTGTATTATTCATAAATAAAAAGTACGCAAAGCGTGTGAAACCAAGCCATGATGTAACATTTTTACAAAGATTTATAACATCGTCAATAAAAAATTATCACCTCGGCGATGTTCTAATCGGCAACGTCGTGAAGCGGGTGTGGCTTGGTCACCTCGCCGGTCTTCAAATTTGGCGAGATTAGTTTCTCGGTGTGTTGTCGGCGTTTGTCGCTATTCACGGCGACGCTGGTGGCCAGGGCGATACGTATGCTCTAGAGCGAGGATGTTGGTCCGAAGGTGGTGGATTTATCGTTCTTCCTCAACCAAGCCAAGCCAAGCCGCCACGTACCGTGTCGTGTTCGTGCTCTCTGCCTTTCCTTGTCTCGGTGATTTCCGCACGTTTCCTCGTCGAGTCTATCGCTAGACGGCGTTGTCGCCCAAAAGCACCTGGTCCGCGCCGTTCTCGTGGTAAAAAAGTGTGACGCTCAGCAAATTAAGCACCGGTCCCACGTGGAATTGCGACCTGTTAAAATTATATATCCCTGATCTATGTCCTGGTGATCTCTCAGACGATTTAGGGTGTCACCTAATTAGTTTTGACCGGCGAGACAGACAGGGCAGTTGAACGTCAAAGCCAAGCTATACATATATAGCTCAACACTTTACCTGTCTCTCGCCTTGCCTAATTTACCTGTAAATTAATTATGCATGCGCCTGCTCTTTCAAACGATTTTATAAGTCTCCGGGCAAAAGCACTGGATTCCAGCATGCATCTGGAGTTGTGCCTTCTAATCCAGTTGGTCCTCACTTTGAATCTCTCCCTGAAATAATCAAATATATGCATGCACGTGGGCCATCTCTGATTCCTTTTCTTTAATTTGACCGACTAGCAGCATATGCGCGCGGCTTGATGGCGTGTTGGTTCGTCCTACCAAAAACTCAGCTGGCAGTTGCAGCGCAAGATATCCTCGTGCTTTTTTTTTTTCTATGCAAATTTGGGTAAAAGCGAAACAGGACAAAAGAGGCCCAGGTGCATAGTTTATACACGTACAGTGCTCTAGCCCAGTGGTTCGTGGTGTTCTGCACGGTTGTCAGGTCGCGAGTTTGATTCCTTGTCCTGCAACAGTTTTATTTTCCCGAATTTTTTGTTCGTTTTTTGTTTATTCACTCAACCAACGTATACAGTATGTTATATAAAACATAATTTTTTTTTATTTATTGTTTTCTCTTCTTCAAATAAGTAGGCAAGATTGCAAATTCTGCAATATGTTATACAAAACATAAAATTAAATTTTCTTGTTGCTTTTTGCTTTTCACAAGAGTAAACAACATTGCAAATTCTTATATATAAGAAAATGCAACGACGTGAAATGTAAGTATGCAACAATTAAAAGAAAATTATATAAATTGTGCGTATGATTATATACAAGAATCTGCAACCTCGCCTACTTTGTGAAAATAAAAAGCAACAAATAAATTAATTTTATGTTTTGCATAACATCTTGTATATGTTGGTAGAGTAAAAAAATCTTTGTATATAACGCACACATCGATGTGAAATATGTGTATGTAACAAATAAAAGCAAAGTATATATATATATACAAGAATTTGCAACGTTGCATACTTATGCGAAAATACAAAAAGCAATGAAAATTTTGTATAACTTAATGTATACGTTGGTTGAGTGAAACAAAACAACAAAAAATTCATTAAAAATGGTTAATTTTATTTTTTGTATAACATCTTGTATATGTTGGTAGATTAAAAACAAAAAAAACAAAAATCCTTGTATATAAGCACACGCAACGACATGAAATATGTGTTTGTAACAAATAAAAGCAAAGTATATATACATACAAGAATTTACAACATTGCCTACTTATGTAAAAAACAAAAAACAACGAAAAAATTAATTTTATGTTTTATATAACATACTGTATACGTTGGTTGAGTGAATAAACAAAAAACAACAAAAAATTCGGGAAAATAAAACTACGGCTAGAGCACTATACGTGTAGTAAGTATGCACCTGGACGTTTTATCTCCTGTTTCGCTTCTATCCAAGTTTGCACAGAAAAAAAAACACGACGCCCCGGCTAAAGGCGTTGTGATACTAGGCACGACGCCCTGGCCCGGGGCGCCGTGATATGAAGTTGGGTCCCGGCTATTCTGACGTGGCACGGTCGCCGACGCCTTGGGCCGGGCCGTTGTACACCTGAACACGGCGCCCCGGGGGCGGGCGCCGTGCAAAAGGGTTAAATCGTGAAATGATTTGAAAATGGGACCATTTTGTGAAATGATTTGGAAAAAGGGTCAAATTCGTCAAATTTACCAGGAATGGGTGATGCCGTGCCGACATCGTCGACCAAGTCGGTGGTGGCACGACGTGCGCGAGTCGACCACGCTCTTGCACCGGCGTGTGCACTCTCTGAAACGAAGCAGTGGCCCGTTTGGCTTTGCCGATGTCCACTCTGGTGCCTGCTCATGCTCTAGCGTCTACCCTCGGTAGCTAGGGGATGCGAAAACACAACGACCGATCTGGCGGGTTGGCTACTAGGCTGCCTAGACTGACCAGAGATTAATCCTCATCTTTTCCATGGCTGCGGTACCAGCACCACTTTTCCACAATTGGTCCTCCCGAGTCAGAAACTTTTCCATTGGTTTTCCCCAGAGGCAGTTTACTTCCTCTAATGCACAATTACCATGCATTCTGATTTTAGTTGAACTCCAAATTTATAAACTTTCACTAAATATACTGTCTCCTTTCGTTTTCTAAAAGTCAAAATTCACTATCTTGAATATACCCGGCGTCAGGGATCCCTTTAAAAATTATATTGTGTAAACAAAATGGTATGGGAGGAGAGGATGATACATTACATTGTCTAAACGAATATGAAAAAAATCAGTTAATCAGGGTCGAGATACCAAATTTAATAAATGCGATGAGTGTGTATTATAATTTTTTAATGTGAAGAATTCTTTAGCTTAAGAAATGGATGATGTGTAGCTTCCATGTAGTATCTAATAAATATCAGTGGAGATGACATTTTGAATTGTGAAAAATATGACGTGAATAGATTGCATGTTGAGATAGAAAAATATCATCTTAATACGAACAACGGATAAGTTGCTCCTTTCGGTCTGGAAAGAATGTCGGCGTTGTACACGAATTTGTACTACGGCAGTACGTTCTCTACGACAATTAAAATGGACCAGAGGAGTAATAAAAACTCATTTATAGATAAAAAGGCATATCCAGCCAACCTGTTTTTCTTTCTAATAACCGGCATACGTTACCTGCAAGCTGTGTATATGGATAATAAAGCACACATGATGTGAGTGGAGATTATTGGCTCCCGAGCTCCAGTGCTCCCTCCGGTTTATAAAATAAATCCGAGTGTACCCAATAGTATAGAATAGGAACACGCAAAAATATTAACTTAAAAAACTTTGTATGAGCTACACAAAAATAAAAAAAATGTGGATGTAAGTATACATATTTTCAAAGCTCGACGAGTTCCTTAATAAGGAGATGCCAATTTCGGACAAAAAGGAGACTCCAAGTTTTATAAGGATTTGTTATTTTTGTGTAGCACAGAATACAAAGTATTTGAATTTGATATTTTACACGTTCGTGGGATATACCTTTGGTTACACTGATTTTTTCAGTTTTTTTACCTCACAACTATTATTTTCGAATTTTTTAAACGGGAGGGAGCAGACGGAAAACACTTTTTGCTCCCGAGCTGAAGTGCTCTCTCTGGTTAAAAAAATTCAAAAATCATATTTTTAAGTTTTAAACAAATCTGAAAATATTCTGGCATGTTGCTAATGATGTATCCCACGGACGTGTAAATTTTTGATTTGAAATACTTTATATTCTGGGCTACATAAAAAAACGTAGGATATTTTGGAGATTTGAAAGTATGTACATTTAGATCACACATTTGTCATTTTTGTATAGAATAGAATATAAACATGTTTTTCAGAATTTTCTGAATCTTATAAATATGATTTTTTTACACAGGAGGCCGTGAGTAAGAAATCTCTACTCGGGGAGCAGAGCCAAAAAAAAAACTTCCCAACATGGTGTAAACAACATTATTCTCTGATAAATCAGACGTAGATGGGCCCATTCGTATCAGTTTCTATCCCATATTGAGCTTTCACAACCGGCCCAACGCAAGTACGGCCCAAGTTGGAAGAAAACAGCGCCTCCGAAATATTTTGGCGGGACGAGAATCCCTCCATTTATCCCCTCCCAAATCGCCAAAATCAGCAGTGAACACAGAAAAATATTTGGGGAAAATCCAGGCAGAACCCTAGCACGGGCGGCGATGGCGCGCGGCGGGGGCGGGCGGACGAGGGCGGAGGAGGAGCAGGAGCTGAAGGGCGCGAAGCGCGGGTACCGGGAGGCGGTGACGGAGGGGAACCGGGCGGAGGAGGCGCGGTGGGCGAACGTTATCGGCGACATCTACAAGCGCCGCGGGGAGTACATCGAGGCGCTCCGCTGGCTGCGGATCGACTACGAGGTCACCGTCAAGCACCTCCCGCAGCGCCACCTCATCGAGTCCTGCCAGTCGCTCGGGGAGGTCCACCTCCGCCTCGGCAACGTCAAGGAGGCCCTCACCTACCAGGTCATTTTATTCCCCAGATCTTGCATTCCATCGGATCGGATGCACGAGATGTTTAGTAGCAGCAGGATTTTGGTTAAATCACATAATTTCAATTTCGGCTATTCCCAATGTGTGCATATTGTGTTTGGACCATTTTGTAGTTTATATGCAACTTCGATTGGACCGTGTGTTTGAACTGTTTAGTGGCAAACATTAGGTTAGTATGTTGAAATCAATGTATCAGAGGGACGCAGATCCATTCCATGGTGCATATGTACATCAAAACTTTGATCTGACCTCGTATTTGAAATGTTTTATTGCGGACCATTAAACTTGCACAATTTGGCCGCAGTATTGCTTGTTTCAACAAGCTCTGTCGTGTTTTTATAGATTGTCGTATCAATCAGCAGAGCTTGTTGCTGTACCTAGTGTCGACCTGTAGAAATTTGCCAAATTTTACTGGTGAGACTGAGAGTATGTCAAATAATCTAACATCTCATATTTGGGTGACTAATTAGTTGCCAATGATGCATTGCATGTAACACCATTTCCCTGGCACAAGTTGGCTGATGTGTGGATTCCTGCTGCTGCTGCTGGGTTTAGTCTCATGTTGTTACTTGTTAGTTCATTTTTACAAGGCCATATTTTCAGTTAGTTGCAGTAAATTTCCATGTAGACCTTTTGGTAAACCATCCATACCACAGCCGGGATAACCCTTTTTGGCGAATTAAAGGTGAAATCCTACTGCCTGTTATCATGACATGCATCTGAATGTACCAGTCCTGTTTCAGTACCGATCAAACTCTGATGTGTTCACTACATTTTCGGTAATAAGGTCTGATTTCTCGTTTCATTTCTGTTGTTGGTTATTTAGGTAACGAACACAGTTAGCTATTAACCCGAAATATCTGGTTGGTTTCAACTACATGAAGTCACGAACTCATGCCATTTTCCCTGATGTTTGCTTGCTTCACAGAAGAAGCACCTACAACTGGCCAAGGATTCTGATAACCTTGTTGAGCAACAGCGAGCTAGCACCCAGCTTGGGAGAACCTACCATGAAATCCTTCTAAGATCTGAAAATGACTATAGTGCCATACGGAATGCCAAGAAGTATTTCAAATCTGCCATGAAACTGGTAGAGAATCTAAAAGAGAATGCCTCGTCTGAAAAATCCCTCTATCTGAAGGAGCTCATTGATGCACACAATAATATGGGCATGCTTGAACTGGAACTTGAGAACTATGAAGAAGCTAAGAAACTACTTCAAAAGGGTTTGAAAATATGTGATGAAGAAGAGGTGGATCAATATGACGATGCTCGTACTAGGCTTCATCATAATCTAGGAAATGTGTATACTGCGTTACGCATTTGGAAGGAAGCCGAGTATCATATTGAGAAGGACATACAGATATGTAGAAAAATACACCATCTTCAAGGCGAGGCAAAGGGATTTATAAATCTGGGGGAGTTGCATTATCAGGTTCAAAAGTATGAAAATGCAAAGGATTGTTACAATAAAGCTCTTGATATAATAAAGGGTTTGGAAGATGAAGATGCACTAGTTGAACAAATTCATCAGAATATTAATACTGTTACGAAAGCAGCTGAAGTTCTTGAGGAGTTGAAGGAAGGTGAACAGAAACTGAAAAAGCTTGTCAGAGATACTTCTAGTGCGCGTGAAACATCAAATGAGAGAAAACTGCTCCTTGAGCAGCATGCATTGCTGGATAATCTTATTGAGAAGGCAACAATGATATCTGCATGGAAAAAAGTAAGTGAACTAAACAGTATCTAACTATGTGAACTTTACCCACATAGTATTAGCTGTTACTTGTACCCACTTTCTGTTTGTGATTTTATTGCTTTCTACTTCTGAATTTTATTCGGAAAAAATGTTCAGATAGTTTCCCTACATTTATCCATAAGTGGACACTGTTTTCCTAAGGGCTGGGTTGACTTGATCTACATTTTGTTTTGAGGGCTAGTCCTGTGGATGACAGTAGTACAGTATTAAATGCTGTCTTTCGGTCATAAGTTTCCATATTTTACTAGAAGCTTATTTTTAGAATTATAACTTCTGCCCAAGCTTCAAGCCCGAACTATTTATGTTATGTGCTATCAATGTCGAACTATTTCAGCTATGCTGTTTTTACTTGGCTCTACTTCGTACAGACATCTGTGTTGAATTGCATGTATATTTTACATGCTTTTGCATTGTACCAAGTACTAACGTGAATTGGTTAGTTCTTGTTTATCTCATTTGGTGAAAAAAAAATGCTGGAACAAGTTTCAGAACTGTAGTTTAAAAACACTTCTCAAGAATCAAAGGCAAAAAAAACTTGACATATTGACTGTGCCTCTGCCTACTCTAATAACATAAATAATTATGCGACCCTGTGATGACCATAAGCACATGGTTCAGCTCTGATATAAACTATTTGCTTTCCAGCACAAGAATTTTCGCAAGGGAAAATAAGAGTAACAAAAGAACTTTGTGACAAGGAAAAAGAGAGTGATGCTCTTCTGTCCATAGGAGAATCATACCAAAAGCTTAGACACTTCAGCGAAGCTAGTAAACGGTACATGGAAAGCTGGATCATGTATCAATCAATTGGAAATTTGGAGGTGACTTTACGTTTCCTTATTTAAATATTTGTGTGTATGTCAGCATGTCTGCTACATAATAATAGACCACCTTCCTGTTTGCAATCCGTGGTGCTAACATTTCAGATCTTGCTTACCTTGGATACGTAAAATTTCAGGGGCAAGCATTAGCAAAAGTGAACATTGGTAATGTTCTTGATTCTTGTGGTAAACAGGCTGATGCGTTGGAAGCTTTTGAAGAAGGATACAGGCAATATCTCTATGCCTTCCTGTCTAATATTATTTTCAAGTAACTTGCTATCTTGGATGCTATAAAGTAGGAATATATCGTATTAAATTTTAGTGGTTTGAAGAGCACATGGGACATGCCATCGGAGGCTTATCCATGAACGTATTATTTGATTCATTGAAATTTTGAAACAGCCGGTGGCTGAATAGATGGACAATGATACTAGTATGAAAGCTTGATAAGAATATGGAGCGTCAGCTTTGATTTTTAAAAAAACATCTATTCTAATCGAGATAACAGGCATCTAGTACCATGTCCAACATATATGGACATATTCTTGCTATCTTACACATATCGAGGATACGCTGAACATCCGTACACATACATACTGTATTGTAATTATGTCAGTGCTTGAGGAATCATTTGTAGTTTGATTTGAAAATTTGACCTGTAGTCACATCGACCTACAGTGTCACCTCACAACAAATTTTTGATGTATGACTATCACCATAGCTGGTTACAACTATGAACCAATATAAGTTAATAGAACATGTAGTGTAGCATGTGCTTTATTCATGCCCAAGGAAGTTGTAAACACGTGCTGGAGTAATTACTATTTGCAATGCCATATTGCCATTTTAGTTCCGTGCCATAATGTATTTGGTAATTGTTCCAGTAAGTCTGGAACTGCATGTGTCATGGTGGCGTTTTAGTTCCACCTTTAGATTCTGATACTTGCATTTTAATGATATGCAGAATTGCTGTGGAAGCTGATCTACCAAACGTGCAACTTGACGCCCTTGAAAACATGCAATACATTCACATGGTCAAATCTAATAATGTAGAAGAAGCCAAGTAAGTAACCAAGTACAGATGTTGGACAGAAGAAAGCTAATTTAGGCAAACTTGTTATTGATTATATTATATTTTTGTTCAGGAAGTTGCAGCAAAAAATAGATAACCTGAAGCAAATGTTGAATCAACACGAAGCATTGGAAACTGTTAGTGACTATTGCCCAGAAACTGAATCTGAAGGTGGTGATGTATCTGATCATATATTTGATCCAGTGGACAGTGATGGGCATGATGCAAATACATATTCTGAGGAGTCTGATGATGATGTTATTCTTGCCTCACTTGTTCATAGAAGTAGAAGCTCATCTGATATCAAGGCATCCAAGGTACATAGCATCCCAAAGAAGGTTGATAGATTATGTGATATGGATGAGGGCATTAGAGAAGTTATAAATAAATCATGCAATAATCAGTCTGGTAGAAAACGTGTCCGTATGGTTATATCAGACGATGAAGCTGATGAGAGTCCTGAAATTGATCAATCGAAAAGGATACTAAGTAGTCGAACAGATAGTCTGTCTACATCAGGTACACGCCATATGAACATTGTATGCTTTCTCCAGCTTTTGGAATGCCTGGTGATTGTCTCCTAATTATATTCTATTCATTTTTCTATCACTACAGAGCGTATAGCAAATGGAGCAGACAACAGAATTCAGGTTATATAAAGCTCATAATCTCTTGTAACTTATAATTTTATATTCTTGATAGGAAATTGAGATACATTATTTTTCTTAACATCTGTCAGTTCTCATGTGTTCCATTAGATGCTGGTAGAAAATTAAAGAGACTGATTATTGTCCACATGTTTTGGGTAATAACTAGTATTCATCTGCAGGATACTTTACACCCTACTGAACCCAGGGATGTGCACAGTATTCTCACACCCTGCCCCGCTGAGGAAAGTATATGCTCATTCAAATCAAGTAGCCCCATTAGTCATGGTAATGATAGCCGGGAAATAGGAGCTTTAAGTGGAGGAAAGGTGTCTGCATCCAAACCAGCAGCGAGTGGTTCCAAAGTTGGTACTTCTGCATCACACAGTCAGCCACAAGGTCAAAATGCTGCCGGTCTTCAATCAACAGATGCTGATCATGTAAGTATTGTTGCAAATTCAGTCTTCACATGATCGCTAAAAAGCATGTGAGGGTTGTGGCTGTTGTGCTTTCCGTTGCTCTCTCCTTTGTTAGTTAGTTGGATATTCCGTAGTGCCTTGGTCAGCTGGTAAGTGGTAACCTGCGATCTCCATGAATGGTGAAATGTATTAGAAGGCATTCATATGTTAAATGGAACATCTACTATTATGATCTCCAACAATTAGTTTTGAATGTACATATGTTCGTACTTCTCTTTTTCTGGTTGCTGCATGAACCGAACACTCAATGCCAATAAAACATGTGATTAAGCTACTATGTGCGGGCCACTTAGAAATATCAATTATAGGGCAGGCAGTTGATGTGTGAACCTATCCTCGAATGATACTACTCCCTCCGTTTTTTAATATAAGATGTTTTAACTTTTGTCCACATGCACATGCACACAAATGTATGTAGACACATTTTTGTGTGCATGTTCACTCATTTTAGTGTGCATATAGACAACATGTGTACCACCTAAAACATCTTATATTAAAAAACGGAGGGAGTACTCCTGATGAATATCACTGCTCTACGGTTATAGCTGCATGCCTACATGTCTAAAATACTTTTTATTTTTTTGGGAGTGAGCTTTGTACCATATTCACATTACAAGCACATCAGCTGCTCCACCTATGGTAATCCATGTGGTCTGTGGTTCAAATCTGATGAGATACTTAATTTGCAGCATTATTTAGCTTTCAGAATTGGTGAGCATCTGGTGTATTTGGATACAAATGCTTGCATATGCGGGGCTGCTTTTAGCATCGAGTCTCTTAAAGTTGAGGTGGCATGTGTATACTGCCTTCAGATTCCTGATGAAAAGAGCTCCAAAGGTTTACCCTTACTTTCTAAATTTTGACAATTCATACTATGTGTCCATTCAATTTTTTTGATTGTTTTCTATCAGGGGAATTAGTTTCAATCTTTTACTCCAGTGAGTTCGCCTTTGATATTCTTATTAATAGAATGTCAGAGGTTGAGGGAGGGATCTGTACTTCAGAAACCATTTCAAGATCTCTTACCATTTCTCTTATCAAGTTATCATCTATGGCCTTGTTGAAGAAATGTAGAATGTCCTTTGTAGAGATGCATTCTTTGGTTCTTCCTTCAGCTGTTATGTCCATACATTGTCATCTTTGGTTCATTTTTCCAGCAATACATATCTGATTGTTCAATTCTTATGCTGGAACATCTGAAAATACAAATATTGTCTCCTAATAACATGCTTTCTTTTTTAGTACTAAAAGGACATGTTTGCTAGATTATGGGGGCAATATCCTAGGATAAACTCTGTGTATACCATGTTTTAGCTATTTATCCAATATTCATACGTGTGCCCAGTATGATATAGGACACAGTTTGCATCTTTGCGGTGCAGTTCCTGCGGTCCTTGCGGTTTCATGTTGTTAGGGAACATCTTATTCCTTTCTCTTTTGTTGGGACTCATGTTTATCTTACTTTGCTAGGTTTGTTGCCCATCATTGGGGAACTCAGGTGCTGTGGGGATGTACTGGATGGTGCAGAATCAACAGATCATATTGGTCAACTTGCTTCTGAACAGAAGTGCATTGATGCTGTTATTGATGGTATGGGTGCACTACACTCAACTTTGTTCACAAACTGCTATTTGCATCAGTTATTTGTTGTCGTAGAATATGTATTAGAGATTTAAGGGGTAATGATTTGGTGATTGAAGTAAACTGACAATACATTGTTGTAGTTTGGTTCTATACTGTTTGTCTCGTGGTGTTATCACCTGTGATCTGTGTATACAGACCAATCTCACTCAATGTTTGTAGATGCTTGGTTTCATGTATATTTTTCCTGTGGCATGCCAATCCATCATAGTAAACATAATTCTCGTATTTTCAATTAGTTGATATTTTATCTAATAGTGTATGTTTCTTGTTGTGTTTCTCTGTGAATCGTGGCCTGGTTCCCTCACAGGACCCCCACACACACATATATATCACACCCATTAGGGTTTACTGTTTACATGGGCCTCAACGGGCCCAACGGGCCTAACACGTTCCAACACTCCCCCTCAAGATGATCATGGGTGTTAAACCATGGTCATCTTGCAACAACTACATAACACAAGCTACAACTACCACTAATGAACATAAAACATAGCATCTAGGATACATGAGAGCAATTTTCTCCATCTCTTGCCCTCTCCCATCATCTCCATCTTCAATCAGCAATGGACTTCATCTTCAACAGCTCCACCTCATGAGAGCCCCGTCATCATCACGGCACATCAACTCTCTTCACCACCTCCAATCCAATTTGCGCCCTCAGCTGCCTCTCCAACCAGGTTCCGCAGAACCCTCCACACACGCCTCAATGTCCTCAGCCCATCCCTTGCCCTCAAACCCCAAGCCACTGACCTCTTCCGTCTTCCCCACAAACCCCCGGCCAACTCCGGCCTCAACCGTCCACTCCTCAGGCACGCAGCCTCTCCCCCGGTCAGGCCTCAACCACTCTCACCTCAGGCACGTAGGCCTATCCCCCGGACATCTCCACAAGCATCACTACTCATCACGCAGCCTCATCATCTCCATCACCACATCTCAACCTGCACCAACTCGACCACATAACACCTCCAGCAACACTTGCTGCCATCAGTAGCAGCACTACCTCCTCACTACACAGCTCCACATCTCCTTCTCTCCCTCTCTCCCCCTAAAAGAAAATCCATTTGCTCCCTGCCATCAGTAGCAGCACACAGCAGTAGTACTCCCCCTGAGCACTAGCCTTCTCACGAGCACCTCCTGCAACAGCAATTTTGCTTCTCCATTTCATTCTCCCCCTCTGCTCTTTGCACCAAGCCGGGCACAGGAGCAGCAACAATTTGTTCAGCTGAACTGGCCGGAAAGTGCCCTGGACTTGGTCTTCACACATCACCACGCACAGCTCAAGCAGCAGCTCGAGCTTCTTCCTTCCTTCCTCTCTCGAGAGCAGCAGCTCGAGCTCCTTCTTCTCCCCCTGTCTCCTTCTCTATTCTTTACTTGGCTCCCTCTCTGCTTCTCTCCTGGCTAGCACACAGCAGCACCATCTGCAGTTCAGCATGACCTTCTCCCAGGAAGCAGCAGGCAGGAGGCTTCCTCTCTCACTGTCGAACAACAGTAGTAAGGTAGCTCGAGCTCTTTCTTAATTTCTCTCCCCCTCTGCTCCTTGGTCCCAACAGCGAACCAAGACTAGGAGCAGAAACTGAAACAGACTTCCTTCTCATCCCATGTGCATCTTCACGAATTTCTGCAACTCCCCCGTTGATTTCTTGTTCAGCTCGGGCCGGCCGGCCGGCCGCCGACGTGCCTCAGCTTGTCCGTTGGCCACTTCTCACCCTTGCTCACAGCACCACCGCACGGATGCCATCCGCACTTGCAGCTTGCCCCTCTCCTGCCTCCTGCCTCCGGCTTTCTCCTCCGCCAGCACCAGCACGTCCTCTTCCAGCTGCCTTCCTCTGTCCCGAGCACGGACAGCAGGGCCATGGACGCCCCGGACTTGCGCCGGCGAGCACCAGCTCGCCAACCTTCTCCTCTTATCCCAGCAGCCACCTCTCAGCCGGAGGTGCACCACACACGCACGCACGCATCGATCCTCTCGGAGAGAGGCTCTCTCCGCCTCGCTCCCCTCCTGCCCCGGCCGTCCTCCTCCAACCGGAAATTCCGAGTCCACCTCAACCGGAAATTCCGAGTCAACCGGAAATTCTGAGCAGCCCCAACTCCTCCTTCCGCAGCACAGCTCGCAGCAGCACGGGCTCTCCTCTGCTCTTTCCGCCTCCTCTCTCCTTCTTCCTCTGCCGCGCACAAGGATGGAGCAGCCAGCCCGCGCATCGGCCGCGGCTCGCTCGGCCCAAGCCGGGCCCAGATCAGCAGCCACACCACAGCGCCGCCGGCCTCTGCTCTTCTCCCAAGCAGAGCAGTTCGAGCTCCTGCTCGCCGGCAGCAACACCAGCACCTCCGCCATCACCAGCACCGTCTCGTTCCAGGAGCCTCTCCTCCTCCCGAGCTTCACCACCACCGCGTCCCCGCCGCCGCCGACGCCACCCGGGCTTTGCCCGGCGGCGCCCTCCGGCGGCGGCGAGGGAAGAGGGCGAGACGGGCGCCCCGGCGGCAGCGGCTAGGGTTTCCTCCCGGCCGCTCGCGGGAGCGACTCGGGAGGTCAGTACCGCAGCTCTGATACCATGTTGTGTTTCTCTGTGAATCGTGGCCTGGTTCCCTCACAGGACCCCCACACACACATATATATCACACCCATTAGGGTTTACTGTTTACATGGGCCTCAACGGGCCCAACGGGCCTAACACGTTCCAACATTTCTATTGAAGATTGGGTTCCAAAGCGGTTGATGAAACTGTACATTGATTTCTGCACAAAGTTATCAGAAGTACCAAATAAGAAGCTACTGACAAAATTATATAATCTTGAAGTAAGTTTGGTGGACTTGTATTACTTGTTTAATTTTAAATATAAATCAGGTCTGACTAACTTGTCAGAGCCAAATGTGTTCCTTTCCTTCCGTTTTCTAACAGGTGTCTGAAGATGAAATTATTGTGTCTGATTGTGGACTGCAAGATCTGTCGATTACACCTTTTCTTGATGCCCTTAGATCACATAAAACAATAGCCATGTTGGATCTTTCTCATAACATGCTAGGTATCATTTTCCACTATCCCTACTTATTTCCATTATATATTTAATTTATGCATCAAGATTGGCAAATAAACAGTTGCAAGAAGTGCCTTTAGCCTTGCGACACTGAGTGTGCTGTATCAGTAACCTATTTATTCACGTTAGACTATCTTATTTTTTAGCTTAGACTGATTAAGAATTATGTTTTTGAATTGCAGGAAACCAAACAATTGAAAGGCTTCAAGAAATATTTGCTTCGTCGAGCCAAACATACGGTGGCTTGACATTGGATTTACATTGCAATCGATTTGGTCCAACTGCTTTATTCCAGGTATTTTTACTATTCCATAAACCTGCATATCAAAGTGGAGCCATAGTTAGTCTTAAAGTCATATTTTGTGCATAATTTACGGATGAACAGATATGTGAGTGTGCTGTTATGACTGAACGATTGGAAGTACTTAATCTGGCTGGGAATCGCCTCACAGATGGTTGCAGTTCTTATCTTTTCACAATCCTACAGAAGTGCAAAGGTATGTGTAAGTTGCGACACCCAGAATAAGTGTGTATTTTTTTGTTCTGCGGAAACTCTAGGCCTTGTGTGTCTGCAACAGAAGATATTTGTTTGCACCTTTGGAGTTTCTGCCATGTCTTGTTTTTTCTTAGTGAGCACCCTTTACTTTCGTCTTATATAATACACGCTATGTTTTCATTTTATGACAGCACTATATAGCCTGGATGTTGAGCAGTGTTCTATCACATCAAGAACAGTTCAGAAGATGGCAGATGCACTAGATGAAGGATCAGTCCTTTCACATCTATCAATAGGTACTTTTGGTAGTTCTCCCTTGTATATAACTCAAACTCTTGGACCATCTTCATGTATAAACATTACGCAGCTTCAAAACTCCATGCTTTTGACAGGAAAGAACAATCCGATTTCTAGCAACACAATGCTTAACCTTCTCTCCAAGCTGGCTTCTCTGAAAAGGTCAGCACACATTGTTCTATTACTGTTAATAGCAATGAAGTGTGGTGAAATAATAGACCAGCTATACATGTGATCACTGCAGGTTTTCACAACTAAGCCTTACTGGTATCAAACTGAATAAGTTAATGGTTGATAAGCTGTGTTTTCTTGCTCAATCCTTGTGTGTATCAGGATTTCTGCTAGGTGGAACTTTCATTGGACCGGTGAGTCTTTTGTCCATGCATGATGGTTAGTACATGCAGCTTGTGACAAACACTTTGCCTTATGGATGCTGCTCTTTTTGCAGGGAGGAACAATTAGGCTTACCGAGGCATTATCTAGCACATCCCAGGAATTGATGAGGTTGGATTTGTCTAACTGTGGGCTCACAGCTCCTGAATTCTCGCAGATATGTACAAATCTTTCTCGAATCAATATTCTTGACTTGAACCTAGGAGGAAATTCCATCAACCTAGAGGTTTGCTTTCTTTTCTGAAATAATTTCATCTATGCAATTTTGGTCCCAGTGACTGGTTGAGTTACATTGCACAATGCAGGGATGTGATGCTGTTGGTGCAATGCTTGCAAACCCCCAATGCAGTCTCAGATCTCTCACCCTTGAGAGATGCAATCTTGGGCTTGTAGGCATTACTCATATTATTCAGGCGCTAGCAGGTGAGCAACAATTATACTCAAAATAACACCTTCTGTATCAAACTCACGATCGTCTGTCATTTCCAGGGAATGACCAACTGGAGGAGCTGCACATGGCTGAGAATACAAACTTGGCACTAGAGCGGACATTGCATTTTGACGAAGACATGCAAGATGTATCGACAAGTACTGGGCATAAACATGGCGACAATGCTGAAGCAAGGGATAATACAGCTCCCGGAAAGGTAGATCTTGAGAAGATGGTGGTGGCAGATAGTGAAGATGAAGCGGTCGATGAAGACCGCCATGCAGCGTCGGGTGCCTCCCGAAGCTGCGCAAGTTCTTGCCAGCGAAACTCTTATTCCGGCTGTCAGGTCATCCAAGAACTGGCAGAGGCCCTCATTTCGGCGAAGCAACTGAAGGTGCTCGACCTCAGCCGGAACGGGTTGTCCCAGGAGGCCATACAGTCGCTGTATTCTGCTTGGGCATCTGGCGAGAGAGGCACCGGGATGGCTAGGAAACATGTGAACAAGGAGGTGGTGCATTTCGCGGTGGATGGTACCAGTTGCTGCGGCCTCAAACCCTGCTGCAGAAGAGACTTGCAAATGTAGTCCTGGATCGCCTTCAAACGTGAGATCATACTGTAGCCGCTATCAGGATCATATATTTAGATTACTGAGTAAATAACTAGGGCCTTTCATTCGTTGTAACTATGCCTAAAATAGAGATTGGTCGGCTGGAGTTGGTAGCATTTGGTATTGACAGCAGTGTACATTATGTGGGTTTGCTTGAGTGTAGATAAAACTTGTATGATGAACCTTCACACGCAAGACAAAAACCGCAGCAGCTGTCCATTACACGGAACCAAGGACTCTGCCCTCCAATGCTCAACATTCAGTTGAACAGTTTGGAGAAGTAGGCATGCAATCAGTTTATGTTGGAAACAAGCATCGTTCCTCCTAGCATTCCAAGCAGCAGGAATGATCTGTGCAACCCGCCGATACCTTAAACACAAGTTCTCTTGCAGGGCTGCTAAACTCCATCCCCCACTTTCAGCATTCGACACATTACTCCAAGCTGATACGGTCGTCTTAGCTTAGTGTTAGTACTCTCTCCATCTAGGAATACTTGACATGGATTAATTTGTTTAAGTACACATGTATCTAAATACATCCATTTCAAGTATTTCTGGACGGGGGAGTAGTACTCTTCACGCATCATTCTACATCTTGCGCTTGCGGTACATGCGGATGCGCCTGTAGCAGGTGACAGCACGAGGACAATTATCACCATGGCTGCATCCACGTCGAAATTCGCTGGAAGCCGAGCAGCTCA
The DNA here is from genome assembly GCA_947311845.1 of Poa pratensis. NCBI lineage: Eukaryota > Viridiplantae > Streptophyta > Magnoliopsida > Poales > Poaceae > Poa > Poa pratensis. The sequence goes on from CAMZMU010000111.1 coordinate 22,435,581, forward strand.
ACGCAACGGATAATTCTCGAGTTAAACCACGTGAGGATAATGCTCGAGTAGCTTCTCTCGAGTTAAACCTTGTGAGGATAATACTACAAAAATAAATTGTACGTACATTTAGTTATTTTTGGTCTTTCCTGCCATAATCGTATTTTGATTTGGTTACATTCATCGTCGTTTGTGAGGTGAGCGAAGATGCTAATTTCTAAACAGAGGGAATAGTAAGCCTTGAGATTTTGTAAGGCGCATAATGCACAACAACAGTTAGCTTGGCAGAACATAGATTAGCAGCTAGGCCAGCTTCCGTTTTATTGTTACCAATCCTTACACGTAGTCTTCCATGTACCATCCAAGTTAATCAGCTGGACATGATAAGCATGCCACCATCTTAGTCATAACCCCGAAGTATAGCTCACTCCGGAGTTACTCAACCACGAGCCTCCCATAATAAAATCCCGCACAGTGAACCGTGTGGCGTCCACGGTGGACAGTGATGTGTGCACCCCGCTCCACTTCACTCGTCCGCTTGTCCCCGAGCCAAGGCCAGTGTTATCGTACTCCCCATAGTACAACGTGCTCAATGCAAATTGACCTGACCACTCTAGCCACCCTGCTGGGGTGATGGAGCCGTCGAGAGAGCTCTCCATCACGACCGTCCGTGAGTACTTCTTCCATGGCCGGCCTAGATACACCTCCGTGCTACCTATGTCAGATGTGCATGTTATGCGACACTTGTGGATGGAGATGCCAGTGTTCTGGTTCGGGTCGGTCCGGCCCTGGGCCGTGATCGTGTCCTTCTGGCCTGCCCGTGGCTTCCTAGGATGGATGTCACAGTTTGAATTACCACCGCGGAGTTACCGAAGATGAAGTCTACTGTGCCAGTGATGCCGTCCTCGGCATAGAACTGACGGTTGGAGTGCACATAGAGCGTGTCCTGGTACGCCTCGATGTCGCACTGGTAAACGACGGAGTGGTCGCCACCAACCAGCAGCGCCACCGCCTGGCCCTTCCCTGGCCCGGCGTCGTTGATGATGGTCAATCCCTTGGCTATGAAGCCCGAACCCATTGCAGCTGTTACATACAATCATATTAACGTGTTAGCTAGTTAGTACTAGACTAGAAAATGTGGGAGTACGCTCAATGGAAAAAAGATAAGCAAAGGTGTGAGCAAAACCGTAAAACAAAGTGAGTGACATTATGAAACAGTCACTCGCTTTTGTTTCACGGTTTTGCTTGTGCACCGTGGATGAGATGGAGGATATAAAGATGATGAAAAGTCTATGGATCTAACGACAAGATCGAACTATTGGCATGGGCATATTTGGCTTGCTTGTGCCTTTATATTTGGAAGGTACAAGGCCGCTAATAGGCAACTGCTCCATTATATTTTGGGAGCTTTAGCTTTTGTATGGTCGATGCCATGATGGTAGGGTGATAATTCTAGGACTTTCCTTCAAGAACGTACCTAGCCAGGACAAGAAAAAGTTGCAACCAAATTGAAGAGGGGAAAAAGGTGGCGCAATACATATATGGCGCTTTTCAAGCGGTGGTCCTTGATGTTTGTACTTCGTGATATCGCTCTCGCCAGTTAGAACAAATATGACTTTCATTACTACTTTTTGCAAAATGTATATGTAGATCCCATGTGTAGTAGTTTTTGTAAGCACGTCTACAAATGTCCACGTTTCTTAGATGCATAAATAGGTACGTACAGAGAACTTGCCTGTGGCAAGATGGTTAGGTGGGTGGTTGTACCCCCAGCCCACCAGAGTTCAAACCCCAGGTTTGACGCTGGTGTTTCTCATTTAAGGCGGAATATTCTTCAGTGGGAGGCGACGTTCCCGTCGACAGCGAGGCGCCCGTGGTGACTTCGTCAATCTCAAGACTCGACCCGCCGGCTCAGTCTCTCGGAGGTGCTCATAGGGGTAGGGTGTGCGTGCGTGCGTTCATAGGGGTGAGTGTGTGCGCGTGTATATGAGCGCTTGCGTTGTACTGTGTTTCGCAAAAAAAAAAAAATAGGTACGTACACCCCAATCTCAAGCACTCGATCATACATGCTGGTACAAATCCACTCTATATTATTCATAAATAGTTAAAAAGATAACGTTAGTCAAAGTTTAATTAAATCTTGCCATTTAAAACGTCAGAGCCAATACATGTATTCAGCAGTTTTATTTGGTGCTACCTTGCAACCAACACTCGATATATAGTGCTAGTTAAGGTTATAAGAAATTCAAAAAAAAAGTTAAGGTTATAAGAAACATCTGAATTTGGTACCATTGACCTAGTATATCTAACACACTACGGGAAAGCCACACTACGCCGACGGCCTCCCTGTACGCCGACGGCCAAATGTCGGGGCCGTCGGCGTACATCACGAGCTAGGGCATACGACCAACAAGCCGTCGGCGTACGAACCGCCGTCGGCGTACAGGAGGCCGTCGGCGTACGCACGCCCACCGTGACGGATCGGGGACGGACGTGTAACTGCGTTGATACGCCGACGGCAGGCGTACTTGTATACTGTTCCTTTTTTATTTATTTGTGTAGGGTTTAGGGTTTAGAGTAGGTATAATTTATATATAAATTGGATCTATAATTTCTCTCCCAATATCGGTATCCCACCCGCATAAAATAACGGTTTGAGTTTCCGGAACCCGACCGTACAACATATACATGTAAAATAAATAAAAACAACAGATGTAATATACACCTACAACATAAATATTAAATATTAAACACACCGCTGATCCAACGGCTCACAAGCACTGGAAGGAAACACACGATCCGTGTGCTTCTGCCTGATCCAAGGGCTCACAAGCGCTCGAAAGAAACACACCGATGATCCAACGGCTCACAAGCACTGGAAGGAAACACACGATCCGTGTGCTTCTGCCTGATCCAAGGGCTCACAAGCGCTCGAAAGAAACACACCGCTGATCCAACGGCTCACAAGGACTGGAAGAAAACACACGATCCGTGTGCTTCTGCCTGATCCAAGGGCTCACAAGCGCTCGAAAGAAACACACCGATGATCCAATGGCTCACAAGCACTGGAAGGAAACACACGATCCGTGTGCTTCTGCCTGATCCAAGGGCTCACAAGCGCTCGAAAGAAACACACCGCTGATCCAACGGCTCACAAGGACTGGAAGGAAACACACGATCCGTGTGCTTCTTCCTGATCCAACGGGTCAGCAGCGCCAGAAAGAAACACACGACGCCTATAAATAGGCCACTCCTCAGACATGTTACTCACTCACACAAAACATTCCAGCGTCAGTCGGAGAGGCATCTTTGTGCAACCAGCGGCAAGACGTCTCTGATGATCTGCGACCGTTCCAAACGGTTGCAAATCATCAGAGATGTTTTGCCGGACGGTTGTAGATCATTAGAGACGTCTTACCGCTGCTTGGATCGAAGTGGCGCTCAAACACAAAACATTCGGGTTCCCTAGCTATGCCCGACACTGAATGCAACGACATTCGACCGTGAATCAGTGTCGGGCTGTAGCTAGGAGAAACCGTGTGTTTTGTTTCCCAGGTTACTCGTCCCCTTATATAAAGGGCCAGGGGCAGATCCCAGATTTGCTATCAGTACCGCGTCACCACCGCGCCGCCGCCGCCCTTGTCCACGCCTCTCGACGACCTCTCCGCGCCCGTGGCCTCCGCCGGCGCCCCTCCACGCCTCTGTGGACCTCCCCTAGTCCGTCCCCATGCCAGTGTACGGTGCCCTTTCTCCCTGATCCCCTCCTCCCCTCCGTAGGTTGCATGTACCTTAGGTGTTTGATAAAATTCCCCACTATTGGTTTCAGATCTCGGGCATATACGTCGGCGATGGCCGCGGCCGGACACCCGTTGGACAATAACGGCCCTGTGCGGGATTGGGCTCCGCCGGGCTGGCACTGGGAGTTATCTTCCGGAACGCGTAGCTTGGTAAGAAATCCGGGCGAAGTCGCCGACCCGGATCTTGTTTGGTGGAGGTCGCGTGGGCCAGGGAGCTTCCAGAGGGAGCCGGCCCCCGAGGAGGAGGTACGTCGCCGTATAAGGGAGGAGGATGCGCACGTCCGTCGCTACATGCATCTGTTGGATACGATGTATACTAATACATGGCAGGCAATGCAAAGGAATCCTTATCATGTGAGTATTGACCCTGTGATGGTTCCTACTCTTTGGGTGAGGAGCGCTCCCCGTGATGCACCCCGCGGCCTAGTACGAGGCAGAAGTTAGTTAAATAAAAATGGCATGAGGACGATCGATCCAGCTGTAACCGGAGATTAAATAAAGATGTAACCGTCATACTTTTTGCATATTAATTTGATCTATGTTGCTTTTTGCATAGAGTATTTTTATGTGTACTTGTTGCTATGTGAAATGATGAACTTGATTTTCGACAAAAGTTTTACAAACATTCTTCACAAAAAGCACTATCATGTAGAAACATCTACAAGTGCTCATATTCGACACATAGGCACTCTACAATGTGCAATATCCTACTCCGGGGTGTGACCGGCTTCACCGGCTTCACTTTCTCTCTAGTGATTTTCTGCACTTAGAGGTGAAAACTCCCGTTTCGGGAGAACCGGATGGAATCTTGTGTTGATTTGGGGTAGACTTTGGTTTCTCACCTCCCTATGGCCTAACCTAACACAACCAAGCAAAAAAGTCCACTGGCCTACCCCCTTTCGACGCACGTCTATGGGGGTAGACGAAAACGTTAGGGTTTTCCCAGCGGATTCGGGGTTTCGCCGAAGCGGGGCATCGGAGCGTCGGAACCCCACCAAAACCTAGGTTGTGCCATACCATATGTATACAAGTGTGTTGTGTGTTGTAAATGTGCAATATCCTACTCCGGGGTGTGACCGGCTTCACCGGCTTCACTTTCTCTCTAGTGAGTTTCTGCACTTGGAGGTGAAAACTCCCGTTTCGGGAGAACCGGATGGAATCTTGTGTTGATTTGGGGTAGACTTTGGTTTCTCACCTTCCTATGGCCTAACATAACACAACCAAGCAAAAAACTTCACTGGCCTACCCCCTTTCGACGCACGTCTATGGGGGTAGACGAAAACGTTTGGCTTTTTCCAGCGGATTCAGGGTTTCGCCGAAGCGGGGCACCGGAGCGTCGGAACCCCGCCGGAACCAAGGTTGTGCCATACCATATGTATACAAGTGTGTTGTGTGCTGTAAAATGTCCAAGCTCGGGGGTAGATATGCGGGTCCTACCGGACTACGGGCGCAATAAAACCGGATAGCTAAAGTGTCGGAATCACTTAAAAATTTGCGTGTGGTCATACGATATAATAAAATAAATTATAATAAAACTCTACAAATTTATAATGTAATAAATTCTAATGATTTACAATATTAAAATTAAATAATATTAAAAAAGGAAAAAGAGAACGCCGACGGCATTGCCGTCGGCGTAGGTCCACCTTACCCAGCCACAAATATCCTACCGCCCCGCACCGCCCATCTCCACCTTATCCACCCAGCCACGCTGCACATCTCTCGCGCCGTGCCAAGCTCTGTCGCCTCCTGCCGCTCCGTCGCCGGCCCTCCTCCCCGCGCCGCTCGTGGTGCCTCCTGCCGCTCCGTCGCCGGCCCTCCTCCCCGCGCCGCTCGTGGTGCCTCCTGCCGCTCCGTCGCCGGCCCTCCTGCCTCCTCGACTCCTCCCCGCGCCGCTCGTGGTGCCCCGGTGCGCCGCCGGCGCCGCCCCTCTGCCGAGCCCTCCACGGTGAGTCCCTCTGCCGAGCCCTCCACGGCGAGTCCCTCCATGGTGAGTCCCTCCACGGTGCGCCGCCGGCGCCGCCCCTCTGCCGAGCCCTCCACGGCGAAGATGCGTTTATTCAAAATGTAGATGAATTAGTCTGTAGATGAATTAGGTTTATTCAAAATGTAGATGAATTAGAAATTCTTTGTAGGAATCTAAGTCAAAATGTAGCACTATTTTACATGTAGTTTTCTTGTTCTTTGTAGTCATTTTATACTCGTGTTCCTTTGTAATTGTATAATTGATTATGATGTTAGAAATGTATTTTGTTGACAAAATCAATCTAATTCTACATGTTTCTGAAAATGGTAAAAAATTAAGCTCGTTGTTGTGGTATCATTTGTTGTCGATTCCAGCCTCGGGCAATTTGATTATGTTTAGGAAAGCGTCGTTTAGGTAGATTGAAATGATACTTAAATAAGGCAATAATAATAAAAAAGAATGAAGGCAATTTGATTAACCAAAGATACTGCTAAAACTTAATATGTCAAATAGTTACAATGATTTTGGTGTAGCAATTAACATTCTTTATTTTGTTTCTCGTGTAGGAGTATGTGTGGAGCGTGAGAGTGGGGATTGTCGACGGAGGGTGTCGGCGGAAGATCTTCGCCGTCGATCACGCTTCGAGGGTAAGAAATCGATGTTGTCAAATGCTTTTATCTATGCTTCCTTGACTAACCCGTGTATCAAATGCTTTTGCTTAACTAAGTATCATGTCGGAGCCGGAGCGACGTTTCGTGGTGTTCATCGGAGACACACGAAGATCCCGACTTGGGCAGCTCAGATCACAGTGGATCACAGGAAGATCCAGCTTGGTACTTTCAGGTGCCCGTGGCAGGCGGCCCGCGCCTACGACTGCGCGGCGGTCCAGCACTTTGGGGCGAGAGCGATCCTCAACTTTGAGGATGAGCGGGCGTGGCGCATTGTTAGCGCCAGATGGCATGAGGATCGCGACGAGGGCCGAGGAGAGGGAGCACCGACAGGCAGAGAGGCTGCTCAGGGCGCGCCACCAGCGCGAGGAGGATGACCCCTTGGTCAAGGATCTCCTCCTTGATCCCCAGGTGATGGCGGTCCAGTACCAGGTCTTCAGCGAGAGCCGGCAGCAGCGCGGGCAGGGCGAGGCCGGCCCCTCCGGCACGCAGCAGCAGGGCGAGGACTCTAGCAGCAGCCTGTCCTCTTGTTGGGACCGCTTGGACGACGTCACTGACACCGGCGCGAGTCGAGTTTAGGATGTCTATCATCCTACCTGTCGTACTACTAGACTTATCTTGCTACCTGTTGTACTGCTAGACTTATCATGCATGCTACCTATGTATTATTGTGCTACTTGTCTATATGTGTTATGTTTAGCTAATATGGTTACATCGTTCTATGGTTTATTCTGTTTTATGTTTAATTATTAGGTAAAATGGAGGGATATTTGCTTATATATTTCGATTGTTTGTACTTTTTAGATGACGTAGCTTCCCGCCAGCCAGCACCGTCGGTCCCGCGGTCGTCGCGGCTTCTCCAGCTGAGGAGGGGCCGCCTCGGTGCCCTTTGTTTTGTCGCCCTCTTCCGGAGCACGTCCTCGACCTTCTCCGGCCACCGATCACGCTTCGAGGGTATAAATCTTTCGCCTCTCTTGCTGCATAGGTTTATTTTGGTCTAGATCACCAAGTCAGTCGCGTAACCCGAGTCAGATCCCATCCGGAAGGGTTACAAATTTATAAATATGCAGGATTGTCCATCTTTGCATATTTATAACCGTAACACTTCCGGGTTGTCCTGTTGGACAGTCCGAGTACGTGTAGATCGGGTCGTGTTCCACGTTCTACCCCTTCCTGAGACGGAATTTCGGCAGCACCTCCCTGTTGTTCTTCGGATGCACACCCTCTCGGCTTGACAAGCTCGAGACGTGTATTCTGAAGAACAGCGGGGAGGTGCTGCCGAAATTCCGTCTCGGGTCGGGGTAGAACATGGGACACGACTCGATCTACACGTACTCGGGCGGGATAGGCCCCTACCTATTAGAAGTGTATGTGAACCCTTGCATGTTGTAAAAGATAAAATTTGGCCGTAATAAAATGGTGACATTGCATGCAAGAAAATAAAAATATGATGCATTTAATTTCATGTTATTATTATTTGGCTCACAGTAAAGCAGCAGAGGATGGCAGATAATGGGTGGATGTACAGTGGCCGAACTAGTTTGGTTGACAAAACAGATGAGTGGGTATGGAAGACGCATTTGTTAGTGAAGGAGTTAGCGCGTAAGGGTTCAGAGTCAGGCGCTCGTGGACAGTGCCCTTGCCCTCGTTGCAAGTTTCGTACACGTCAGGGAAAGGATGATATGATTAAACACCTCTTCTCTCGTGGGTATATGCCGAACTTCGTGACGACAGTCAACTTTGATGAGTACGAGCGCGAGAGTGGCAGGGTGATGCGGCAGCGGATCAATGGCAATGAAGATGATGGGATTAGAAACTGGCTAGATGATCTCCGTGCTGGCGACATGCCAGATTCGCCACCATCACAGGAGGAACCGGAGGAACCTCCAGAACCGGAGGAACCGCGTGAACCGGAGGAACCGCGTCAACCAGAGGACCCAGAGCCAACCGCGAAGGCCTTCTTTGATATGATGGCCTCGTCTCAGAGGCCTCTGTACGAGGGTGCAAAAGTTTCTCAGCTCGATGCCATCTCGCAAGCACTAGCCAACAAGCTCCAGTATGGCAGCACCCGTTCATGCTTTGAAGCGCATCTGCAAACAACTGGTAACCTGTTGCCTGAAGGGCATTGTCTGCCTCAAAGCATGTACGAAACGAAGAAAATCCTGCGAGATCTCAGCATGGATTATCAGAAGATAGATTGTTGTCCAAAAGGATGCCTTTTGTTTTGGAAACAGTTTGCCAATGACAAGTACTGTATCTTGTGTAAGGCCTCTAGGTATCATGTGGTAAAAGGAGCCGATGGTACGAAGACGCAGTCAAATGTCGCCGTTAAGATTCTTCGTTACCTCCCATTCATACAAAGAATCAAGCGGCTTTACATGAACAAAGAGTCTGCCACACAGATGCAATGGCACAAAACGGGGAAGAGATACAAGGATGAGCACGACCGGGAATTGATGGGACATCCATCTGATGGTACGGCATGGAAGAACTTTGATGCGAACCACCCCGATGAGGCAGCAGATGCTCGAAACGTGAGAATCGCGATAGCAACCGATGGATTCAATCCATATGGTTTGTCGACTACCTCGTACAGCTGCTGGCCCGTGTTTGTTATTCCGCTCAATCTCCCTCCTGGAGCCCTAATGCAAAGAAGACCATATTCCTCTCGCTGATCATTCCAGGTCCTGAATATCCGGGGAAGAATTTAAGTGTGTACATGCAGCCAATTGTGGATGATCTGAACCACTCTTGGCACCACGGGACGTTGACATATGATCGTGCATCAAAGACAAACTTCTTGATGAAAGTTTGGTATCACAATTCCATGCATGACATGCCCGGGTACGCCCTATTCTGCGGATGGTGTACAGCTGGTAAGTGGCCATGCCCAGTGTGCAGGAACCGACTTGAGTTCATGTGGCTAACGGCGGGACGGAAGTATTCCGCGTTTGACACACATCGAAAGTTCCTCAAAAGAGGGCATCGTTTAGAGAAGACAAAAAGAACTTCAAGAAGGGCAGAGTTGAGCGTGAAGAAAAAGCGATACCAACTTTCGATGGTGCAGCTGTTGACGCCGAGCTAAGTGCTCTCGTGCCTGCCCAGGGAAAAGGCCCACGATATGTGGGATATGGTGTGGCGCACAACTGGACTCACGTGGCAGGCTTGACGCAACTCGAATATTACAAGGACCTCGAACTTCCCCATAGCATCGATGTGATGCACACCGAAAAGAATGTTGGAGAGTCCCTCTTTCACACAATCCTGAACATTCCTGAGAAGTCGAAGGATAATGTTAAGGCTAGAGTTGATGTTAAGAAGCTCTGTGATAGGGAGAGAATGCACATGAAGCCTCCTGAAGGCCGTCAAAAGAACTGGTTCAAGCCGCATGCTGACTTCTGCCTTAATAGTATGCAAAGTCTGAGGCATTCCATTGGCTCAAATTCGTCGTGATGTTCCCTGATGGCTATTGTTCGAATATAAGTAAGGGAGTCAATATACAATCGGAAAAGTCACCGGGCTCAAGAGTCACGACTATCATATATGGATTGAGCGGCTGCTACCGGTGATGGTTCGAGGGTATCTCCCCGACAGTGTCTGGCGAGTGCTCGCGGAGTTGAGCCATTTCTTCCGCACGCTCTGTGCTAAGCAAGTATGTCCCCTGATTATTCAGAAGCTGCATGAACTAGTGCCGGAGTTGCTGTGCAACTTAGAGACGATATTTCCGCCAGGCTTCTTTACTCCGATGGCACATCTTGTTGTGCATCTTGCGAATGAGGTACTCTTGGGTGGACCGGTGCAGTTTCGTTGGCAGTTTTGTATTGAGAGAGAGTTTAAGTATATTCGAACCAAATGTGGAAACAAAAATAAGATTGAGTCATCATAGCCGAGGCAACTATCCTCAGGAGATGGCAGACGCCAGGCTAACGTACTACCCCGATGATGTTCCCACTATGCATAACCAGGCCTCTCGGTACAATGTCGACGAGCCCAAGCGAGACCCCAAGCTCGTCCTCTTCCAGTGTCCCGGTGGCAAGAGCGGTGGCCCAACAAGGTATAACTTGACCAATGATGAGCTGGAGTGCATAATGCTCTATGTGCTTATGAACATGAAGGAAGTGACCCACGACGAGCAGGGAGAAGAGGGCAGTTTCCTTAGGTAAAATGGGGAACAAATTACTTTGCAACTACTAACATGATTTCGTTCTAATACGTATTTTCTCCTTTTAGTCAATTCACGGATGAAATGTGGTCGGGAACATCAGATGGACCCAATGAAGCCGCGTTGGACACTCTTTTGAAAGAGCCTGCCCCCGGAAAGAAAAAATTCACGGTTTGGTTCAGGGAAAAGGTAATTTCAAACCTGTCCCTTCTACCTTGCAATTCGTGTCTTATCCCTCTTACTAATGCACAAAACAATTTGTACTTGTAGGGAGCTGATGCCAACGTTGTGATGTCAGATGAGTTGAGATGTGTCTCCCAAGGTTGTAACCGTAGAGTCGAGAAGTATGAGAAGTATGATGTGAATGGGTACCGCTTCCATACAGAGCATCACCAGAACAGTCGGCCTAATGCAAAGACGAAAGGTTACTACGGAAGGTTACAGAACGTATATGAGCTGACGTTCAATAACACGAACATATCACTCAAGCTTGTTGTGTTCAAATGCCACTGGTTCGACCCTGAGCATGGAACCAAAAGTACCCCTTCCATTGGGTTAGTTGAAGTTAAGCCTTCAACCACCTACATGGATCCGATGTCTTTGTTGTGGCTCACCAAGCCTTTCAAGTTTATTATTTGCCCTACCCATGCAAGAAAGAGGGACTCATTGGTTGGGAAGTCGTGTTCCATGTATCGCCACGTGGTAAGCTACCCATGCCCTCCGAAGACGATTACAACAACATTGACCCTAAAACATACGAGGGGATTTTCTATCAAGAGGAACAAACCTTTGGGGACTTTGGCATACAAGGTCTTGAGGACCGCGAGGACAATGCACAAACAGGTGGTGACGTAGTGGTGAATCTAAAGGATATAGATATGCTCAACAAGTTACAGAGTGATAGTGATGACGATGATGAGCCTCCATCGTGCGAGGAGGTTCCAATATACAACACTCGTGATAGTGATGTTGATAGTGATGATGAGAACCCAGGACTTAACTATGAGAGTGATGATTAGGGGTGAGGGTCTTTTATGTCCTTTTGCGTACTATTTACTTTTCAACATGCTTAGTCTTTCAACATGCTTCTTTTAATTGCATTACGTCTTTATTCTTATTTACTACATTTTTCAACATGCTTAAAAGTTTATCCTTTCTCAATGCAGGTGATTGACCAAGATGAGCCAAGGCAAGGAATCATCGGCCTCGGGCTCTCGGGAGGTGTAGGATGTGTTCGGGTGTAGCGTGTGTGAATTCGAACTTGTTTGGAGTTTGTATGAATGCTTGGATGAATTTGAATCATGTTTGTGTCATTTGGATATGTATGTGATGTTTTATTTGATGTTTCTGTGATGTTTTATAATTTGTGCAATTTTAATTGTATTTAAAATGCGCCAGAAACCAGCAGCAAAAAGTTCAGAAACTGAAAATATGGTCAAGGCTACGCCGACGGCATTGCCGTCGGCGTAGGATGCTGTGGGACGCACAGGATGGCGCCACGTCGACGCTGGAGGACCATATGGTCATACCTACGCCGACGGCAATGCCGTCGGCGTCAGGATCCTCCCAGACGCACCAAATCAGCACACGTGGACTCCTAGGCCGACGACACTGCCGTCGGCGTATAGGTGGAGCAGACGGAGACGTTCGACGTCCGTTTTGTGGGACCCACTGAGGGTCGCCGACGGCGACGGATACGCCGACGGCATTTTGCATACGCCGACAGCGTCCTACGCCGACGCCGATACACCGACGGCGGCCGTCGGCGTAGGCCTACGCCGACGGCGATCTTTGCTACGCCGACGGCGGGCCGCCGTCGGCGTTTTGACGGTTTCCCGTAGTGACATGTGTAAATTTTCAAATCCAAATTTAATATATAGATCAGGTTACATGAGTCGAGAGAGAGGGAGAGAGACAGAGAGAGAGAGAGCACCACTTTAGCTCCCGAGATATAGTGTCCCTTATTTATTTTTAATCGTAAATTATATTTACAAATTTAAAATTTTAGAAAAATCTGAGAAAACTGGGTATAGTCATCTTACAAGCATGCAAAATCACAATTTAAAATCCTTATGTTGTTGGCTATACAAAAATGACAAAATCTAATATATATTGGAGATTCGAAAGTGTGTATATTAAGATCACACATTTGTCATATTTATGTAGCTCTGAAATTGCATGTTTGTGGAATAAATCACTAACAACATGCATGATTTTTTACCAGATTCTTAGAAACATCTAAATATGATATTTTATTTTTTAAACAAAGAGATCACTGGGTTTTAGCCTTTTAGGAGTAAATATCTAGAGAGATCACGATAATGTCAGTGTTCACACATTTGCCTGAAAATTCAATTCAGCTCCCGATCCCATATGCACCCTCCTGAATAGTGAATTAAAAAGAAAAACTAAAATTCTGAAAAAAAAATTTAGAACAAAGAGATCAAAGTGTTCTACATATACGTGCAAAGTTTCGTGAAAAAAAAAGACATTTTGTGGTGCTCTGCACGAAAAACAAATCAGTGCTGGATATGTTTGTCGCCATTTTCTTGCAGATATTTGTTTTACTATGTTTTTGAACTATTTTTGTTGTTGTGTTGTGTTTTGAATTTTTGCGGTATCCAGTATCTTTCATGACTTCTTCTTAATCTTGTGCTGCATTGCCAGCGACATGCATGGTGTTAATTTTGTACCTACATGTAGTACAAAACGCATACGATCGAGTGGCACACTAGCACGTAGTACTACGTACCTACGGTCGCGGAGGAGTAGATGGTGTAGCCGTCGGCGGCGCTCCTGTTGCCGGCGATGACCGTCTTCCCCTTGCCATCGCCCATCAGCATCACGTTCCTCTGCTTTCTCGAGATCCGCACGCTCTCCTCATACCGCCCGGCCTTCACGTAAATCACCTTCCTCCCTGCTCCGACACCCGCCTCAGAGGAGCCCACCGGCGGCATTGCCGCCGTCACCGCGGTGATCGCCTCGCTGATGGTCACGTGCGTACCGCTACCATCCAGCGCCACCACGGCGTCGGGTATCACGCCGGACGCGGCAGACTCCAGGAGCTTCCTGTCGCGGTCGGAGACCCAGGACGGGAACGTCCGTTTCGGCGGCGAAGACGATGGCGTGGACGCGGCGAACGGTGGTGGAGCCGGTGACGTCTTGCTCGCGCTCTTGAGGTTGGCGTGCAGAGCCAACGCCGTGCCGATGAACTCCGCGAGCGCACCAACACGCTTGCGCACGCCCTCGCGCCCCGGGGAGGGTGGCACGGCGGCGAGACTGTCGTCACAGGTGCCCTGGTTCGTCAGCGCGGCGCTGAGCCACGTCGTCACGTCGTGCGCGGAGCCGGCAGCCAGCGCGTCGCCGAGTTGGCCGTGGCTGATGTCGAGCAGCTCGGCGCAGTCGTCCATGCCCGAGGGCAGCCGGCGCGCACGAGAAGACGGCGCCGACGAGAGGTTTCGCGCCAGCGCACGCGCCGACGCGGCCCTGACCATCGCGAACTGCACCGAGGCCGCGAACGGGCCCTTGGCCGACCGCGACGCGGACGACGACAAGGCCGGCCCGTATGGCAAGCACCGGGGTACGGCGTCGAGGAGCAGATGGCCGTGACGTTCACGGCTGGCGGCGCTGCCCGGGTGGTGGCAATCATGGACACGCTGTCGCCGACAGCCTTGGAGGTCGTCTGGTTCTTTCCGGCGGCAACAGCAGCTGCCAGTGTGGCTAGAGCTAGCACCATTGCGATGGTTTCTTGCCTACATCCCAAGCTTGTCCTGCGGCTATGAACTGCCATTGTCCCATCTAGCAGTGGTGCTCTGCTGGGTTGACAGGTGCGTTGCAAGCACACAGGGGTTTTTATAGTGACACTTTGCATGTCGCATTACGAGTGAATACGATGTAAAAATGATGCAAAATTGAATCCATAGTACAAACACATGTTACCGAAATCATTGGAACCTATCGTGGGATCATACGTTGTATGGATTTGTAATAAAATCAAACAAGCAGGTGCCATGCGACGAGGCTATATAACCGGGCAGTGTATCCTCTCTTTCAGCTCGACATGGTATCTATATTCACCCAAGTAAATGTGTACCTTCTTGTTATGAGTAAAGATAGGAATATAGAGAAATGGACGCACATGGAAAGGGTTAGTATATCACACTTTCGGATCGAGAGGCATCCGGAAAACCTTTTAAACTAACTGTGTTGCAACGGGAGAGAAAATCAGTGTCGCTAAGCGCATAAGTGAGAATGTAAGATCTCGTTGGTGCAGCCATGACATGTTGCTAGCCACTTTGTTAAACACACAAATACTAAAATCCCTTTATTATATTTGGCATTAGATTTTCCAGCAAGAGAAAAGTTTGGACATATGAACCCAACAATAAACACACATCGGTTAGAACCACATCTTTGCAAAAGAAAGAAGATAGAACTACGCCTACAAAGCTGAAATCGATCTTCGGTTTGCGACTTTCTTCACAACAGCTACAGATCTGCAATTTATTTCTTTGCTTGCCAAGAAGCTTGATGGTCCCATCCTATGTTAGTTGTTCTCATGTCCTACAATTCTTCCCTGAGAATCTTCAGAAAAATGATCCCCAAAGGTTTGCTAATTAATTCTGCGAGGAGACCAATAGTCGGACATAAAAAGTGTCTGCATTGACATAACATTGTAAGGAAAATTTGATTTCATTTTTGTTATACTATTTCCAAGATTTGCGAACCAATTGAGAAAAACGATGAATGACGAATGCCAACACGACACATAGGAATTCGAGTAACTTATGAGATAGTATGAAATAACTTCCTCAATTTTTTTTATAATGAGCATTTTATTACTTAAAAGGTTTAATCTTCACACTCGGCCTCTGAATAAGTAGGATGCACACTGCCACACTCATAACAGTCCGAAAATAAAATAAAGTACATAGGCAAGTAAAAAGACAGTAGCTCCGTATCGCCTATGTCGTTGGGGGCCAATCCGAAGATCACGCGGCCATCCATGTCGGATAAAAATATCGCTCGCCGTGTTTTCCAGTCATGCAGACACCATAAAAAGGTCTCGATTTTTCACGCGATATTATGTGGACCACGAATGGAGCAAACTGGTGCAGATTACCTGCATAGGAGAAAAAAATATATCATAAAAAACCTTGTCATTTCTACTCAGCCAGAGTAAACATATAACGGTTATCGCTCCCACCCTAATTAGCATTCTAAACTTGTGCTCAACACCATGTAGCCAATTGCTGAAAATATTCATAACTGATCGTGGAGGATAGAAATTCGAAACTACTTGGATGGTTGTCCAAATAGAATGGGAAACTTGCAATCGAAGGATAAGTGTTTGATCGTTTCGTCATGAGGACATAACACACTTTTTTACTTCCATGCACTTGCGTTTAAAGAGGTTATCCTTGATTAAAATAACACATCGACGAATATACCACACAAAGTTTTTTAGCTTTAAAATAACTTAGGCAAATCTAGTGTCTAATAATAATAGTCGTTAAATGCTAATTGCTGATGTAATATAGTACACATATTGAGATATCTAGGCCCAAAAAGCAGAGCAAAGAATTTATTAAGTTGCAGGATATTGATAATTATGAATCCCTTCATGGTTTAACCTTCTCTTAATCTTCCTGTCCTTGTGAACTTCATGTACTCATTTCCTGTGAACCATCTTAAGGAATGTTTTAAATAGCGGGTAATAACAAATAGCGGCAACTCTGAAAATGGGGCTACAACGAGTTAGATCGAAGCTAAATGAGCCTATAGCGGATAAATTGTGCATGAATTTATTTAGCGGCAACATACTCAAAAGGCTATAGCGGGGCTATAGCAGACTATTTTAAAACTATAATCCTAAGTCTTTGCTACAATAGATTCTTGTGTTTTGCAATCCTGTAAGAATCCCTACCACATGGCATCTCAATTGTGTTTTTTGTTTTACTACACATTATCTAATTAATGTGATCCAATGACGCCCATGGGGATATTTCGCTCGCATATGTATAGTCATGGGCTTCAAAACACATGAGCAACAGCAGCTAGTCAGTGTGGCTAGACCTAGCACCATTGCGATTGCTTCTTGCAAATATATAATCAAAAGGTCAAATAAAGCAAGAGCTAGCACCATTGCGATTGCTTCTTGCCTCCAACCTAAGGTTGTCCTGCGGCTATGAACTGCCATTGTCCCACCTAGCAGTGGTGCTCTGCTGGGTTGACAGGTGCGTTGCAAGCACACAAGGGTTTGGTTTTTATAGTGACACTTTGCATGTCGCATTGCGAGTGAATACGAGGTCAAAATGATGCAAAATTGAATTCATAGTACAGCCACATGTTACCGAAATCATTGAACCTATCGTCGGATCAAACTAGCAGGTCCAACGCGATGAGGCTATATAACCGGGCAGTGTATCTCCTCTTTCAACTCGCCATAGTTTCTATATTCACCCAAGTGAATGTACCTTCTTATTTTGTGCTATAGAGTAAATATATGAATATAGAGAAAGGAACGCACATGCATGGAAGGTGCTCCGGGCTCGTATCTCACACTCTTGGATTGAGAGGCATCGAGAAAATCTTTTGAACTAATTGTACCGAAACTGGCTAGTGTGTTTTTTCTAAAACTCAAACATGCTATCCATGGGACAGCATAAGCTGAAGGACCCGTGTCTAGGAGAGATAGTGGAGAGCAACAAGGTAATTCTACGTTAGAAGTGCTATTGGGAGTTTAGACGTATTCTTCCAGTTCTGCAGTTTCAGCTGATCACAAAGTAGTGTTTAGTGCTATGCCAGTACGGTTGATGATGTGCGAGTGAGCGAGTCCACATGATAGATTGTAGTTATTTCACGTTGTCATGCCAAGCAGGATGCTATAGCCTATATATGCACAGCACAAGCTGCGGTAATACTTATTAGTCAGTGTCATTACGTACATTTAATAGCTTAAAGGTACATACCACATTAAGAATGGACATTAGGTGGAAATATTTACTATTGCAAGAAATATTCTGCACCGTTGATTTAAGTGATTAAGAATGGACATTAGGTGGAAACAAGATTAGTTTTACACTCATGACTCATCTCAATCTCCACAAAAAAGTTGGTACTCACACATGTTGAAGGGTATATATAGATTGTACTATCCCTTTCCATCAGTACATATTTTTTGATAGTTGGTTAGTGCATGAAACATGACATGGTATTAGAGCTCAGAATCTCGAGTTCGAGTCCTGGCTTTCGCAATTTAACTAAAATTTGTTCCCCCCCCCCTTTGTCCATGTATTGGGCACTTAAGCCATAACTCTGAGACTCGCGCACCATCGCTCTCTGCCGGTTGCACGTGTTGGCCTCTTCCTCCCCCAGTCACACGTGAGAGTGGGTGTTGAATTGTTTATGTTTTTTAGATAAGGGGGTGCGGATCCCCGGCCTCTGCATCAAAGTGGTGCACACAGCCATCCGCAATTATTCATCAAAGCTTACAAGTTACAACATTGATCAAACCGAAGTCAGCCGCTCGGCAACAGAAAGTCGCTACAACTCTGATGGGGTGGCCATGGTCAGAGCCGCATGCCTTGACCTCCCACCTACACGCATCATCTACAACCGGAGTACCGGTCGAGCAGACCCTCAACGCGCACCGCATGCGCGCGCTACAGAAGTCGCTTCCGCCATCTTCCTCGAACCCATCTTCAGGCAAAAGATCAACGCCATGACCTTGCAAGGCCAGCCTGCGACGTCGCCATGAAGCCAAACAGCACCACCGCCCTGCCCTCGTCCATTCGCACGCATCCACGCCGAGACCCCACTGCACCATGCTGCCGAGTCACCATTGTCGACGCGGAAAATGGCACGCCGCTCCACCAAAAGACCCCTCCGGCCGGCATCAGCTCCAAAAACGATGCCCCATGGGGGAGAACGGCGCCGCTCACCGTCATCGTCCGATCCGGGAGACCCGGGTCTGAGGTTTCCCCCGGAGCAGACGGCCCTTCCTGCAGCCTACACGGTGGTCCAACGCCTCCACGCCTTCAAGATCCTGCCTGCGATATGGGCTCCAAAACAGTGCCTCCAACGAGCAAGACGACGCAAAGCGCTGCCACTGTCCGGACTAGCCTGAGGTTTCCCTCGGAGCCCGACGGAACTTCCACCATTACGATGCCCTTCAACAAGGTTAGCGGCGCCCACAGGCATCGCCGCATCATCTGCACCGGCAGACACCGGGCATAGGATTTCTCCTTAGTGGTTGTTCCGTACCGAGAAGGTTTGTAGTCGTGGACGATCGTCGGAGGCGCCCACCGACGCAGATCGGAGAGGGCCGTGTCAAGCCGAAGCCCAACCCAGCCGGAGTAGCCGCCGCTGGCTAGGGGAAGATCCCGGCGCGCCGGCCAGAGATCCGCCGCCGTCGCCTGCGGTTCGTCGCTGCCGACCACCATGCAACACCCGCACCGCCTCCGACGAAGATGCTGCAGGGATCTTGAAGCAACCGCACAAGGGCCTCGCCCCCCCCCCCCCCCTTCATCGGCGACCGGGCTTTGCCGGCAGCCTCCAGGAGTGGCGAGGAGGGACAGATGAGAGGAGGGGACGGTGGCGGCGGCGATCTAGGGTTTGCTCCCCTGGTCGCCTGGAGGGGGGCGACCGGGACCTTTAATCAGTTCGGACTTTTAAATAGTTGGCTAGTTCATGAAACATGACAACACAATTATTTCGACACTCCTTTAGCAAAAAGAAATGTGATATTTCTATCCATTTGCAAACAGTTTCTTGATTAAGTAAAAGTAACATAACAAATTTGCCTTTAAAGTCAATTCAATTGGATTTTTTGCTATCCAAATCAAGCTCCTGCACTGAACATTATTAGCAAATATTACGAACCAAATTATCAGGACTACACGAACCAAATTATCAGGAATACACTAAAGCCAACTAATGCGTTTTTCTAAAACTTAGACATGCTAAGTTTCGACCCGTAAAAGTTGCTGGAGTTAATTTCAAATCAGATAGTAGAAAGAAACAAGATATATTCACATCAGATAAGTAGTTGATCCACTTCATACAATTTATGCACTATTGGTTCTGTAATGGCTATATGAAAAACAAGCTTAAGTTGTTATCAATAAAAAACTGTCCCCAATAATATAGTGGAGGTACCAAACGAGGTACCTTTTGAAAACCTAAATTTAAATATTTCCAACTACCCAATGATAACCAAACTTGATAGATTTTTTCATTCCACAAATTTCCTCTCTAGAATTTAGGTGCACCCTTAAAAGTCATGCTACGGAGAATGTATCTGGTGTATTAGGCCTCGTGGTGCAGCCAGTGCACCAAACCTTTGTTCTACATGTTATAGAGTGCATACACAATGATCACGTAATGATGTACAGCACCCGTTGCACAATATAATATGTTTTAGGCCTTTTCACATTCACATTTATTTAGACCTATATTAGTGTATATTTACACTTATTTTACTCTGAATCTAGACAACATGTGAAACACCAAAAATATCTTATATTGTGGAACGGAGGGGGTACCACGCTAAAAAAGTCAAACTCAAATTGAAACCAAGTTTACAAAGAAATAAAAATTGAGTGTGAATAGCAATTATGAGCTGAATTCACAAACCATATTTGATTAGTTATTATTCAGTAAGAGAATATTTATTTTATTTTATTACCCAAGCTGTGTTATAGTTTGCAATTTATGTTGGGTTGGTGCGCCCATTATTTATGACCATACGTAGGTGCGACACGAGAGGAAATGTTCGTAGGCTGCAACTCTGGCTTACGGCTAGCTTGTGGTTTCGATGTGATTTCCTCTGAATTCCGACGAAAACCTCAAATGGAGATCGGGCTACATGGAGCCCCTTTTTTTGAAAATAGGAAATTGACATTTTAAGTTTCAAAAATAGCGAAAAAATTCCCGGATGTAGATATTGTCGAGGTCTACAATCGTGCAAATTTTCAACTTTAAATTCGTTATTTTTGGCTGCACAAAAAAGACAAAAGGGTGGATCTGGTGGTGAAGAATACACAGTTTCAAAATTTTGAAATTTCCCCGATTTGTCTTTTTTGTACAGCCTAAAGTGTTCATTGACATCTTAGGCTCCCTTGATGGAAGATTTTGTTGGGTTGGTGCGCCCATTATTCATTGACATCGCTTGTCCTTAGTTGCGACACGGCTGCAAGTATGGCTGACAACTAGCTCGTGGTTTTGATGTGATTTCCTCTGAATTCTTTTTAGAGAAACTTTCCTCCGATGACTATAGTTTAGGTGATATTTATGTTTGATCTCACTGCCAACCTGGTGACTGATTGATTGAATTGTTGAGAGGCCAATCAACGAATTAAGTTGCCTGATTGATCGCTATATTGCAGCAGCTCAACCGAAAATACTAGTGGGAACACAAAATGATGTAGATTGATGCGTACGACAAAGTAAGCTGTATAAGTGGGCAAAAGGTTATGACATGCTGATCATTTTAGTTACAAACGGAACATAGTACAACTTCATGTTACAAAAGTCAGAACCTATTATTGTGTGATCACATGTTGTACTACAGTAATAAAAACCGACTAGCGCAGCTGGAGCGCAACGAGGCTATATAAACGTGCATGATATCGTCTCTACCAATTTATCCTAGTATCTACATTCACCCAAGTAAATGTATACTCTTATCAGAGATTCATCATGTGCTATAGAGTAAAGATAGAAAAGGAGAGAAGTGGATGCACATGAGAGGCGTTCGTATACCACCCCCTTTGGAGTGAGAGGCCTCTGGAAAACCTTTGAAGGCCACTGATGCCTTTGAGGGTCCAAAAAGTCTTGTCATACTGCGATAGACCATTGTAGGTTGAACGGTACTGCTATGTTGTCATCCAGAAGCTAGCTTCTTCTGATGCCATCTCGAGCCTTGCCGAAGATACTAGACGCCAGCCGCAAAACGTGATAGTTCACTTTGGGCGTATTTGGCGACTCGCACCGTATTTTGTGTCTTTACATCTGTACCTTCCCCACAATCTGGCTTAGAAGAAACGTGACTTGAACAATGTTCTGTACCTTCCCCACAATCCCGGCTACGGACTTCAACCTTATCGTGGACACGGCCAGGCCCGGCTCTGGCCTAGGGCGAGAGGTGCGACCGTCTGGAGCCCAACTGAAATATGTAGGGGCCCATATATTGTACACATCACGTACATGTCAAAGGGAAAAAGGGCCCATCTTTGGTCTACCGCACACAGTTCCAGTATGGATACCACCGTGTGCGGGGAGAGTCAAGCTGCATGTAGATGCGGCTGTAGCTAAGCAGCAGCTGAGAGGATCTGTTGGTGTGGTCTGCCGAAATGAGGAGGGGATTTTCTTGGGTGCTTCGGCTGTGGTCTTCGACGGTCTCATTGTTCCAGAAACCTTGGAGGCTCTAGCGTGCGCTGAAGCTCTAGCTCTAGCGGAAGACCTGCATGTGCACAAACTACAAATTACTTCTGATTGTCTGAATGTGGTGAAGGCCATTAATGGTTCTGAGGAGAGAGGACAATGTTGCATGATTATCCAACAAATCAAGTTGGGGAAGACGAATTTTCAAGAGGCTGTGTTTAGCTACGAACGACGCGAAGCAAACGTTGAAGCTCATCGACTGGCCCGCAGTGCAACCAGTCTAACCATAGGTAGACATGTGTGGTTTTCTGCCCCTTTGGAGATGGGGATTCATGTAAACATTATGTCTGCTTCTTGATGAAGCTTCGGTCGTTCCACTAAAAAAAAAAAAAAGCTAGCGCAGACATCATTGATGTGGTTCACCCTGGGCCCTTGAAATTCTAGAGCCAGCCCTAGACATGGTGGACAAGAATAATGCCAAGATCAATCTTAGAATGATGGGGCGTTTTCATCACCCTTCTAAATGACTTAGAGCTCACGGAGCTTCCCAAATATACATAGTCAATGAAAGATTACATCCTACTCTAGCCACTCGTCCTATTTCTGGAACCTCCCCTCTCTCTACAGTGCACAGAGGCGACCTCGAGGCGATCCCGTTTTCTCCCGGCGGCCACCGGCGTATCCATGGGATTCCTCACCCTCCGCCGGCCGCTACGGCGGCGGGAGGGTGGGGAATCCCCGGATCTGCGCTCCGGTGTGTAGATAGGGGGTTTGAGGGCGGCGCTGGCGTGGTGGGGTTGTCGGCATCGGCCTTTTGGTGCTCTGCGGCTCCCCCGTTCCGGCGTCGTCGTCGACGGCGCTGCCGAGCTGCGGGTGAGTCACCGTCCTGTCGTTGCTATCTCCGGCGGCGACGGCAGGCTGGTGACGAGTGTACAGGAGGCCGGCGGAGGAGATTCAAGACGGCGGCTGAGCGGGCTCGCGGTGTGCAGGTGGAAGATCTGGCCATCTCCGGTGAGGTGGGGTGGCGTAGGCCCCAGATCTGGAGCAGTTCGAGCTCGGGGAGGCCCCCGGCCGATGCTGCTGCTTCGTCTTCAGATCCAGCTCCACGGAGCTGGTGGTTACTGCGGTTCTTCAACGCCTTTGGGCTAGAAGTTCTTCTGCTCCTTTGGTGGGTGCTCCGGGTGGTGGATTTCTTCGGCGTCTTCGACGGTGGAGGGATAGCGCGGCCGGTGACCTCGGGGTTGAAGATGGGTTGAGCCAGTCTTGTTGTTCTTGTTTTTCCTCTGTTTTTTTCTTTGCTTGTATTTGGATCTGTACTTGGTTTCTCTATGTTTAAATACAAGTATATTATCAAAAAAAAAAGAGAATTGACAACTGGTTCTATGTCGTTGATTGTTTTTTCATGGGAAATGCCCCAAGTTTTTTTTATTTTTTGCATGAATGCCCCGAAGGGCCTGAACCTGATATTAAACCAGTGGCGGGTACAAGATTAAATATACACCCCTAAAGAAAGTCGAAATAGCAACAAAGGGCTCTAAATATATAAACATGACCCTAAAGCATTGGTAATAAACATGATCCAGTCGCTGAGTCTCCGCCACAGAACGCAGACCACCGAGGAACAAGCCAATTGGGGCTGCATCGACGATGAATCCCGTACTGAGGTCGAGGAAGAGATCGATCCTCGCAGGGAGGCAGAAGAACCTAGGAAGAACCTCTTGTTAGCCTAGAGTTGCTCCAAACGCCCAAGATAGTTACGGCCTGACGCGACCAATACTGACGAACTCTGGTTATAGCACCTTCCGATGCACATGCGGGAGCATGCACATCCACTTTCCGCCGAGAAGCAGACCGAGGAGCTGCACATCCCTCACCGTCCTCCCGTCTATCGCCACGGCCCACGACCACAAGGAGGGAGGGGATAAACCTTCAAATCTCAACGATATGGAGCTCCACGCTTGAGATTTATTGAAGAGAGGTCGCCTACGGCTCCACCCCTTCTTCACACCTCCCACCATGAGAGCTCACTAAAGAAGTGTTTCACCGAGAGCAGATCGCTAACGATCATATCAGGCGACGGGAGAACGACATCGCGCCAGACCGCAAACTATGCATCACACACCCTAAGCCACAACTACCTAGACTACTCTCCCCTCCCAACCCCAGACGGCAAAGCTGACGGAAGAGAAGAGACGAGGGGCAAGGGAACACTGACGACTCTGAATGGGAGAAGATAGAGGACAAAGAAGGAAAGGGTGAGCATGAGCCCCCTTTGTTCCGCTGACTGTGATTCGGCGCATCCAAACTGTCTCTTGCAAGCATTGTCCTCAAGTTTGTCTTATCACTTCGGCATTGCCCGATGAAAATGTCTACGTAAGTATTAACTTTTGATCTAAAATGTGCTCATGCTTTGAATCTTTCTGACCCAGTCTCTCTAGTGTTCACGAAGTGGTGGCCGAAGCATGCAACCATTGACGCGCGTAATAACCTATCTGCACTCTCGATCCCAAGTTACGAGCAACTGCAAGAGCCAAATACGCATTGGAAGGGGAGAGCCTTATGACCTATCTGCAGCTCCTTATGACCCAAGAGGTGGTCTGTCAGCTCGATGTGGCGCAAAATTTTGATCTCTTACTTTGACCGAAGCTTGGTTGCAAAGTGAACTGAAGAATACAAATCTTGGTTTGGCAGTTCTATCCTCTGCTGCCAAGAACTATTGCAAGGCAGCGCTCTAGTCTGTTGCAGCTTTGCGAGGGAATTGCAAATACTGCGTACTTCCATGCCCACGCATGTAAGCAAAGACGCGGAAATCACATGTTCAAACTGCGTCGAGACATGGAAGTTAATAACCAGAAAGGCAAGGAAAACAACTTCTCAGAGTAAGAAATCCCGATGCTTCCAAGTCCTATGATGTTTGTGGATTTTAGTGGCATTGCAAAACTAGTTCCAACTTAGTATTGTGTACATCGCATATGGCATGTAGATATGAACATTGAGCTCTACTCTGTGCTTTGCTCATCTATGCAGGACAACTTCCTTGCAAACTATGATCATGTTCATATCTCGTGCTGCCACACTTAAATAGGAGAAATATTGCATAACTTCCAGACGTAACGTGGTGCAACAACCATGCTCTTCAATACTGCCATAAGGATCACATGTCATTATTATACTATTCTGAGTATCCGCTCCCTCAAAGAAGTAGAACCTAAAATGGAGCCAGAGCTTCATGGGTCATGCTATTTTTCCAAATTCAAATTGTACATTTAAAGTTTCAACAATTATTGAAGAAAACACTAGATGTAGCCAATGAAGCATTCCACCAACGGGAAACATATCAAGGTGAAATACATTGTATTTTTGGCTACATAAAAAGACAAAATTTGAGAAGTGTTAGATGTTTCAAAATCTGCACTATACACAATTTCAGATCCACGATTTTGTCAATTTTGTACAGCCCAGAATACAGAGTCTTTCGAAATGAATTTTTGGACACTGTTAGAATACATCATCAGCTACATCTAGTTTTTCTTTTTTGAAACTTTAAAATAACTTTTTCAAAATTTTAAAAATCTGGGCTCCATGTATCCGGGCTCCAAAATGCCACTCTCATCCCTTATAGATGTTTTTTTATATTGTAGATGTTTTATCACATGATTTCTTTGCAATTTAGTTTCTGTAGATGACCACACTTTGAAATGCATGCTTTTTTTCCGGCTTGTCCGTCCATCCAAACTTAGATTGAGGTGGAAAAAAGGAGAGAGACTAGAGGTGGACTATGATGACTAGTTGAATGCCCGTGCGTTGCAACGGAACAAAAAGCTAGACACACTAATCAAACAATAGTTTAAAAATATGTGTCAATTGACATGTGGTTTCCATTTCGATAGCGAAATAAATTATCTCTCCAACTCTCCTCATCGACAAGTTTTATGTCTTCTTCTTTTGACATGAGGTTTTATGTCTTCTTAACCTCCCTTTTCTTCTAAGAAAACAAAACGACATCCTTCCCATGCCATGTTTCGCCTCAACTTTCATTCTCTTGTCCGCTCTTGCTCTAACAATTAATGTATGCCGCTTCATAAGTTTGTCATGTCATCTTACCATCGCTTGGGCATGTTTTGTAAACTTCAGCATATGTATGAAATGGTCCTCGCCTGTTGGCTATCGCGGGAGGTGATAATTATTGGACTACTCCCTCTGATAATCTAAATGAATGTCGCAACTATATATTTGTACATTGTATGTTCATTTTCCGCGACACATTTAACGGTTCAGAGGGAGTACCTTAGTTGTAATTCTCACCTATTACACGAGACGACAACATTAAATGTTTCTTAACAAATAATGAAAGATCCTTATTCTTCCACGTCAACAAAGGTAATACTATCCATTTCTATGGCTTTCCTCTTCTAAGAGTATAATACATGTCGTGCTCCTCCACAGTTCTATAAAGCTTTGTGACAGCAACAAATGTAAATATAAACAAATATGATGTATAGCTGAGAAAATCAACCTAAAATTTAAACATGATTAACTAAAATGACCCTTTAATAACTTCCCTCATTGTATTTTGCTATGCACATTTCTGCAGGGTGACGTAATATGTACAAATTTAACTGTAGAATAGTCACAGTCACTTGCCTAAACATGCCACGGCCAGCAGACACCAATTTACCCATGGAAAGTCTGAGCGCAAACCCAATGGCGGCGTGCTCCTGAGCACAGCTCACCTTGTTAAAGTCTTCCATGTCTATGGAGATGGATAGTCTGGACGTAGACCTCCATCGACGACGCATCACTACCATTCCTCTGTCGCCAAGCCGGCCAGTAGCCTAGATTAGGCAATGGTGAGCTCGTCCTTAGTGTTCTGTTGTACTTCCGTGCCGGCAAGTAGTTTCCTCTTCGCCTCACTTTCCCACCTTTCACTGCTGCAGTCGCCAAGCTCGAAGAAATTATGTAGCCGTTGGAATGTTCCAAGTCTCTTACCCCCTGCTAATTTTCATCAGTCCTTGCTCAATTAATCCATACACTATTTAAACGCATCTATGTCAATATACAGTTTTTGCTCAATTAATCCATACACTATTTGAACGCATCTATGTCAATATACAGTTTCTTATTTGCATTATATATTCAAACTTCAAATTGCATATTTAGTTCCCCAAAGCAGACTAATTCAGGCATAATGTACTTTGATTGCATAACTTAGGGTTTCAGATGTGTATCCTTTAGCAAAGTATAAATTTGATATGAATGAAACATATGCGAATTGACATGATAAAACAATTTCCTCCCAAACAAGAACCAGTAACCATAAACATCATGTTTACCCTCTCATAACAAAAAAAATACTGATATATTGTACTTAATGGATCCTGTTAACCCGTGATCCTGCAACCAACAAGTTATGCCTCCTTGTTCTTCCAACTTCTAAACCACATCCATTACGGGCTACAAAAATCTAATTTGGCCCTGTAACTGCATATTACAAAAAATAAAATCCTGTAGCTTGACCATGGGGCACGGGCACATGCGCGTAAAACTATATATATATTAACACTTGATTGATACCAGATGTCTGCAATTTAAAAGATGATCAGGAATTCAAGATAATAGTATCCCTCCCTCCACACGGTCAACGCCGTGTGGCATCTAGTTCATATCAAACTTAAAATCTTGAGATCTATGAGAAAAAACTTAAAATCCTGTACAAAATAAACAAAAGCACTACTGAAATTGGAAGAGTGAAGGAAAATGCTTACCAGTTTATCTTCAAATACATAGCACACACTAAGCATGTCCTCGCTACTGGTGACACAAAATGACTGAAACATGCATATGTCGTGCATACTTTGGTTCAAATAGAAGAATAATGAAGGGGAAAATTATAAGGGTGCATATTTCAACATATAAATCTTATAAACTATAACATGACATATGCATTTCCTACCAAAAATCTAACTTAATGTACCCTTGGTATCATTAGGAAGAGAAATTAGTTCAGATAAATGACACGAGCAAATCTTAGAAAATAATCATGTGTAGAAATAAACAATAACTGCAAGTCATAAGCACATGCGACTACACAAAGTTCCACCTAGCTTAATACTCATCAACATTTGTTTCTGGACCATTGAACCATGATTATACTGTCCATGCAGACCTGAAGGTGAAGCTAATAAAAAATTGCTAGCTAACCTACTTCTACAAGTTGTAGAAGTATCCACTGGCCATGAGAGATGACATGTATAATTATATAACTCTAACAAGTTGTAGAAGTGGCCCTTTCCATTGAAAAGGAATAGGTAAATCATGAAAAAACACACAATATTACAAATAATACACATACAAAACAATGATACAAGGTCTAGTACCTTGGGGCGCTAGTTTCCCCCTGAAGGGCTACAACTCCTCCTAGCCTGAGGTGACTGGCTACAGTTTCGTTTCATTTAGTTTGGACCACCGTGCGTTTCACTCCTTTGCACTCCAACAGGCTAACTGCCATTTAAGCTTTCTTTCATTAGATGCCCAAGCACATCTGAACTGTGTATTGGGTGATTATGGCGATGTTCCAAGAATTTTATATTGGGACACTAGTCATGTCTCGCCTTAACTTTGGCGTGGTTACCCTGATCCCCAAGGTAGTGGGGGCCACGGATATCCACCAATTTAGACCTATTACCGTGCTGAACGTCATTCATAGGATCTTCTCTAAGGTGTGTGCTAATAGGCTTGCTCCAATTATGGAGCGCCTTACACATCCTTACCAGTTCGCCTTCCTAAAAGGCCGGTTTATACATGATGGGATTCTGGCTCTTCACGAGATTATTCACGAGGTGAAATCTCAACGCCAAAAGGGCGTGTTCCTGAAGCTAGATTTCCAGAAAGCGTATGACCGTCTGGACTGGGCCTTTCTCCGGGTGGCGCTGCAACGGAGAGGGTTTGACGATCGTATGATCAGTTGGCTCATGCAGATTGTGATGAGTGGCAACACTGCTATTAATATCAATGGGGAAGTGGGTCCCCATTTTAGGCCGACATGCGGGGTTAGACAGGGGGATCCGGTATCCCCACTACTGTTTAACGCGGCTGTCGACACCCTGGCGGAGGTCTTGGAGAGAGCCAAGACCGCCGGCCACATCTCGGGTGTGGTTGGACATCTTGTCCCAGGGGGTGGTGTCACGCATCTTCAATATGCGGATGATACCATGATCATGGTAGAAGGGTCGGAACTTGACATCATTAACCTCAAGTTCCTTCTCCTTTGTTTTGAGGCCATGTCTGGCCTCAAAATTAACTTTGATAAGAGTGAAGTCGTGATCATTGGTTATTCAGAGGAGGAGCAGCAGCTCATAGCGGACAACCTCAATTGTCGCCTAACCACATTCCCAGTTACGTACTTGGGGATGCCGGTTAGGGACACGAGGATCCTTGCCAAAGATTTGGATCCGCTAGTAGAGCGGGTCAAATCTAGGGCCGAGCCGTGGCAAGGGAGGTTTACCTCCAAGGGGAGTAAAACGGTCCTCATAGACTCTTGCCTCTCTAGCCTCGCCACGTTTATGATGGGAATGTATATCCTACCGGAAGGAACTCACGGGAACTTTGATAAGGACCTGTCGAAATTCTTCTGGATGGCGGCGAACGGACGTCAAAAGTATCATATGGTGAAGTGGGCGGACATTTGTGCCCCAAAGGAGCTTGGGGGCATAGGCATCTTGGCATCGCGCCGCATGAATGAGGCGCTAATGCTGAGATGGGTTTGGCGTATTCTTAGAGGTGAGGGGGGCTTGTGGCTGCAGTTGGTTAGAGCCAAGTACTTGCGGGGGTGCCCGCTGTTGGCCTGTGAACGCAGAGACAGTTCTCAGTTTTGGAGAGCTATCCAGGCCATCAAACATGAGATCAGGCTGGGGGCCTCCTTTTCTGTAGGCGACGGAAGAGGGACCCTTTTCTGGCTAGATCCATGGCTTGATGGGCGTTCTATCAGGCAGGAGTTCCCCCAGCTCTTTGCCATATGCTTAGACCCGATGCTGATCGTGGCCAGCGCCGCCTCCCATGGGCGATGGGAGGTGGGCTTCAGGCGCACGTTTGGTCCTGAGGAGGCTCAGTCCTGGGCGCGGCTCTTGGCTACGCTTCCGCAGAACCTATCGGCCTCGAAGGACACGGTCTCTTGGACGTTGGCCCCTTCGGGTTGTTTTTCGGTTAGATCTGCATATAGGGCCCTCTTTCGAGGGCCAGTCCTCCCTTGGACCTCCCCTTTGTGGAAGGCCCCGTTGCCCTTGAAGATTAAAATCTTCATATGGCAACTCCTTAGAGACCGCCTCCCCTCGGGGGTGGAGGTGGTCAAGCGCTTTGGACCAGGTGATGGCACGTGCCCGCTGTGTGCGGTCCCGGAAACGGGCGTGCACATCCTTTTCTCCTGTCCTGCTGCCCACTTCCTGTGGAGCTTTGTCTCTGAGGCACTGGGGCCTGAGTGGCAGGCCCGAGACCTTGGCGAGTTCCTGGAAGTGCAGGCGAACCGTACCGGTAAGAGGAGGCGCCTCTTCTGGTTAGTGTTCGGTGCGTTGACCTGGACGCTATGGACTATTCGTAATAAGATGGTTATCGAGCGGGTCTTCTTACGCCGTGCCTCTGACGCTGTGTTTAAATTCTTGGCCTTCTTGCAGCAGTGGCACCCGTTATGTAGGCGGCGGGACAGGATGCGGCTAGACGTGACGATCGAGAAACTCCTGGTGGCGGCACGTCATCTACATACTCCGTCTAGTCGCTGAGCTCTACTCCTCCTGGAGTTGTATCATCATCTTTGTGTTTTGGGTCGGTTTGTGTTGTGGCCCCAGCAACTTTCGTTATGTCTCGTACTTGTTGGTTGACTTGGTGTAAAACTTGTGGGCGGTTGCTTTATTTATAAAGCTGGGCGAAAGCCTGTTTCGTGTGTAACCCGCCAATGTTCAATTTCAGGATTTTATCGCTTGGTTAACTCGGCTCATTATGGTCAGACAATAGCACAAGGTTGCTGGAAGCATTAGTGTGGTCCTCATCCTCACTATCATCTCAGGTGTAGTTTTGATGTATTAGCTGCAATTAGCTCCCAGCGTCCACAATCACATTTCCGGTTCTAGTTTTCCTAGTGCTGCCCGGTGGCAAATCAGTGCCAATGGCTGGACATGTCATTAACATTCCTTGACACATTAAACTCATTAATATCTCCAAAACATTCCCAGCAGCGACATCCGACATATTGGCTATGATTAGATGCACACCCTTGATATGGTGAGTCCTCATCTCCTGAAATTTAACTTCCCAGACTAAAGTCTGGATAGAGGTACACTGTCTTCAAGAATGAAGCTGAATGCAAGTATCATATCAATTGAAAAGTATGAATAGAGGTACATTGGCTCTTAAGGGAAATAAATATACTGATAGTTTGACATCATATAGACTGCCATGCATAGTCTATCAGGTAAACTGGACATGATACCACATGGATCCACAAAGTAATTCAGAACATGCACCCTAAGATGCATCAAGGTTGGTGCTGTGATATATTGTGCGGCAGCAGAAAAGAATGTAGGATTTTCAGAAATCTAACAAATCGTTGTAAAGAAATGTAGGGAGGATCTACTCACCATCCATATCCATATTTGATTTAGTAGACACAGTAACCAAGTTGTCGCTTCCTCAGTTTTGCCATCACAACCACCATCAGTGGCACCTTCTTTTCCTTTTGGCTCTGCAAAACAGCATTAGCTTGGCATCACCTCAAATTGTGGGTTTGCCCCGTAAAAACAATTTATAACGTTGCAGTCCAGAGATGGTGAATACTCGAGAAGGCAGAAGGTAAGATCAATAGCAGTCGTTCTCTTGAGGAAATTTTGGGATAAAAGAGAAAGTAGATCAATAAGTTATCTACAGTCACATTTTAAAATTCACAATTTATTTATGATGAGAGGCCGGTAAATTAAAAACCCTACAAGAAGATATTGACAATAATACCCTGCAAGTCAAATGACACGATGGAGGTGATCCAGTCTACCTTGTGCAAGGACGAGCCTTTCCCTGAAAGAGTCTTTCCCAGAGGGAATCTGAACGCAGCGTTGTTGGGGTTCGTGGACCTGTGCCACGCCGTCCGATCTCGACGCGGGAAGCACGGAGCCTGTGGCTGCGTGGCAGAGCAAGCACAAGTTCCAGGGCTGCCATGGGCTGGTGAAGCCGTTGTTGTCGGCGACGGCCTTAGTTTGGTGGGCGACGGGTTGCTAGCCTTGCTGGAGGACTGTGGGATGGACGATGGACGGATGTGGACGGAAATGGAGCCGAGCGTGGGAGAGGATGTCAACGGTGCGGAAGGGGAGAACAAAGGGGCGCCGCCGACGCCGCCATTAGCGTAGGCGACTGCTTGGGTTGTAGGCGGAGGGGCAGGATCCAAACTGGCCGGAGGGCGGGCGAGCGGGGGGGGGGGGGGGGAGCAGCGGAAGTTGGAGGAACTCCGGAAACACAAGGAGGGGATGCGA
Organism: Poa pratensis; assembly: GCA_947311845.1. Classification (NCBI taxonomy): domain Eukaryota; kingdom Viridiplantae; phylum Streptophyta; class Magnoliopsida; order Poales; family Poaceae; genus Poa; species Poa pratensis. The sequence goes on from CAMZMU010000111.1 coordinate 22,468,046, forward strand.
GATCATAATGCCCGGCGTCGATGGGTAGCACGGTGACGAGGTAGAGGAGCTCGGTGCAGGGGAAGAGCTCCAGAAGACTGGGAGGCTGCAGGGATCTCGGAGTTCAGGCGACGAGGTTGAATTTGTTGCCGCACTCGATTTGTTGGTTGGGGACTTGGGGTGTGGATCAGCGCTAGGTTGTTGGACGTTGGGCCACATGTGCTGCGATTTGATAGATTTGTTAGCGTAATCAGTGGTAGGAGGATAAGGGATTACCGCTAATGAATGATTTGAGACGGGTTACTATGGTGGCATTCCTGGTGTAATTTGTCAAACGTGTGACACAACGACGGACTCTCCTTTAATAGTAAAGATTACGGGGCACAAACATACACAGAGAGGGAGGATCAATCTATTGGGTTTCCAGGATCAGCTGTTGTACCAAGTTACAACAAACTTCTATAAAAAGGCTCAACACACGCCCCCATGTCCGGAGAAATTAGAGCGTCCCCGTCATTCGCCCAATAGAACTCTCAATAGGCTCTTGGGGGCGGCAGACAAAAAAACGCTTTAGTCACGACCATAGTACACAAGTTTCGTCTGAGCACTCCCAACATTTTGTCCGGCGCTATCAACACAGTACCCCTATGTTTTCAGAGTCAATTGGTAGTGCTGGACACAAACTTATGTTCAGCTTGGCCAACCTAGAATGACAAATGGAGAGTTCCCCTCTTTGTTTTTTGGTGCCATTGGAGGGACACAGCCCCAATAGAGTACCGATGTGTCCAACACTCCCAGTATAATGGTTATGTAAACAAATATACAGAAACTTCTGGATTTTAAGTTGAACAATTGGCATGATCCTATTTTGTGTGCCCAAATTCTTTTTACAAATTATAATCGGTTCAATAATAAGTTTTTTTTAGAAGTCACCGGGGGACAAAATCCCCACCTGAATTTTATTGAGAATATGTTAATGATCTATCCTTGTTATTCCAATATATCCGCTTATAGTAATCACCACCGAGCATAGATTTATACTAATATGATCAAATGTCCCTACTCCCTAGGACCGTATGACCAAATGGGATCACCCGCGGGATTGCATGTATCAATCCCCAAAAGACCTTGATTCCATTTTGGGAGTTTGAAATCAGATCCTCTAATCCGTGAATGATTGGAGTATGCACCTGAGTCGAAGAAGAAGACTGCAGTGCTGCTCGTCGTCGCCTCCTATTTATTGTAATCCACTTGAGCTTAAGAGCATCCCCCAACATGAACACGGAAGTCTAGCACTGAAAGCTTTTGTTTATCCAGAGAGCTTCGTCGTCGCCCACGATCCTCCATGGGACTCTCAGTTGAACCTGAACCTGAACCACAGGAACTCGCCGGAGAAGAAAACGAGACCGTAATCAAAGCGTACCTCTATCCTTGCCTCTTCTTCCATCTCTTGCAACAAAGGCAAGCCCTCATATCTCTCCATTCCAGCATCCTCCTCTTTGGCGCCAGCATTGTCACCAACGTCAGCAACCTTACCGGAGAAGTCGTTGACAATACATCGGCCCTTCAGTCGCCTAAAAGTCTCTCCCTTTCTCTGCTCACCCTCTCATCATTTCAAAAGTAACCGTTTGTTTGTTTAGGATTTTTGCATACAACCCAGGTAACCCATTAATTGGGCCTAGTTGGGCTGGGTGGGGGCAACCAAACATGCCCCTTGTGGTTGACTTAATAGAGGGTGAACATAACTCTCAAAAAAAATAGAGGGTGAACATGGAAAACAACATGAAATTACAAAGTGTTGGACTTCAGACGCTGAATGTGAGCGGTGGATATCCGCCATCTATCCCTGCACGGCCAGTTACACAAGAGTTCTGGACATGTCTGGATTGAAACCATGTACTCCCTCCGTCCACAAAAGGATGTCTCAATCTAGCCCAAACTTGCATGTATCTAGACACTAAATCATGTCTAGATACATACAAATTTGGGTTAGGTTGAGACATCCTTTTGTGTACGGAGGGAGTAGCTTTTTTATCCAACAATATTTCGGCCAACCTCTTTCGCTGCTTATGCAAACCATTTAGCAAAGAAGGAAAATACATGTCTTTTAAATCTTTGCGGATGACTGTCATGGGTGTGGCGCCTTGCAGACAACACCCTTGCAGATTTTACATCCATTTATAAGACTCAAATGCTAGAACAAATTTTAACGAAATTTTGAAATGAAAATTTACCGTAAATCAACTAGCCATGCATTCATGCATGGTTTGGATTTCTTATTAAAACCACAACCTTTGTAGTTATGGGATTTTTGTTACCCATTTTGCCCTACATTCTGGGTTATGTACCAAAATCTGGTTAAGTCGTAGTTTTTTTTTTTTTTGTTACACTGCCCACTGAAAAAGCTTGCTTTGGTACAAATTATTAGCCCAGGAATGACCATCCCCAAAAGAGGCAGTCCTGGAGTGGCGAACTGATGAAATAAAAATCGTGCAAGAGCAGTAGCTTGTCTCGAGTTGAGCCATGTGAGGATAATTCTACAAAAATAAATTGTACATACATTTAGTTATTTTTCAGTCTTTCCTGCCATAATCGTATTTTGATTTGGTTACATTCATCGTCGTTTGTGAGGTAAGCAAAGATACTAATGTCTAAACAGAGGGAATAGTAAGCCTTAAGATTTTTGTAATGCACATAATGCAATAACAACAACTAGCTAGCTTGGCACGCATTGATTAGCAGCTAGGCCAGCTCCATTTTATTGTTACCAATCCTTACATGTAGTCTGGTTCCATGTACGGATGTACCATCCAAGTTAATCAGCTGGGCCTGATAAACATGCCACCATTTTAGTCATAGCCCCGAAGTGTAGCTCACTCCGGTGTTACTCAACCACGACTCTCCCATAATAAAATTCCGCACGGTGAACCGTGTGGCGTCCACGGTGGACAGTGCTGTGTGCACCCCGCTCCACTTCACTCGTCCGCTTGTCCCTGAGCCATAGCCAGTGTTACCGTACTCCCCGTAGTACAACGTGCTCAACGCAAACTGGCCTGACCACTCTAGCCACCCTGCTGGGGTGATGGAGCCGTCGAGATAGCTCTCCATCACGACCGTCTGTGAGTACTTCTTCCACGGCCGGCCTAGATACACCTCCGTGCTACCAATGTCAGATGTGCATGCGATGCGACACTTGTGGATGGAGATGCCGGTGTTCTGGTTCGGGTCGGTCCGGCCCTGGGCCGTGATCGTGTCCTTCTGGCCGGCCCGGGGCTTCCTAGGATGGATGTTGCAGTTCTGGATTACCACCGCGGAGTTGCCGAAGATGAAGTCCACCGTGCCTGAGATGCCGTCCTCGGCGTAGAACTGGCGGTTGGAGTGCACGTAGAGCGTGTCCTGGTACGCCTCGATGTCGCACTGATAAACGACGGAGTGGTCGCCACCAACCAGCAGCGCCACCGCCTGGCCCTTCCCCGGCCCGGCGTTGTTGATGATGGTCAGCCCCTTAGCTATGAAACCTGAACCCATTGCAGCTGTTACAGACAATTACATTCGCGTATTAGCTAGTTAGTACTAGAAAATGTGTGAGTACGCTCAAAGGAAAATAGATAAGCAAAGGTGTGAGCAAAACCGTGAACAAAAGAGAGTGACATTGGCACAGCTGAAACATCTGACATAGGTAGCACGAAGGTTCGCTATCATTGCTTTTCATGGCTCTCCATCCACGGCCTCTGTTAATGGTGCAACACCGTGGATGAGATGGAGGATATAAAGATGATGAAAGGTGTATGGATCTAACGACAAGATCGAACTATTGGCATGGGCATATTTGGCTTGCTTGTGCTTTATATTTGGAGGGTACAATTAAGGCCGCTAATAGGCAACTGCTCCATTATATTTTGGGAGCTTTAGCTTTTGTATGGTCGATGCCATGATGGTAGGGTGATAATTCTAGGGTCTTTCCTTCAAGAACGTACCTAGCCAGGACAAGAAAAAGTTGCAACCAAATTGAAGAGGGGAAAAAGGTGGAGCAATATATGGCGCTTTTGTAGCAGTCCTTGATGTTCGTACTACATGATATCGCTCTCTCCAGTTAAAACAAACATGACTTTCATTACTATTTTTGCAAAATGTAAATGTAGTTTTTGTAAGCACATCTACGAATGTCCATGTTTTTGTAAGCACACCCCAATCTCAAGCACTCGATCATACATGTGGATACATCATTGACAACATGCATGATTTTTTACCAGATTCATAGAAACATCTAAATACGATATTTTAATATTTAAACAAAGAGATCACTGAAGTTTGGGAGTCAAAAATCTCTATTCAGAGAGAGATAAGGATAATGTTAGTTTTCACACATTTCCCTGAAAATTTAATTCACCTCCTGAATAGTAAATTAAAAAAGAACAATTTGAAAATTCTGAAAAAATTAGAGCAAAGAGACCAGAGTGTTCTACATACGTGTAAAGTTTCGTAAAAGAAAATGACATGTTATGGTGCTCTGCACGAAAATAACAAAATCAGTGCTGGATATGTTTGTTGCCATTTTTTGCAATTTTTTGTTTTACTATGTTTTTGAACTATTTGTGCTGTTGTGTTGTGTTGTGTTTTAAATTTTTGCGGTATCCAGTATCTTTCATGATTTTTTCTAAATCTTGTGCTGCATTGCCAGGGACATGCATGGGGTTAATTTTGTACCCACATGTACTACAAGTGTACAACGCACACGAGTGGCACACTAGGACGTAGTACTACATACCTACGGTCGCGGAGGAGTAGATGGTGTAGCCGTCGGCGGCGCTCCTGTGGCCGGCGATGACCGTCTTCCCCTTGCCATCGCCCATCAGCATCACGTTCCTCTGCTTTCTCGAGATTCGCACGCTCTCCTCATACCGCCCGGCCTTCACGTAAATCACCTTCCTCCCTGCTCCGACACTCGCCTCAGAGGAGCCCACCGGCGGCATTGCCGCCGTCACCGCGGTGATCGCCTCGCTGATGGTCACGTGCGTACCGCTTCCGTCCAGCGCCACCACGGCGTCGGGCATCACGCCGTGCGCGGCAGACTCCAGGAGCCTCCTGTCCCGGTCGGAGACCCAGGACGGGAACGTCCGGTTTGGCTGCGAAGACGATGGCGTGGACGCGGCGGACGGTGGTGGAGCCGGTGTCGTCTCGCTCCCGCTTTTGAGGTTGGCGTGAAGAGCCAACGCCGTGCCGATGAACTCCGCGAGCGCGCCAACACGCTTGCGAACGCCCTCGCGCCCCGCGGAGGGTGGCACGGCGGCGAGGCTGTCGTCACAGGTGCCCTGGTTTGTCAGCGCGGCGCTGAGCCACGTCGTCGCGTCGTGTGCGGAGGCGGCGGCGAGCGCGTCGCGGAGCTGGCTGTGGCTGATGTCGAGAAGCTCGGCGCAGTCGTCCATGCCCGAGGGTGGAGATGACGACCGCGCCGAGGAAAGGTTTCGCGCCAGCGCGCGCGCCGACGCGGCCCTGGCCATGGCGAACTGAACCGAGGCCGCGAACGGACCCTTGGCCGACCGCGACGCGGACGACGACAGGGCCGTGTGGCACGCGCCGGGGTACGGCGTCGAGGAGCAGATGGCCGTGACGTTCACGGCTGGCGGCGCCGCGGCTGGCGCTGCCCGGGTGGTGGCAATCATGGACACGCTGCCGCCGACAGCCTCGGAGGTCGTCTGCTGTTGCTTTCCGGCGGAAACAGCAGGTGCTAGTGTGGCTAGAGCTAGCGCCATTGCGATGGCTTCTCGCCTCCATCCCAAACTTGTCCTGCAGCTATGCACTGCCATTGTCCCAACCTATCAGAGTAGCAGAGGTGCTCTGCTGGGTTGACAGGTGCGTTGCAAGCACACAAGGGTTTTTATAGTGACACTTCGCATGTCGCATTGCGAGTGAATACGAGGTTGTATAATGGGGCTCCTATGAGGCAAAGTGGATTTCCCGTGACGTCACACTTTTCTTAAAGATGCCACATAGGATTATTTACTTAGTTGGAGGAGAGAGAACGTAGAAAAGATGACTGTCTTCCCATTGTTAAAGATAATCACTTAAAAATTAAGAGAAGTGCTAAAATTTAATTCATACTTTTTTTGAAATTGTACGAATGCTATTTATTGTCTTCTCCACATGACGTGGAGAATGACTAGGAATGACAATAAGAAATAATAAATTATACGACTGCTATTTATTGTCTTCTCCACATGACGTGGAGGATAAGAGAAGATCCGTTTTCTCTACCACTGTGCCTAAATGATACGAAATTGAATTCATTGTACGGCCACATGTTACCGAAATCATCAAAGCTATCGTCGGATCAAACTAGCAGGTGCAACGCAACGAGGCTATATAACCGGGCAATGTATCCCCTCTTTCAACTCGCTATAGTTTCTATATTCACCCAATTGAATTTACCTTCTTATTTTGTGCTATAGAGTAAATCTAGGAATATAGAGAAATGATCGCACATGGAAGGGGCTCCTATATCACACTCTTGGATTGAGAGGCATCCAGAAAACCTTTTGTACTAATTGTACCGAAACTGGATAGGGTGTTTTTCCTAAAACTCAAACATGCTATCCATGGGACAGTAGAAGCTAAAGAATTCGAGTCTAGGCGAGATAGTGGAGAGCAACAAGGTGATTCTACATTAGAAGTGCTATATTGGGAGTTTAGATGTATTCTTCCAGTTGTGCAGTTTCTGCTCACACAGTAGCGTTTAGTGCAATGTCAGTACGGTTGATGATGAACGAGTGAGCAAGTCCATGTCAAGCTTAACCACTATTTCAAAAGACCGATCAGATGAAAAGGGCTAGCGCAGTCCATATATATTATAATAGTCCACATGATACATTGTAGTTATTTCACGTTATCATGCCAAGCAGGATGCTACATATGCAGAGCACAAACTGTGCTAATACTCATTAGTCAGTGTCATTACTACATTTAATAGCTTAAAGGTACATATGATTTACTATCACAAGAAATATTCTGCACCGATGATTTAAGTGATTAAAAATGGACATTAGGTGGAAACAAGATTAGTTTTACACTCATGGCTCATCTTAATCTCCGCAATAATTTTGATACTCAGACATGTTGAATTGTATATGTGGACTGTACTACCCTTTCCATCAGTTCGGAGTTTTGAAATATATAGTTGGCTAGTGCATGAAACATGACATTGTATCAGATCTCAGGGTCTCGAGTTCGAGTTCTGTCTTTCGCAAAATATCTAAAATTTATTGTTGCTCCCACTTTGTCCATGTATTGCCTCTTGAGGCGTTACTATGAGATTTTTTTTGAGGCTTCAACAGTGGGAAAAAATCCCCACTGTAATTTTTATAAATTTTCAATTATGGTATTCACAGGTGCATTACTCCAAGATTTGCGCACCGTCGCTCTCTACCAGTTGCACGTGTTGACTTCTCCCTCCCCGAGTCACACGTGAGAGAGGGTGTTGAATTGTATATGTGGATTGTACTAGTCATTTCCATATGTTCGGACATTTGGATAGTTGGCTAGTTCGTGAAACATGACAACACAATTATTTCGACACTCCTTTAGCAAAACGAACCGTGAGATTATCCATTTGCAAGCAGTTTCTTGGTTAAGTAAAAGTAACATAATAGATTTGCATTTAAAGTCAATTCAATTGTATTTTTTACTATCCAAATCAAACTCTTGCACTGAACATTATTAGCAAAGATTACGAACCAAATTATCAGGATTACACTGAAGCCAGTTATTGTGTTTTTTCAAAACTTAGACATGCTAAGTTTCGGCCCGTAAAAGTTGCTGGAGTTAATTTCAAATCAGATGGTAGAAAGAAACAAGATATTTCACATTAGATGAGTAGTTGATCCACTTCATACAATTTATGCACTATTGGTGCTGTAATGGCTATATGAAAAGCAAGCTTAAGTTGTTATCCATAAAAACTCTCTGCAATAGTATAGTGGAGGTACCAAACGAGGTACCTTTCAAAAACCAAAATTTAAATATTTCCAACTACCCAATGACAACCAAACTTAATAGCTTTTTCATTCCACAAATTTCCTCTCTAGAATTTACGTGCACCCTTCAAGTCAATGCATGAAAATATAGTTTTACTTGAGATATCGAATATCAAATTTTTATTCGTGAAGTATGATTTCAACATATTTTTACTTTTAATAAGTTGAAAGTAAGTGGTGAAGCCGTTGTACATCCGTAAGGCGGCACATCCGTCACTCGTGCTAAGAGCAGACAAAAGGAGATGTGGGCTACGGAGAATGTATCGGGTGCATTAGACCTCGTGGTGCATCCGGTGCACCAAACCTTTGTTCTACATGTAATAGAGTGCACACCCATTGATCACGTAATGATGTACTCCCTCCGTTTCATAATATAAGATGTTTGTCCTTTTCCAATTATGAGATGAATTCACAAACCATATTTGATTAGTTATTATTCAGCAAGAGATTTTAATTTCATTTTATTTCCCGAGCTGTGTTATTGTTTGCAATTTTGCAGAAAAGTACATATGTACTATATGATTTTTTTTTTTTTACGACTTCTAGACAAACGTACTAAGATCAAGAACTCCGGAGGCATGACAAAACCCAGTGCACGGATACGTTCTCGTCACAGGAAAGAAACAGAGAACGCTTAGAGCAACTCCACCGGCGCGCCCAATACAGCGCCGCGCCCCACCGGTCGCTCCAAATAGACGCTCCCAGATGACAAATTCAAATAAACGGCGGGAAATAAAATCTGTTGAATGTCTAAATTCACATGTCCCAATGTAGAGTTGAATACATAAAATCAAATAGGGCATACAATTATTCAAATTAAAATAAATTGGGCAGTCAATTAGGATGGTCGATCTGCTTGGCCTTTGAGTGCCCACAGATGCTCAACTAATTCAGTTTGCAGTTGCTCATGTGCTCCTTCATTCTTAATTTCAGCGTTAATTGTGAGGTAAGTGCCAAAGTCCGCAGTCAAATCCGCATATTCATGATCAATCTGAGTAAGAGGACCCACATGATAGTATGGATGGTCATCATGTTGCGGAGGATCAGCACGTTCACTCTCGATGATCATGTTGTGCAAGATCACACAAGTCATCATCACGTCCCACATCTGCTCTTTCGACCAAGTTAGAGCAGGATACCTGACAATAGCAAAGCGAGCTTGAAGCATCCCAAATGCTTGCTCGACATCCTTCCTGGCACCCTCCTGTTCTGCTGTAGAATGAGACTGGCTTTGACCTTGAGGCTGGGAAATTGTCTTGACAAATGTAGACCATCTTGGGTAGATGCCATCTGCTAGATAGTATCCCTTGTCATACTCATGGCCATTGATCTCATAGTTGCATGGTGGAGCTTCGCCTTCAGTTAGTCGGTTAAAACCCGTTGAACATTGCAGCACGTTGATGTCATTGTGAGTTTCTGCCATACCAAAGAAAGCATGCCAAATCCACACATCTTTGTCAGCCACTGCCTCTAGCACGACACTGCACTCTCCAACATGACCCTTGTAAACTCCTTGCCAGGCGAATGAGCAATTCTTCCATCCCAATGCATGCAGTCGATGCTTCCAAGCATACCAGGAAATCCTCTAGCTGCGTTCTGTGCCATGAGCCTAGCAGTGTCACCTTCATTTGGTTGTCTCAAATACTTTGGCCCAAACACTGCAACAACCGCGGAGTTAGTCGTCTACTGAATCTGCGGGTGCTCCATATGCCAGAACTCTCAGAGCAGCCGTGCATTTCTGAATAGAGGAGAAACCAACCAGTCCGGTGTAGTCGCTCTTCAGCTTGAAATAGTCATCGTACTCCCGCACGCCGCCAGAACGACCATGAAGAGGTCTCTGTTCATCCTAAACCGCCGCCGGAATTCCTTATCCCCGTGTGTGGGATCGTCGGCGAAGTAGTCTTGCGACAGCGTCATATGTCCCTGCATCCGTCTGCGATCTTTGTTCATCCTCCTACCCGGCTTCGAACCTCCAATCCGAGGCGCAGCGTTCATCTGTCCAAGCAAACCAACTAGGCAAGTGATGATCGCCAAGCGTACGTTCACCACGGCGTTGGAGGTGGCATGGGCGGTGAGCAATGCGCCGGCCAGCTCGAGTTCGTCGTCGCTATCCATCTGTACGAACACAAGGTTTAGAAAAAACCAAAGACGAGAAAAAATTAGCTGAGCAATGCGACGAACACCTTGCTTGCGGGGAAGTTCTCGGAGGCGGCGACGGTGTAGCGCCGGACAACAAGTGCGGCTCGACGGAGAAGAGACTACGGACACTGCGACGGGAGAAATATTGCACCGTTCCTGGCGCGCGGGGCGAGACGAGCGTCCGACCGACGGAGGGTGGGTGGCGGCGACGGCGATTCAGTAGGGAGGGAAGACTCAGTAGGGACAGGGATGAAAACATGCCACAAACGGACGCCGGGGGAGAAAATAATAGGGTTGGGTCGCTGACGCGTCGCCCCCACCCGTCGGGTTTCGACGAGGCACGCGTTGCCGCGGTTGCCGGCACGCCCGCTTGCGTCCCTATAAGCTGGGCGCGAAGCGGGGTTGCTGGACACTTTATTGGGACGCGCCGGCAACTTATATTTTATTGGGCGCGCCGCTGGGGGTTAATTTGCTGCCGGCGCGCTCAAAACGTCTATTGGGAGCGGAGTTGGGCGCGCCGGTGGAGATGCTCTTAGGCCTGGCATCAAAAGCCCGCTCCCACTAGGGGAACGATTATCGCGACATATACCTTCCCCTAAAAGAAACTAATACTAGTACTACCAGGTATTGAGTTCAGAATACTCCAGAAATCAAGGATGGCCACCATGCTGTGAGGCTATACCTTCATGGTGGCGGAAACCCGCTGCGATGTCAGCATGTCTTAAAGCTCAACCTAAAGGTCTTATTCTCCACGGAGCACCACGATCTTGTCCTCCCGATGACCAGTTCACGCCCATGCTCAGCTTCTCCGATTTCATCGCCAGGGGAAAGGGGAACGCAGAATGATGTAGATTGATGCATACGAGACAACGTAAGCTGTATAAGTGGACAAAAGGTTATTAAATGCTGATCATTTGAGTTACATACGGTACATAGTACAACTTTGTGTGATCACATGATTTACTGCAGTCATAAATATCGACTAGCGCATCTGGAGCGCAACGAGGCTATATAAAGTTACAAAGAAGCATGATATCCTCTCTTCCAATTCAGCCTAGTATCTATATTCACCCAAGTAACGTATTCTTATGTGCTATAGAGTAATAAAGATGGAAAAGGAGAGTAGTGGACGCACATGAGAGGCGTTTGTATATCACCCTTTGGACTGAGAGAGGCATCTGGAAAAACTTTGAAGGCCATTGATGCCTTTCTTGTCGGACTGCGATAAACCATTGCAGGCTGAGCGGTACTGTTATGTTGACATCGAGAAGCTAGCTTCGTCACATGACATTTTAAGCTTTGCCGAAGATGCTAGACGCCAGCTGCACGCAACCTGATGGGTTCACTTTGAACGTGTTTTGTTACACACATCGGTTTTCTTTTTGCCATGTTCAGCTCATTTGGGCTTTTCCATCAACCCCCCGTACGCAAGCACCGGTGTTTGGTCTATGCGTGTGTTCCGTGTGATGAACACCGATCTTATCTATGTGATGAACTGATCTCACGACCCGACCGCCGGCTCCAGACCCGACCGCCGGCTTATCTATGTGACTTCGTCAATCACAAGACCCGACCGTCGGCTCAGTTTTTCGGAGGTGCTCATAGAGGTAGGGTGTGCGTGCGTGCGTTCATAGGGGTGAGTGTGTACACTTGTATGTAAGCGTCTACGTTGTACTGTCTTTCGGAAAAAAAAACTGATCTCACGTCATTTCTGCCTCTATGACGAGTAGAACGATAACGCGGCGCAATAACGGTCGGGAAAGTGGTCTCCAGAAGGGCAGCGACACGTTTTGGAATATAAATACGAGTGTAGTCTTCCAGTCCCACAAAGTATATCATCATATTTTGGTTTTCCCGCTGCTCATTATAGCTTATAGCTGATGTGCGAGTGTACATGATACATGGTAATTATTGCGATTGACATGTCAAGTAGGTTGCTATGCACTACACCAAGTCGTGCTAATGCTCATTAATCCATGTGATTAACATACGCTTTGTAACTTAAAGTTGCCTAGTATTTACTACTCCATCCGTTTCTAAATGTAAGATGTTTTAGGTGTTAGATATGTTGTCTACATACACACTAAAATGAGTGATTATACACATGAAATATGTCTAGATACATTTGTTTACATGTGCATGTGGATAAAATCTAAAGCATCTTATATTTGAGAACAGAGAGAGTATAAACGGAAGATTCTGGACCAAAACCTGAAGTGATTAAAAATAAGAATGGACAGTGAGTAGAAATAAAAATACTCTTGTACTGCATCTGAATCTCCATAATCATTTCAATACTCATATAATTATTCTAACACTCCTTTAACCCAAATAACAATAGGATAGATAGCTATTTACATGCAATTTCTTGATTGATAAAGAATAACATTGTGGTTTTGTATTTGGAGTTAGTTCAATTGAACTTTTATGATCCAAGTTGAAAGCTCGTTCACTGAACATGATCAGAACTATAAGAGCTGATATATAGTACCACATAAATGATTATCGCAGAGTACGAACATAATTTCCAGCTCTCCAGCAATATATTGGTAGTAACACATCAATAACATAATTTCAAAAAAAAAACACATCAATAATAGTAAACACATACACTGTTCCAAAAAATTCTCACACGAAATGTCCCTGTAATGATGTTGACGTCCCACTAGTTCTCATGCTCTCCATCGTGGCAATAGAGGTCACGGCGGTGTTATAGATACAACTTATCTCTCCATCGTGGCAATAGAGGTCACGGCGGTGTTATAGATACAACTTATCGCACAGGGTCAAAATTAGGCTTTGCATACGGTTCTAACGTTCATGTGCATGGATGGGTGGGCGATGTGGGCTCTGGATCGCACACGGACGGAAAAGAACGTGTGCGATGGGTTCTAATACGCACACAGTTCGCAAAAACATATGCGATGGTTTTGAAAAGCAGTACCTTGGCCATCCGGTCTAGTTAATCTGTGTCCATTTTAGTTATGCCACTCAACATAATAAGCGGAGCGTACCGACAAAGTGTGTGTTCTTGTCATATGCCAAGCGACAGCATCCTCTGCATACGATTACTCAGATGTATGCGTAGAATTCTAGCAACATCAATTGGATTAAGTATACCTTTCATCATCCCCTCATCCCAACAACCAGTATCTTGATCTATAAGTTCATAAACTGTTGTCAACAAAATATTACCTCGAATAGTTTCCACTTTGCAAGTCATACTTCCCGGCACCCGTGGATCTTCCCATATATTTATCATACGAGCCTACCCTCCATATGAATCCTCTTTTAAAAGTATTTAAACTAGCAATAATGCTCTGCCAAGTAAAGGGGGTCCACTTTTTGTCCCAGCCTTCAAAAGTTTTCCATGTGGGTAATATTTTGCTCCGGGGACATGTGCACACAAAGAACCGGGCTTTGATATCAACCTCCAGCTTTTCCTTAGCCAATATCACTAAATTAAAGGCATGAAGATCACGAAAGCCCATTCCACCCATTTTATTTGGGACACACATCTTACAACATGCCATCCAATGCATACGCTAGCACTAGTAGAAAAGGGGCCATCTATCCCGGCCAAATTATAACCCGGGATAGATGCACCATTGATCCCGGGTCGAGCCGTCGTGGCGCCCGTGGGCATTGATCCCGGGTCGGTTGGAACCTTTGGTCCCGGTTCGTGACACGAACCGGGATCAAAGGGTCTTCACATGCGCGCACATGCGTCGCAGCGCTGGGCCCCTCTGGCAGGGGACCTTTGGTCCCGGTTCGTGTTACAAACCGGGATCAAAGGGTCTCCCTGCTATATCATCTTCTTCCACCCCGAGCTAGCTCGAGTTCATCACCATTTCTCCTCCATTTTCCTCTCTCCCACTCAAATTAATCCCCATTTTTTTGCACCATTTGAGAGGATTGAAGGCACCCCATCTATTCAAAGGTTAGCAACATCGTTCTTTCCTCCGGCGTTGCAACTTTAGCTCATTTCGTTGCTAGTTTAGCTCATTTCAATTTTGTAATGCTAGCAAGGTGTTTGATGAAATGCCCAAGCTAGAAAGTGTATTTGCGAGCTCAAATTAATTTATTATTTGTGGATTTTAGTGTTGTCCCCGTCCTCACCGCCGTCGATAGCCCGCGTCGTCCCGTCACCGGCACCACTTTGGTGAGCCTCTTTTTTATCTTTTATTTTTAAAACATATATATACTTGTATGATTTAAATGCATATTTATTTCTTGTATAATTAATTTCTTATGTTTTTTATATGTATAGTGTCATGGTTTTGATATCCGTCCCCGTCGGCCCTCGTCCGATCTATGATTCGGATGTGGTATATTTTCATAACTATTTGTTTCGTTTCGTGTTTATCACACTCATGCCCGACCAACTTGACGTAGAGATATTTTTATTTAGGAGGTAGTTGAACCGGAAATTCCAGTCGACCCTATTGTCGAGTATTTTAAAAAGGAAAACGACGATTTGAAAGCAAAATTGAAGATAAGCGAAGATCTTTGTCTCCAATACCTAGAAGAGAAGAGTGTATTGGACTTGAAGATTGCCGACATCGATGATGCTTACGGGGTCGTCGTCGCTGCTCACGAGATGAAGATGGAGGCAATGCGCTTGAAGCTTAAAAAGATTAGAAAATATGCCATTAGTCGAGAGGCTTGGTATCATTATGCTGTTGGTTCAATAGTTACCTTAGTTGCGATTTTGATCGCATTTGTTGTTGGATTTAAATTCTTTAGATAGTTGTATGTTAGGTTCAATTAATGTATGTTTCATTAGAACAATGTATTACATTTGGGCACTACTCTACTTTGGTTTTAATGTGATGAACTTGTATTAATTAATTTGGTCAGTACTATATATTTATGATGTAGTGTAATGGTTTTTGATATATTTATATAATGCAGATGAGCCGGCAATGGATGTACAGTGACCGACGCGGTCTCGACTTTATCAATGGCATGCATAGTTTTCTCCGTGTGGCTAATGATAACAAGCCGTCGAGTGGTTATATTCTTTGTCCATGTAGAGTCTGCAAGAATAAGCGGGATTACTCTACGTCAAGAACCATTCACGTCCACCTGTTGGAGGAGGGTTTCATGGATGGTTATTATTGTTGGACCAAGCACGGAGAAAGAGGGGTTATGATGGAAGAAAATGAAGAAGAAGAGGATAATGACACCTATCCTACGTTCACTGCAGACGGTGATACTCCAATGGGGGAAGACGAAGCTGAAGAAGAGCCCAATGATGATGAGCCCAATGATGATTTTGGCCGGGCCATTCTTGATGCACGGATAAACAGCGGAAGTGAAAACGAGAGGTCGAAGTTGGATAGCATGTTAGAGGATCACAAAAAATTGTTGTACCAAAATTGCGAAGATGGCCAGAAGAAGCTTGGTACCACGCTGGAATTGCTGCAATGGAAGGCAGAGAATGGTACAACTGACAGAGGATTTGAGAATTTGCTGAAAATAATAAAGAAGATGCTTCCAAGGGATAACGTACTGCCCCCCAGTACGTACGAAGCAAAGAAGATTGTGTGCCCTCTAGGATTAGAGGTGCAGAAGATACATGCATGCATCAATGATTGCATCCTCTATCGCGGTGAGAAGTACGAGCATTTGAATGCGTGCCCGATATGCGGTGCGTTGCGGTACAAGATAAGGCGAGATGACCCTGGTGATGTTGACGGCGATCCGTGCCCCAGGAAGAGGGTTCCTGCCAAGGTGATGTGGTATGCTCCTATAATACCACGGTTGAAACGTTTGTTCCAAAACAAAGAGCATGCAAAGTTGTTACGATGGCACAAAGAAGACCGTAAGAAAGACATGATGCTGAGACACCCCGCTGATGGGTCGCAGTGGCGAAAAATCGACAGGACCTTCAAGACGTTTGCAGATGACGCTAGGAACATAAGATTTGGTCTAAGTACAGATGGCTTTAATCCTTTCGGGGAACAAAGCTCCAGTCATAGCACCTGGCCTGTGACTCTATGTATGTATAACCTTCCTCCTTGGTTGTGCATGAAGCGGAAGTTTATTATGATGCCGGTGCTCATCCAAGGTCCGAAGCAACCCGGCAACGACATTGATGTGTACCTGAGGCCATTGATTGAAGAACTTTTAGAGTTGTGGAGTGACGAAGGGGTACGTGTGTGGGATGAGCACAAACAAGAGGCATTTGACCTACGAGCGTTGTTGTTTGTAACCATCAATGATTGGCCTGCTCTTAGTAACATTTCAGGACAGTCAAACAAGGGATACAATGCTTGCACGCACTGTCTAGATAAGACTGAAAGTATATATGTAGGCAACAAGAATGTGTACCCAGGTCATCGTCGATTTCTTCCACCTGAGCATCCCGTAAGAAAGAAAGGCAAGCATTTCAAATGTGAGGTTGATACCGGACGAAGCCTACCTGCCCTGATGGTGATGCTATATATGAGATGGTCAAGGATTTAGAAGTAATCTTTGGAAAGGGTCCTGGCAGTCTATCTGTTCCGAAAGACGCCAACAAGCGCGTACCCTTGTGGAAAAAGAAATCCATATTTTGGGAGTTACCCTATTGGAAAATCCTAGAGGTTCGCTCTGCAATCGACGTGATGCACGTGACGAAAAATCTTTGCGTGAACCTGCTAAGCTTCTTGGGTGTGTATGGGAAGACGAAAGATACACCGGATGCACGACTGAACCATCAACATATGCACGAGAAGACGAAAGACGACCACCTTAATCCAGAGAAGTATCAAGGTCCTGCCAGCTACGCTCTTACCAGAGAAGAGAAGGAGATCTTTTTTGAAGTCCTGAACAGTATCAAGGTCCCGTCTGGCTTCTCGTCGAATGTGAAGGGAATAATTAACATGGCAGAGAAAAAGTTCCAAAACCTGAAGTCTCATGACTGCCATGTGATTATGACACAATTACTACCGGTTGCATTGAGGGGGCTTCTACCGGAAAATGTTCGACTACCCATTGTGAAGCTATGTTCATTCCTCAATGCAATTTCTCAGAAGGTGATCAATCCATTGACTCTAGGAACTTTACAGAAGGATGTTGTTCAGTGTCTTGTCAGCTTCGAGTTGGTGTTCCCACCATCCTTCTTCAATATTATGACGCACCTCATAGTTCACCTAGTCGAAGAGATTCAAGTTCTCGGTCCTGTATTTCTACACAACATGTTCCCCTTCGAGAGGTTCATGGGAGTCTTAAAGAAATACGTTCATAACCGTGCTAGGCCTGAAGGAAGCATCTCCAAGGGTTATGGAACAGAGGAGGTCATTGAGTTTTGTGTTGACTTTATTCCTGACGTTAACCCGGTCGGTGTTCCTCAATCGCGCCATGAGGGGAGATTGCGTGGAAAAGGAACACTAGGAAAGAAACAAATATTTTCTGACTGGGATTCTTTCAATCGAGCACACTACACAGTTCTACATAATTCGAGCTTGGTGGCTCCGTATATCGAGGAACACAAGAATACTTTACGCTCATTAATGGCTGAAGAATGCATTGAAAAAGAACACTTGAAGACTTTCTGCGGGTGGTTGCACACACGTCTCATTAATGACAACACTGTCGAAGAACAGCTAAACTTGTTGGCCAGAGGACCATCTTCGACTATATTGGCTTTTCAAGGGTACGAGATAAATGGGAATACATTTTACACGGCCGACCAAGATAAAAAGAGCACCAACCAAAACAGTGGTGTCCGCTTTGATGCATCAAACAACAATGGGACAAAGGACACATATTATGGGTACATAGAGCAGATATGGGAACTTGACTACGGACCTTCTTTCAAGGTACCTTTGTTCCGGTGCAAATGGTACAACCTGGATGGTGGGGTAAACGTAGACCCGCAGTACGGAATGACTACAGTGGATCTCAAGAATTTTGGGTATGACAACGAACCATTCGTACTAGCCAAAGACGTGGCTCAGATTTTCTATGTGAAGGACATGTCTTCCAGACCAAAAAAAAGAAAAGATAAGCAAGCGAAGACATCATATGATGAGCCAAAGCGTCACATAGTTCTTTCAGGGAAAAGAACTATCGTGGGAGTGGAGGACAAGACAGACATGTCAGAAGATTACAACAATTTTGAAGAAATCCGGCCCTTCGCAGTGAAAATTGACCCAAGTCTCGCGTTAAATGGAGAAGCTTGTCCATGGCTACGGCGCAATCAGAAGAAAGTGACGGGTAGAAAGTAGAAGAAGATTGTGTAATGAGGAGGATGACGACGACGATGACTTCAACTGGAGCGACCATGGAGAAGAGGTCGGCGGGCCACAGATGCAGGAGGCCATTGAAGCCTCCTTACAGTCCGTTTTATGAAAAGTGTGAGTGATGTGTAATAATGTAACTGTGTGAGTGAAACGATCCGTATGCTTCTTCAGTCCCGGTTGGTAACACACCCCTGTGATGGTTCCTACTCTTTGAGATCGTGTGTTTCGTTTAAGCGACGTCCCCGAAAGATAAACAAAACTACGAAAGCAATTAAATCAATAGATATAAAAGAAAAAGAAACACAAATAGAAACAAGAAAAAAAAGGCCTTTAATGACAACACTATTGAAGAACAGCTATACTTGTTGGCCAGAGCACCATCATACAGCCCAACGTTGGGCTCAGGTTTTCTATGTGAAGATGCTCCATGGTTAAACCTTTATGTGATGTGTAGTAATGTATTAAAGCATTAAAGTCGTCGTGAGCAGCAAATCGACCTTCGATCCACAGCGGCAAGACGTCTCTGATGATCTACGACCGTCCCAAAAAGTGTTGGGAATGTCGCAGATCATCAGAGCGCCTTGCCGCTGCTTGGATCGGACCGAGGGGCATGGCTACCACTTCCACCACCACCACCACCACTCCCACCTCCTCGGCAATTCATCATTGCGTCACCCTAATCCAGTGGCTGGATTCAACCTACCTGAGGGCTTGTGTTTCCAACAGCGTCGTTGTGTTGTCATTGTTCACCGACCTACAGGAGGTGGCTCCAATGGCTGGCCGGTGAACAAGGACGAACACAATAATGCCAAGGAACATGCCAGCAGTTAGGCTAAATCCAGCCATTGGATTCGGTGGCGAAGGTAGATGCTCGTTGTGTGCCGTTCGCTACAGGGACGCCGCTATTTATAGGCGATTAAAAGTGTACCTGTGGATGAGGTGGGAGTGGTGGTGGTGGTGGGGAGTGCTGATCCAACAGCTCACAAGCCCTCAAAAGAAACACACCCCTGATCAAACGGCTCACAAGCGCTTGAAAGAAACACACGATCCGTGTGCTTCGGCGGGCTTCGCGGTCACGACTCGTGTCAGTCACACGTGTCCGCCAGCGGTAACCGTCGCTTTATAAAAGGGGATTGCAGAATAATTCAAAGCAGGGAACATTATTGTCCTCACTTTACAAAAACATCATTGATCAAATATTCAAAAGTATCACGCATACATCTTTATTTAATCCATAATACATCACGAATAATATAACTAACTTTTGCCGGGTCCTAAGCCGCGAGGTGCTGAGCGGCCGGCGGCTTGCACCCAAAGATAAGGAACCATCACTGGGCAATACTCACATGAGGAGGATCCCTATGAAGTGTATACCACATATTGTCATGCACCACTTGCGTATCTGGTGGCTCTAGGTTGACGAGGGAATATCTCCCCGGCAATAGTGCCAGAAACAATGCTTGTACGTCACACGTCAGTTGGGAACCCCAAGAGGAAGGTATGATGAGTGCAGCAGTAAGTTTTCCCTCAGTATGAAACCAAGGTTTAATCGACCAGTAGGAAAACGAGGTTTGCTTCGAAGGTGTTGGTGAAGGAGTGTAGTGCGGCGCAACACCAGGGATTCCGGTGCCAACGTGGAACCTGCACAACACAATCAAATTACTTTGCCCCAACTTAACAGTGAGGTTGTCAATCTCACCGGCTTGCTGAAAACAAAGGGTTAAACGTATCGAATGGAAATGATGTTTGTTTGCATAAAACAGTAGAGAACAATGATTGCAGTAGATTGTATTTCAGATGTAAAAGAATGGACCGGGGTCCACAGTTCACTAGTGGTGTCTCTCCAATAAGATAACTAACATGCTGGGTAAACAAATTACAGCTGGGCAATTGACAATTGATAAGTGCATATAACATGCATGTGTGAGCTGTGGTGTCTACTATGAGATTCATTTGGGCATTACGACAAAGTACATAGACCGCTATCCAGCATGCATCTATGCCTAAATAGTCCACTTTCCGGTTAACATCCGTACCCCTTCCAGTATTAAGTTGCAAGCAACAGACAATTGCATTAAGTAATGTGCGTAATGTAAACAATACATTCATCCTTGAATAAAGCATTGCTGTTTTACCCCTAGTGGCAACAACACATCTACAACCTTAGAACTTGCTGTCACTATCCCAGGTTAAATAGAGGTTGAACCCAACTATCATGCATAAATACCCCCTCTTGGAGTTACAAGTATTCACTTGGCCAAGGCTTCAACAAGTAACGGAGAGCATGCAAGATCACAAATGACATAGACATGATAATATAATATTCAGCTCCACATAGGTATCAATATAAGTCAGATCCCAGCAAACACAACATGTAGCATTACAATAAGATGATCTTGATCATGATAGGCAGCTCACAAGATCTAAACATGATGGCACAAGTGGAGAAGACAACCATCTAGCTACTGCTATGGACCCATAGTCCAAGGATGAACTACTCACGCATCACTCCGGAGGCGGGCATGGCGATGTAGAGCCCTCCGGTGATGATTCCCCTCTCCGGCAGGGTGCCGGGAAGAGCTTCAGAACCCCCCGAGTTAGGGTTGACGACGGCGGCGGCAGCGAATATGTTCTGGATGAAAGGCTCGGTGTTTTAGGGTTTTCGCGTCTCGGGGAATAAATAGGCGAAGGGGCGATGTCGGCGGACCCCCGAGGGGCCCAAACCACAGGCGGCGGGTGGGCCCGCGCCGCCAGGTGGTTTGGCCACCTCGTGGCTCTCCTTCGTCTCTCCTTCGGACTCCGTGTACGTGCTGGAAAAATAGGGACTGGCCTTTTGTTTCGTGCAATTCCGAGAATATTTCCAGAAGTAACTTTCTGAAACCAAAAACAGCAGAAAACAGGGAACTGGCACTGTGGCATCTTGTTAATAGGTTAGTCCCAGAAAATGCATAAAAGTGATACGAAGTGTATATAAAACATGTAGCAAATGGTATAATATAAGCATGGAACAGCAGAAATTATGGATACGTTGGAGACGTATCAAGCATCCCCAAGCTTAGTTCTACTCGTCCTCGAGTAGGTAAAACGATAACAACAAATAATTTCTGAGGAGACATGCTTTCACACAATCTTGATCAATATATTGCAAGGCTCATGTCATGAATGAAGTGACTCAAAGCAATGATCTATAGTTTGCTAACAAATAGATAAAGAGTAAACAATGAATCATATAAGCAAAAACTTTTCATGAATAGTACTTTCAAGACAAGCATCAAAAAGTTTTGCATAAGAGGTAACTCATAAAGCAATAGATTCAAAGTAAAAGGCATTGAAGCAACACAAAGGATGATTAAGTTTCAGCATTTGCTTTCAACTTGTAACATGTATATCTCATGGATAGTTGTCAACATAAAGCAATATAACAAGTGCAATAAGTAAATATGTAAGAATCAATGCACACAAAGTTGACACAAGTGTTTGCTTCTAAGATAGAAAGGAGTAGGTAAACTGACTCAACATAAAGTAAAAGATAGGCCCTTCGCAGAGGGAAGCAGGGATTAAATCATGTGCTAGAGCTTTTTAAGTTTTCGAAAGCATATAGAGAGCACAAAATAAGTATTTGAGAGGTGTTTGTTGTTGTCAACGAATGGTAGTGGGCACTCTAACCCCCTTGTCAACCAGACTTTCAAAGAGCGGCTCCCATGAAGGACGTTATCTCTACCAGCAAGGTAGATCATCCCTCTTCTCTTTTGTTTACACATGTATTTTAGTTTCTTTATAGATGACACTCCTCCCAACCTTTTGCTTACACAAGCCATGGCTAACCGAATCCTCGGGTGCCTTCCAACATTCACATACCATGGAGGAGTGTCTATTTGCAAAATTAAGTTGCTTACTGATAAATCAGGGCAAAACATGTGAAGAGAATTATTAATGAAAGTTGTAATTAATTGGGGCTGGGCACCCCGTTGCCAGCTCTTTTTGCAAATTATTGGATAAGCGGATGTATATGCCACTAGTCCATTGGTGAAAGTCTGTCAGAAGTAAATGACAAGATTGAAAGATAAAACACCACATACTTCCTCATGAGCTATAAAACATTGACACAAATAAGGAGTAATAAAGTTTTGAATAGTTTAAAGGTAGCACATGAAATATTTACTTGGAATGGCAGGAAATACCACATAGTAGGTAGGTATGGTGGACACAAATGGCATGGGTTTTGGCTCAAGTTTTGGATGCACGAGAAGCATTCCCTCTCAGTACAGAGTTTAGGCTAGCAAGGTTGTTTGAAGCAAACACAAGTATAAACCGGTACAGCAAGAATCACATAAAAACATATTGCAAGTATTATAAGACTCTACACTGTCTTCCTTGTTGCTCAAACATTTTACCAGAAAATATCTAGACCTTAGAGAGAACAAATATGCATCCCAAGTCTCAACAAGCTCTACGGTAGTTCTCCACTACTAGGCTTTAACTACATGATGCAAGAGCTTAAACATGATCTACTTGAGAGCTCAAAACAATTGCAAAGCATCAAATCAAACAAGACAATGATCTACAAGAATGCATATGTCTTTTCCAATACCAACTACTACATGTAGCATTTTCTTTCTTCCAAACAAACACCAATCAATTTATTTAAACATAAACTCTCCAAATGATAATATAATGCAGCAAGAGAGTATTTATAAACAAGTGCTAACAGCTCGAAGAGATGCATGAAAAACAGGAGCTAAAAGCACTGCAGTAGCTAGTTAAGAATACTCAACAAATATAAGTGAAGAACATGAGTATTCACATGAAAAAGCGGAGCGTGTCTCTCTCCCACACAAGGATTGCTAGGATCCGAATTTATTCAAACAAAAACAAAAATAAAAACACACAGACGCTCCAAGTAAAGCGCATAAGATGTGAAAGAATTAAAATATAGTTTCACTAGAGATGACCTGATAAGTTTGTTGATGAAGAAGGGGATGGGCATCCCCAAGCTTAGACGCTTGAGTCTCTCTGAATATGGTTGGGATGAACCACGGGGGCATCCCCAAGCTTAGGCTTTTCACTCTTCTTGATCACATAATATCACCCTTCTCGCTTGATCCTTGAAAACTTCCTTCACACCAAACTCAAGACAGTTCTCATTAGAGGGTTAGTGCATAATCAAAAATTCTCATATTCTGTAATGATACAATCAATCCCAAAGCTTCTGGACATTAGCTACAGCCACCAATGCTTTGTGGAGCAAAGAAATCCACACAAACACAGTAAAAGAGCGAATGCAAAACAAAAGGCAGAATCTGTCAAAAACAGAACAGTCTGGAATGACGAATTTTTTCGAGGCACTTAAGTTGCTCAGATGGATCTGGCCTAAAATAATGAAAGTTGCGTACATATCTCAGGAATATGCGTGATTTTTCTCAGAATTTTTTGAATTTTCTACAGGGAGATAAGCTCAAATCCGTGACAGCTAAAAATCTGTCACTGCGCAGAAATCCAAATCTTGCATCAACTTTCAATATAGAACTTTACTTGGCACAACATTGCGATAAAATAAAGATACAAAGGAGTTGCTACAGAAGTAACAAAACTCCTTGACTCAAAGAAAACAAAAATAACAGCAAATAAAAACGATGGGTTGTCTCCCATAAGCGCTTTTCTTTAACGCCTTTCAGCTAGGCGCAGAAAGTGAAAATCAAGTGTTGTCAAGAGAAGAAGCATCAACGGAGAGTTTAGAAGTTTTCTCAACGATGCATTGCACTTTATCTATGTAAGTTTCAGAAACTCCCCTTTCATTACTTTTAGGTAAACTATCCTCATCAAATAAATTTTCAGGCACAATCCAATTAAAGTTCTTTTCTAGTGCCTCATGCATTCCTGCAATCTTAAAAGGAATTGGTATTTTATTCTCTCCTTCATAACTAGTTTCTTTAGTGTACTTGGATCTTTCCTTCTCTAATTTTTCAAGTATATTGGCGATATCAATGTAATAACCAAGCATCCTATATCGCATAAAAACTTTTCTAGCTTCACTAGCTACATCTCCAAATTCTTTGAGAAGGGTTTCTAAAACAAAATCCTTCTTTTCCCCCTCTTCCATATCATGAAGTCTAAGAAACATATGCTGCATTATAGGGTTAAGGTTAACAAACCTAGCTTCAAGCATGTGGACTAAGGAGGCAGCAGCAATTTCATAATTAGGGGCAAGTTCTACTATCTTCAAAATCTTTCAGCTTGCTAACATGACTAAAAAATTCTTCAATGTTGTCTCTTCCAATGATAGACCCACTACCCACAGATATTTCTTTTAAAGTGTACTTAGGGAGAAGCATGATGAAATAATAAAAACTAAACAGAAAATAAACTAGATGCAAGTAACTAATTTTTTTGTTTTTTGATAAAGAGCAAACAAACAAATAAATAAAAATAAACTAAGCAAGACAAATAACAAAGTAAAGAGATTGGGTGTGAGAGACTCCCCTTGCAGAAGCAATTCTGTTTTCCCCGGCAACGGCGCCAGAAAACGTGTTGGTGGCTCTAGTTGACGAGGGAATATCTCCCCGGCAATAGTGCCAGAAACAATGCTTGTACGTCACACGTCAGTTGGGAACCCCAAGAGGAAGGTATGATGAGTGCAGCAGTAAGTTTTCCCTCAGTATGAAACCAAGGTTTAATCGACCAGTAGGAAAACGAGGTTTGCTTCGAAGGTGTTGGTGAAGGAGTGTAGTGCGGCGCAACACCAGGGATTCCGGTGCCAACGTGGAACCTGCACAACACAATCAAATTACTTTGCCCCAACTTAACAGTGAGGTTGTCAATCTCACCGGCTTGCTGAAAACAAAGGGTTAAACGTATCGAATGGAAAATGATGTTTGTTTGCATAAAACAGTAGAGAACAATGATTGCAGTAGATTGTATTTCAGATGTAAAAGAATGGACCGGGGTCCACAGTTCACTAGTGGTGTCTCTCCAATAAGATAACTAACATGCTGGGTAAACAAATTACAGCTGGGCAATTGACAATTGATAAGTGCATATAACATGCATGTGTGAGCTGTGGTGTCTACTATGAGATTCATTTGGGCATTACGACAAAGTACATAGACCGCTATCCAGCATGCATCTATGCCTAAATAGTCCACTTTCCGGTTAACATCCGTACCCCTTCCAGTATTAAGTTGCAAGCAACAGACAATTGCATTAAGTAATGTGCGTAATGTAAACAATACATTCATCCTTGAATAAAGCATTGCTGTTTTACCCCTAGTGGCAACAACACATCTACAACCTTAGAACTTGCTGTCACTATCCCAGGTTAAATAGAGGTTGAACCCAACTATCATGCATAAATACCCCCTCTTGGAGTTACAAGTATTCACGTGGCCAAGGCTTCAACAAGTAACGGAGAGCATGCAAGATCACAAATGACATAGACATGATAATATAATATTCAGCTCCACATAGGTATCAATATAAGTCAGATCCCAGCAAACACAACATGTAGCATTACAATAAGATGATCTTGATCATGATAGGCAGCTCACAAGATCTAAACATGATGGCACAAGTGGAGAAGACAACCATCTAGCTACTGCTATGGACCCATAGTCCAAGGATGAACTACTCACGCATCACTCCGGAGGCGGGCATGGCGATGTAGAGCCCTCCGGTGATGATTCCCCTCTCCGGCAGGGTGCCGGGAAGAGCTTCAGAAACCCCCCGAGTTAGGGTTGACGACGGCGGCGGCAGCGAATATGTTCTGGATGAAAGGCTCGGTGTTTTAGGGTTTTCGCGTCTCGGGGAATAAATAGGCGAAGGGGCGATGTCGGCGGACCCCCGAGGGGCCCAAACCACAGGCAGGCGCGGCTGGGGGCCGCGCCGCCAGGTGGTTTGGCCACCTCGTGGCTCTCCTTCGTCTCTCCTTCGGACTCCGTGTACGTGCTGGAAAAATAGGGACCTGGCCTTTTGTTTCGTGCAATTCCGAGAATATTTCCAGAAGTAACTTTCTGAAACCAAAAACAGCAGAAAACAGGGAACTGGCACTGTGGCATCTTGTTAATAGGTTAGTCCCAGAAAATGCATAAAAGTGATACGAAGTGTATATAAAACATGTAGCAAATGGTATAATATAAGCATGGAACAGCAGAAATTATGGATACGTTGGAGACGTATCAGTATCCAACCTAACCAGGTAACGACGGACGTGCTCGTCCTCCTCTCTGATACGGTGACGCACCTCCACCTCGGGGGCAGGCGGCCTCTGCACCGAGGCTGGCCCACGCGACGGCCACCAAACAAGATCCGGGTCGACGACGTCACCCGGATTCCTCACCAAACTACGCGTCCCGGAAGACACCTCCCAGTGCCAGCCCGGCGGAGCCCAGTCCCGGACACTGCCCGGTTCCAACAAATGGGTGGTCGTCATCGATTCCCGCCGAGATCTGAAAAAATGAGTGGGGAATTTGATCAAACAACTAAGGTGCGTGCAACCTAGGTAGGGGAGGGAGAGGGCAGCACCTTGGCATGGGGACGGAGGGGAGGTCCACGGTGGTGTGGAGGATATAGCGCGGCACCGGCGGAGGCCACGGGCGCGGAGGAGGGCGTCGAGCGGCGCAGACAAGGGCGGCGGCGGCGCGGAGTAGGGGAGAGAGCAGGGGCAGGCTCTCAGGTCTCCCGGCCCCTGGCCTTTATATAAGGAGGAAAGATAAACCTTATCCCAGCCCCCACCAACCCCACCTTATCCCGGCCCCTGGCCTTTATATAAGGCGGAAAGATAAACCTTATCTCAGTCAAAAATCAAATTTATCACGAAAGCAATTAAATCAATAGATATAAAAGAAAAAGAAAACACAAATAGAAACAAGAAAAAAAAAAGGCCTTTCATATATATTGGACCATTTAAGTTAAATTTTAAAAAGAAACTAAAATAACAATTCAAAAGCATGTAAAAGAAAAACAAAACTACAAAAGCAATTAAATTAATAGATGTAAAAGAAAAAGAAAACAGAAATAGAAATAAGAAAAGGAAACAAGAAAAAAAAGAAAAACACCATTCATCCCGGTTGGTAACACCAACCGGGACCAAAGGCCTGCTGGGCTCCGCGCGCAATTTTTCGCGGCCCAAACAGACCTTTGGTCCCGGTTGGTGTTACCAACCGGGATGAAAGGGTCAGCCATCCCGGTTCGTGGCTGGAACCGGGATGAAAGGTGCTTTACGCGCGTTATGTGGGTTTCGGCCACCAATTTTCTCTATCTCCCCAAATCGAACCGCGCCTAGGCGAAGCCCTGCCCGAGCGCCGCCGTCGCCCATCGCCCCCGCCGTGGTGACGCCGTCGCCCATCGTCTCGCCGTGCCGCGCGCGTCCTGCTGCCGGAGGCGCCCGCGCGGACTGCGACGACGCCGTCGCGCGCCCTCCACTCCCCTGCGCCTCGCGGCCCGTGCTCTGCATCGCGCCCCGCCGTCGCCCTCCCCTCCGGCCCTTGCGCCTCCGCCGTCGTCGAGGTAAGTCCTCTCCTCTCCTCCCCGCCGTCGTCCTCTCCTCCCCTCCCCGTCGTACGGCCGCGGGACGCGCGGTGGCGCGGGATTGGCCGGGGCGCCACTGCGCGCGATTTCGGCCCGCAGGTCGCCGTGCCGCACCGTGCCGCGCCGCTGCTGGGCTCCGGGAGGCCGCCGCCGTCGTGGTGCAGCCCGTGGAGGCCCTTTTTGACTATGAATTTTGTTGCTATTTTTTTTTACTATAAATTTTGTTGCTATTACTAACTTAGATCAAACATAGCAACGAATTTTGCTATGAATTTTGCAAATTGATTAAGTTGCTATTACTAACTTAGATCATAGGTGTTATATATGAATTGCTATGAATTCATATGTAGATTAAAATTATTCATGTGTAGATTAAAATTAGATCATAGTTAGTAAAATCATTGATCCAAATCATTCATGTGTAGATTAAAATTGCTATGAATTTTAGATGTGTAGATTACAATTGCTATGAATTTTAGATGTGTAGATTAAAATTCCTATGAATTTTAGATGTGTAGGTTACAATTGCTATGAATTTTAGATGTGTAGATTAAAATTGCTATGAATTTTGGTGTCATTTAATTAGAAAATATGGAGATTCATGTGGAGATTACTTAAACAACAAAATTGTAGAGATTATTTGTTATTTGTTCATATTGTGCCATTTTGAATTAGGGCCATTTTAAATCATGTAATAAAATTATTTGTTCTTTGTCATCTTAAATAATTTGTTCTTTGAATTAGTGTCATCTTAAATTTATTCATATTCTTGTTACAAAATTGATTGCAGGCACATTAATTGAGCCATGGATCCAAATTGTCCGGACGACTTCGGCATAGACGAGGAGCGTGGAGAGCCATTGGATCCACTTTTTCCGGGCCTCGGCGTTAGAGACGAGGATCGTGAAGAGCGAATGTGTATGATTATAGCAGGACGTGCAGCCGCGCCTGTCGGTGAAGAAGACGATGTGGCAAATTTAGAGGAATTCAGCTCCCAATTTCTCAATGACTCCGGTGAGGGAGCAGAAATTTGTGTAGAGAAGGAAGTGGTAGTAACAAACTCAGGCGAGGTATATATTAATTAAGCCTCTGTTGATCGATGACATAGCTTAATTATTTGATCCTGCGGTTATTAACGAATCTTTTTTTTTCTTTTAGCCCTCTGGAACAAGCAAATCATCTGCATCTAGAGTGTCGAAAGGGTCGAAAGGGTCGAAAGCCATGAAGCCTCGAGGCCCGTCGAAGCCGATGAAGGAGGGTCAAAGGGTAGTGATCGACATAGTTGATGCTACTGGCCAACCAATGCAACCCTTAGAGTGCCGCCGCAAATTTATAAACCAATGCGGAGTTTTAGTTAGGGACATGGTACCGATCACATGTCAAGAATGGCATCCGCGGAAGGACGGGAGCAAGACTTGGACTTATGTCGACGACCAAACAAAAGATTTGTTTTGGGAGAAGCTCTTGACAAAGGTCACCCTGCCTCCAGAAGTGACAGAAAACGAGAAGTGGATGGAGAAAGTCAAGGAGTGGACTCTTGGCAAGGCTGCCGAACAGTTCCGAACCCACAAGAAAACTATATGGAAAGATTATTGTGAAGAGAAGGAAAAAGATCCTGAATACACTCCAGTATTCACCGGAGCACAAGTGAAGCTAAACGACCAGTGGCCCTTATTTAAAGAGCAAAGAGAATCGGAGGCCGCTGTGGCCCGATCGGAAAGAAACAAGTTAAATGCTGCGAAGAAGGAATATCACCACACTTTGGGGGCAGGTGGCTACAAGGCTGCCGTGCCTAAGTGGGAAGCATTTGAAGCAAAACTGCTTGATGAGGGGAAGATTCCACAGACAGCGGGCTGGCCCGATAGGTCCAAATTTTGGTTGTTCGCGCATGGCGCTGGGTTGGACCCTGACACAGGGAAGATTGTTGCTCAGGGAAAATGGGAGGCAAAGATTAGGTTTATAACCACAGAACTTGAGAAAGCAATAGAGCAAGTTCGAAATGGAACCTACAAGGTCGACAGAGAGAAAGACGAGCTGTCACTCGCACTCGGGAATCCTGAAAAAGTTGGACGAGTACGAGGTTATGGATACGGAGTTACTTGGGCACAAGGTTTTCCGGCAGACGCTCACACTTATAGAAGCCGTCAGAGAAAGAAAAAGGAGGAGAGCGACCGGTTATCGGCATTGGAACGCAAGGTGCATCAGCTGGAGCAAAGTCAGCAAAGGGAATCTCGTGTGCAGCTAGAAAGTCCAGAAGTCGAAGCCGCCCCATCTAATCAGCAAAAAAGCAGCGTGGGTTCCACGCAGATGGAACATTCTGAACTTGAAGCGCCGCCGACTCGATACCCCGTGGATGATATCACGGAGAAGACAGAATGCGAGCTACATATGGCAATGGGCAACTTGTCCTTCAAGGTGGCGGTCGGCTATGCTTTACTGAATGAACCTGGACCAAGGTACCATCTCGGCGGGATTCCAGCTGGCTATGCTATTGTCGGGGTGGATGACATTGTGCCGTTATATGCTAATCTAAATCTTGACATTCCTGGAGGTGACGGCGAGAGGACACTAGGAGATGCCAAGAAGTCCATCATTCTGTGGCCAAAGAAATACATCTTGTTTCCAAACTTGCCGCCGCCAAGGCCACCGACTCCTCCAAGTAGCAACCCCCCACCTCAAGATCCACCCTCCCCACGTCATGATCCATCCCCCCCACCTCAAGATCCTCCCTCCCCACGTCATGATCCATCCCCTGCACCACCACCTCAAGATCCATCCCCCCCACCTCAAGATGCATCCTCGCCACCTCGTGACGACTGTCGGGAGCCCAGCCCGAGTCCATCCCCACCACCTCAAGAGAGAGTGCGCTCTGTTTCGCGGAAACTAAAGATCCCGTCGAAATATACAGAGAGGTGCGCTTTAAACTTCCCGCCAGAAACTCGAGAGGAACGTGAGTTGCGAAAGCCTCTTCCAAAGAGATCCTACGACTTGACTCCAGAGGAACTCGAGGAGTCGGTGCGAGCTGATGTGAAAAAACAATTGGCACCGAAACGGCACATGCGAAAGGAGGTAATAGCACCGGGAAAAGTGGCACAATTTCTGAAAAATCTATCGACTGGGCCGGCACGGCCGCCTATTCTGCGAGACGACTATGATCGTACCATTGAAAAGTTAATTAGAGAACGGAATTTGCAGGAGAATGAGGCATGTCGCCAAAAGAGGGAGCAGCAGCAGATGGCAGCTAAAAAGGCCCAGCAGGAGAAGGAGGCTGCATTTCGCCAAAAGAGGGAAGCTAATAAGAAATCGGGAAACAAGTGGCCCAGCTCGGAGAACAGGCAAACCAGTCGGTCCCCGCGTTCAAAGTGGTGTCCGATAAGGAAATACAGCAAGACACAATTCGCATAGAAAACCCCAAAGAGTATATGTATGCATGGACATATGCCTACGGGAAGCCCTTGGTCAGACCTGAGATGGTCAAATCTCTGCCGACACAATTGCGACGTTTGCATGAGTGGTACGAGGGAGCCGTAAAGAGCACCATGAGTATTTCCACGTTTCATATAAGAAAGACCATTATTTAGAGGATAACGCGATGTATGTGCCGTTTGACGAAATATTTCAGTTATTCAATCAAGACTCCCTCGACAAAGCCATCATCAGCTGCTATTGTTTGTAAGTGATTTATTTTATGCAATTTAATTAAGTCTCTATCTCAGCTCGTTCGTTGCCAATTATCTAACTTTATTCTTTTGTACGCTATTATATATGCAGAATGAAGATCGTCGAATGCAGAGACAACGGAATCTATAGTTTAGGGTTCATGGACCCATATTGGATTCATGAAGTAACCGTAAGGAACCATCCCGAGGACACCGAGCATTACATGCTCCAATATCTAGTGAAACACCATACATGTGAAGATATACTTCTTCCTTACAACTTCAGGTGAGTGTTACCGTACCTTCTACACATTCTACTTTGCTTACTCGATGTTTAGTGTAACTCATGGACATATAAATGTGTGAAGCAACCATTGGATTCTGGTAGACATTAGACCTGAACAAGCATGCGTTCAAGTCCTGGACTCGTTAAGGAAAGATATGGACGATTATATCAACTTGCAAGCAATGTTTCAGAGGTAACTTCAGTCATTATCGCTCTATATATCGATCTCTTTCGTTCGTTCAAGTCCTTTGATTTTTTCTTTTGCCGGCCAGGGTTTGGGAAAAGTTCATTACCGAGGTTCGTGGGACTTGGAAACCGCACCTGTTTTGGTATGAAACCAAGGTAAGTAGTAGTACTATATATATATGTCCGCGCAACTTTTAAATTCTAGTTTCAGCACCATTATCATGCTTGATTGTTATTTTGATTAAATTCTATTCTTTGTAAAGTGGTGTCTGAGGCAGGCACAAGGGAATAATTTATGTGGATATTATGTTTGCGAGTACATACGATCTTTTGTTCATCAGCGGGATAGAAAGCTCAGAACAACAGAGGTCTGTATACACTCTCGGCAATTACTTCATTACCATATTTGTGTTCATTTCCATTTTCACATTTTCTGATGATTTCACATTTTCTTATTGATCTAGATGGAACGAGAGAAGGACAAGCTCATACCAACGAAGCGCCTTATAGCAATTCAAGAGGAATTGGCAGGATTTTTGAACAAGGAGGTCCTGAAGAAATCCGGAGAATTTTTTCACCCTAGAAATTATTTTCTGCCTCCAATGTAATTGACGTGATCTCGACGTGAGAAACGTGATGTCGGTGTGTGACTTAATTATATATGTATCAAAACGTATGTGTGTGACTTATATGTATGCATCACGCGTGACATCGATCGATGTGTCAACTTTATATATGTGTGTGACTTTGTATGCGCAACGTGATCTTAATTAATAGGAAATAATTAAATGGAAAACAAAAAATCGAAAACCCTAAAAAATAAGCAAATAAAATACAAAAGATGCAAACCCTTTGGTCCCGGTTCGTGTCACGAACCGGGACCAAAGCTCCCCCGCCCTGCGCGCCCAGCCGCGCCCACGTGGAGGCCCATCTATCCCGGGTCGTGGACACCCGGGATAAAAGCCACCCCCCCCCCCTCTAGTCCCGACCATTTAATCCCGGTTGTAAATCCGGGATCAAAGGCCCTCTGGACCCGGGATAGATGCTCTTGTTTCTACTAGTGGCTTCTGAATTTCCGAATCACCCCACCAAAACGCTGCCATGGCATCAGTCGTTTCCTTGCAGAGCTTCTTCGAGATTTTAAATACAAACATAGCATAAACAGGAATCGACTGGATTGCTTTCAGTAATATTTCCTTACCACCCATTCTGAGAATTTTCTCTTTCCACCTTTCCAGACTCTTAATTATCCTCTCCAACAAGTGAATGAAGCTATCGCTTCGGTCCGCACCTACCAAGGCTGGAAGGCCTAATTATTTGTCCGGTAAAGCCTCGGTAATAATATTTAATTTTGTTCAATCTTCTGCCCTAACATCAGCGTGCACATTAGGACCTAAGAAAACACTGCATTTAGCTTCACTCACCATTAGCCCCGAAGCAGCACAATATGTGTCACTTGGAGGAGTCAACTCTGTCATCTGGTTCAAAAGGTTCTAACTTCTCAGTGGGCTGTCTTGGTCCTTCGGGCTGCATCTTTTCTAATGATCTGGGCCCACCGGGTAGCGATATTTACGGTGCTCTGTGCGAAAAAAAATTAGAGTTCTCTGAAATGACATTTTTAATCGAATTGAATTTCCCAATGGATTGTCTCTGTTGTTTCCATTCAATGGCAAAACTGCAGTACTACTATGCATAACCTTTTATGAGATTAAATAAAAGGCGGCAAGTAACAACTTACACAGCAAAAATGAAAAAAGGTCGGTAATGTCCTGCTGCAAACTCCCGTGAAAAATGGCAAGCGTGTCGAATTGCAGCCGGTTGGGGCTTAGCCACCGGAAACCGACCATAGTTGAGTTTCAGTTCGTGTCGCACACGGACACCAACTCCCGTCCTCCAAGACAACAGGGCCGCCGGCCGGTGGTGCCGTATCTGAAGCGGAGTTGGAATCCCCAATATATACTTGCACCAATCTTTCCCCAAGGCCCGTCTAGGGTATTTCCAGATCTCCGATGGCGCCGATTCCAGGAAATCGCTGCAGCTCGTCGGCCTTCCGACACGAACACGACGCCTCGTGGTACGACATGCAATCGAAGCAACCAATCCCGGCGGATTATCCTAGGGATCGGAGCATCATCGCCGGGAAAACCATGGACACTTCCTCCTCGCGCCGGCAGCCGCCAGTCATCGAGAAATCGTTCTTGCCGCTAAAGAAGAGGGCGACTAGCGATGCTAGTAGCAGCGGTTCGTTCGTGATTCCACCCAAGAAGAGACGGGTCGAAGATGCCACCAGCGCCTACGGCTATGGGAATATTCCAGCTCAGACCCACCGGCACGACACGGCCGACGACGCCCCGCCCAAACCGTCCAGTTCCGTCACGTCCGAACTGCCGGCGGTGCAGCAGAAGAAACGCATGCACGACGGCATGAGCGGAGGCGTCCGGTACGCCCGGCGGCTCTTCCCGTGCAACGGGCCCATGGCGGCGGCGGCACGAGCGAAGAAGAAGAACAAGAAAACGAGCAAGAACGAGAGGCCGCGGCAGTCTGCGCGGGGCGCGGAGCTGAGCGGCTGCCTGTGGGCGCTGGGCGCGACGGCGGCGCAGTTCGTGCGCAGCAAGACCCTGAACAAGAGCGACGTGTGCAGCAACCAGAATCGGCTGCTGATGTCGTGCAAGCCCGAGTTCGTGGCGGAGCACGCCATCACCCGGCTCCTGGGCGAGAAGGAGGCGTACTTCGTGTTCGAGTCCGAGCACGGGCTGCGCGTGAAGGCCTACGACGGCGACGGAAGAAAGTACAAAATGAAGCTCAGGTACCTCGTCTCCAACGGCGGGTTCCGGCTCATCGACCAGTGGCGCGGCTTCGTGGAGAAGAACGAGCTGCGCGGGCCGGTGACGAAGGGTCGCCGCCAGGTCGACGTGGAGCTGTGGGCGTTCCGGTCGAAGCAGCTGCCGAATCAGCCCGAGCTGAGCGACGGGGACAGGCAGCAGATGGTCGAGGGGCTCAAGGATCATAAGGACGGCAACCTCGGGCTACTCGTCCTACCTTACGTGGACGACGGTGAGGGTCGTGTCGAGGAACACGAGGAGCGTGCCGCGTGCGCTGCCGACGGTACATGAGGCGAAGAGGAGGTGGGCGTCGGCCAAGGCGGTGCGAAAAGAGAGGAGGCTTGCGGATCGTGCGAGTCGGCGGCCGGGGAAGAAGGCTGCGGCGCGCGAGGTGACGTTGAGTGAGATGATCGTGGAGCATGGGATGGATTTGGCGATGTCGGTGGCTGGGCTGTTGAAGCTAGTATATAGTCATGTCGCGCCCCCCGTCCGATGCTTGCCACCATGACGTGAGAGGTCAAACATTTTCTATATAGAGAGAAAGATGCAAATGTATATAGAGGAACATTTTGTGTGAATTGGGCAAAATGTGCAGCATCTGTCCTTTCCTTCGTTATTATGTTATCACTGTCTATCGCGAGTCCGGTCCATCTCTCAATCGTGTCGTGCAGATCCACCGCCGCCTTCCCCGACTGCTCACGATGTGGCCTCACAATGATATGCCACGTCCCATGCAGGATGCGCGACCATCTTACATCGGTACTTCATGAGAGGAAAAGTTTGTAGACTTCAAATTAGCTATAATACAATACGAGTACAACACCGATGCTTCACCGCGATTTTATGTTGGCTCCCTGCATTGGGTAAATATCATGTTACTGCTTAACAACATTCGAGTTACAGACATTACAGTGCACAAAAAATCTGAACCTACTGCGAGATCACACGCTGTTCTAATTTGTAACAAAAGCAGACTACTGCAACTATCAACTTCAGTGGGACAAGATTGACATCACTAATGAAGCAATGATACTCCATTTCCGTTCTGCTAGAGCGATTCTTCAGTCGGTCACCAGCTAAAAATTATGTACAGATGTCCCGCTCCCAACCCTCACGGGGCACGATCAGAGGATGTGCCTAACCGAGTACCTTGGCGAGACGTTGTTTAGGTCAGCACCACAGCGACGGCATTGGCTAGCGGCTGGTGGCGCGAGAACCCTCCATCAAAAGCCAAAGCCTTTTTCATCTAAAAGCATATGAGGATGGTTGAGCAGTCAGCAAATTTCAATTCCAAACAAAGGCAACAAATGGTACTAGTGTGCTACTAAGGGATGGTGGTATATAAGTTGGAGTAATGAACAAAATAAACCGCCAACTTTAAAAGTAACTCATAAATTACAAAGTTTTTACGATTCTTACTATTTCGACTTTTTTCTACCGAGCACAACATGCAACTGCTTATCACAGGAAAGTTCGATATAAAGATCAACCGTGTTTTCAAGATGGCCTCAAGTGTGATGGCACGGGATGTTCCGTACACCCTCATTTCTCAATGAACATGTATAAAAAACTACTTAAAATTAATAGTAAAAAAACTGCGTAAAATTTCTGACTACAGCTCAATTAATAACCCTTTTGTTATCTACTCCTGCAACAATGACTGCTATCTTTGGCTCCGGATAGCAGTGTGAACTGCTCAAAACTTCTTGTGGCTATTTATGAGCAGAAAATTATATAGGATGAGATGGCTGTGGCACACCACTAATTTTGCACTCATAGTATTATCAATATCCTTTCTCACTCTAGAATAAATTGATCTGAACACCAGCCAACAATAGATATGGGAGGAATAGATATTGCTAGACATGTAAAAAACTTGCTAATTACAAGTCCAAACAAAGACAACAAATGGTACTGGTGTGCTACTAAGTGATGGTCATAGACAAGCTAGGAATAATGAACAAACAAACCACCTGGAATTAACTCCAACACTCATAAAGTAACTCATAAGTTACAAGGTTCTTGTGATAATTTCGACTGAGCGGAATATATAATCGGCTATCACATGAAAGTACGACTATAAAGATCAACTGTGTCTTCAAAATGGCCTCAACCCTCACGTGTGTTGATCCTGGACAGTCATTTCGCTACATCCTGTCCCCGTCATTTGTCAATAACCGTGTGTAAAGAACTGCTTACTCTAACCTATATTTTCCGACTACAGCTCAATAAGTAATAACCATTTTGTAATCTACTCCTACAACAGTGACTCTGCTGCTTCTAGCTCCCCAGAGCAGCATGAACTGCGTAAATTTTACTGTGGCCATTTATGCTCAGAAAATTATACAAGATGAGATGGCTGTATATCACATCACTATTTTAGCATTCATGGTATCACATCACTGAACATATTTACTTGATCTTTTTATTAATTAACAGAGGTAGAATAAAGTGATCTGAGCAATGGACACCAGCGAAATAGATACTGGAACACAATGTAAATAACTTACAAATAGAAGTTTAAGAACTCACTGGTTTATATGGTGCTGCCAGGAACACATCATGAAAGACCTTTCAGATTATCTCCCACCAAATCTGAAACATTAATGACCATTATTTAATGTGTCAAAACTCAGATAACTGCTAGAGTGCTACAGCCTTAGAAGGAACTCAGATAACAGCTAGAGTGCTACAGCCTTACAAGGAAAGCAACACGAAGTAATATACTCACTAGACCATGACTGTGCGCCGATATAGCACCTCATCATCACTATCCTCATTATCATCATCCGACACTAACTGGTTCCCGGGCATCTGAAGCTTCCCGCCCATTGTAAACGAAGGTCCTGGTGCATCCCCTTCAATAAAATCCCCTCGCATCCTTTCCTCAAACCTATGATCACTGCAGTTGAGAAACCAATCTAAACTACATCTGATGCCCTTGCTTGCCACTCTCATGTACCTAGGCTTGATCCTCGACTCCAAGCTGTAAGTAAAATACTCTGGGAATTCTAATAATTCGCTTATTGGGCGCTTCAACTCACTCTTAAAGTAGTAAAAACTGTTCTTCATGAGCTCATTCCGCAGCAAAAGAATCTGCGGGCACCGAACCAACATCCTCCCAACATCCTCATCGGTAATTCCACGTCCACGAAGGAACTCTACGGGCTTCAGTATAACATTCTGATGCAAACTCACAAGCTGTGGCAATTTCTCAACAGCACGGGCAAATCCATCAGGATCAATTTTGAGCTTCAAGTTGAAGAAGTACTGGTGTGCCGCTAGCTTCACTTTCAGAGGCAACCCCAGAATGGATGGGTACTGCGCGATCACAAGTGGCAGGACTTCCTTCCGAATGCCGAAGCTGAGTAATGCCTCAACATTTGGCTTGACCGTCTCTTCAAGATCATAGCCAAGGATGTATGGCCGCTTCTCGATAATCCTCGCGAGGATCCGCATCGGCAGGCCGAGAGACGTGACATAGTCGCAGAACGGCTTGATGGTGGTGCCAACACGCATGCTAAGGAAGAACGGGTAGTGCGTCACCATGGGACCAATGTCACGCGGCGCGACGCCGACGATGCCCACGAGGTACGCGACGGAGGTGCTGATGGTGCCGTCGGGCTTGAGGCCGAGCACGTCGGGGTAGCGGTCGAGGACGCGGGGGATGTCCTGGCGGTCGACGTCGAGGCCGCGGAGGGCCTTGACGATGGGGGCGAGGTCGACGGCGACGGAGGCGTGGAGGCAGGCGGGGTAGGCGCGGACGAAGGCGGCGAGGCGCGCGCGCGTGACCCCGAGCTTCTCGAGGTAGGAGAGGACGGGGATGATGTTCTTGCGGAGAGAGCAGGCGAGGAGGAACGGGTAGGCGGAGAGGTCATCGGTGGAGAGGCCGAGACGGAGGAGGAAGTCGAGGCGCTCCTGGAGCACGTCGAGGGATGAGGGGAGCTCGACGGCCTCGAGCTCGCCCGCCGGGTCGGAGACGCCGGCGGAGCGGAGGAAGTCGAGCGCGAGCACGCGGGATACGAGCCGCTCCTTCCGACCCTGGATCACGCCCCACGTCACCGACGGCATCTGGTACTCCGGCGGCGCGGCGGCGGGGGACTTGGAGGAGAGCGGCGCGAGGAGGAAGAGGCGCGCAGGGAGGGGGACATATGCCGCGGCAGCGGACGAAGCCGCCGGGCTGAGTCTGCGGATGGCCGCGCGGGCGAGGGAGAGCATGGCTGCGGCGGCGCGCCGGGAGCGGCGGCGGGCGGTAGAGGCTGGAGAGAGAGTGGAGGTGGGATTTGTGGTCTTGACGTTATCTTGGGCCGAACAGAAGAGCGTAGGGTAGTTCTTTTGTTCTGGCCTGCCAGCAGTTTAGATTCGTCGGCCGTGCTTGTGATCCCAATTACCTGTGGGCTGATCCAGCAGTGTTCTTTCATCGCTTCTTGTACTGGGCCTGGATTTGCGTGGACTACATGGATCAAATTTATGAGTTGCATGGCTTATCCTAAAAAAACGAGATACACCGAGCTTCCGATTTTGCTAAAAAAAATGCTCTCTGATCGAAAATGGTTGACACCGATTAGTTAAAATATATATGTATCAATACACTAAATAGACCTAGATATATCTATATGTAGACAAATCTATGTCAACCATTACCAATCAGAAGGAGTACCAGAGGAAAAATGGCTTCCGGTTGTCCTATCGTGAGTGGTCGTTATTCACAAATCATAGTGGTGCAATGTGCAGCTGCACCGTGTGTGTGTTTACAAGTTCATAACTAATAATGCTACTGCATCATGACATTTCTTCCGAAATCGCGCTAATAGAAGCTTAGCTTTATTGAATAAAGGCCAATAGAGATAGATGTACCGGAGAATGGTAGTGATGCCTCCTGCGCCAACAAAGCGCTAGAACATCCACGCTGCTGAGTCGATTCCTAAGAGAAAATGTCAACCTCTTTTGTTTTGTAAGGGAGACAAAAGATTCGACTCACCCATTAATTAAGAGAGAAAGAGAATTGCGAGTTAATTTGTGAAAAGTTGTTACAAACTTCGTCACGAAAGGCCAAGACACTGAGAGATATCCATCAAGCAACCGCCTGTAGGGCTACCCTTCTTATGTGTACACTTATTTAATTTCTACTTCATGGTGACTGGTCTGGGTGTAGTGTTGCATCTCTTGCTCTTATCCCTGCTAGCATTTTTCTTCAAAAGACACCTAATTGTTTTGCCAGATCCAGGGTTAGCAGCAGCCAAAGTGGCGAGAAAATCACAAATCTCTTTGGTGATAAGAGCCCGAGAAACAGTTGTCAATGCTTCGGATGTAGAAACCACATCACCTACACCTAAGAGAGAGAGAGAGAGAGATAGAGAGAGAGAAAGAGAGGCTACACCGACACCTTCCACCACACCACTCCCCTCGAAATTTATTGCTTGTATCAGCGCTAAAGGCACAACTAAAATTCACTACAGTGTTAGTGTTTGGTTAAGGTTATTTTTTGCTTTTGGGTTTTGGGTTATAAGTCACAAAAACATCTAAATAGGTGTTTTTGGCTTTTGACTGGAGGATGTTGCACGATTTTATAAGCCAAAAGGCAAAGACAAAAGCATATATTTTGGTGCTTATTTGGCTTGTAAGGCAAAACCAAAAAGGTAGAAACAAGCCTAGCAAACCAAACTATTACTATATAAATTTATTCGTGCGGCCTTTTACCAGTCCAAAGTAATATATGTCCTTTTTTTTTTTCTCTGAACCATGTGGGTTCTTTTGAACTGAACTAACATACGGATATGGTTCGCTTTCTTCCTAACAACGTTGAATCGGCTAGCCACAGTGTGCGGAATGAACTCTTCCCGCGGCCAGGTCGTGGGTTCGAGTCACACTTGTACCTTAACTAGCAAAATGCCCGTGCGTTGCTACGGGTAGACTAAGTATTATGCATATTAAAAAAAATCTCTGTTAGCAAAATGCCCGTGCATTGCGACGGCCGAATTAATTTATACTTAGATATGTCGATAAGAAATTACTCTTATGAATGTGCACAAATAAAATTTAGAACTCGGGAAGATGAATGGCTAGTTCCTATCTTTTTATCTCAAATCTTCCAAGCTAGTTTCATGGAGGGGATTATAATGACTGCACAAATAAATGTAACAATACCAGTAACCAAACGCTTTGACTTGCCTTGTATACTATCCCCGACGTACCACGGTCGTACCAAAAACGGACGAAAATTGGGAGGAAGAAACACTACTCGTATTTCAATAATAATAATAGGTATACAAAAACAGTCCACATATTTCAATAATAGGTATAAAATAGTGCGATAAACCCTTTAACAGCTGACCTCTCTAGCAGCTATAGTTGAAATAGCCCGTTGTAGGGCGCTAAACCTTCTTCAATTTTGTTAATTTCATTATTATTTTTTAC
The DNA here is from genome assembly GCA_947311845.1 of Poa pratensis. NCBI lineage: Eukaryota > Viridiplantae > Streptophyta > Magnoliopsida > Poales > Poaceae > Poa > Poa pratensis. The sequence continues at coordinate 22,509,317 of CAMZMU010000111.1, forward strand.
AGGATAATAACCAATCCCTCCTGTAAAAAACTGTCATTATGATTCATGATATGCTTTGCAATTAGTGAATTTTTTCTACGTGTAATTTCATTGGGCTAATCAAAGATGCGCCATTCTTCCTAGAAAAAGAAAGATTTGCTCTGCACAAGTCCATGGTTTAAACGCAGAAATTTCTTCTTTAACGCAGTGTTTAAATATTAAGAATGCTACCCGTGCGTTGCAACGGGACAACAAATACAAATATATTCTGCATCAAATTTGCTAAGAAAGAAAATCATTAATACACATAAATCCTCATTCACAGACTGAAGCTACTTACAGCAGCTATATTCAAATCAGCCCCCACCCACGTCTCAAAGAGTCAGCCCATATAGTCGATAAATCAATCTGGCTACAATCCTATTCTAATTGTAGTACTGTGTTGTGTTTTTGCATTCAGTGCTGAACTTCACTTCTTTCTTGTCAGTGTTTTTAGATCCTGCCTCATTTTTTTTTTTGCGAAACTATTGTACCTCATGTTTTTGATGATTAAGATTAACATGTAAAGAACTGATGAATTGTGGAGTTCAGCGGCGCATGGAGAGTTCCCGAATCCGCCAATTGCATTGCACCTTTGCCTGTAGCGCTGCTTTTTCCCTTGAGAATCAGTGAATCACACAACCAGCTTGGGTAGATAGATACTACTGTACAATTTTGGCATGCCCAAATCTGATGATCTGCGCGGCTGCACTTTTGACCGAGACGGTTGCCTTACCCAGCGTTCTTGGGATTGGATGAGACATTGCCGTGACGGGATGGATAGGATGGAGTAAGAGGAGACGTGAAGGATCGCTGCAGGCGGCGACCATCGACGACGCTGCCCGCCGGGCACACGAAACCTTCTCCGCCTCCCTATCTCCCTTGCTGGCGTCGCGGCATGGTATGTGGAGCAGCGGCCGCGCAGCTGGGAGGAGAGACCGGCGTTGGGCAGAGCAGCCCGACGAGGGACGGATCGGGGTGGAGCTTACCTGCGAAAAACAGATCATGGGCAGAGCTCACCGAGCAGGGATTGCCGGATGGAGCACGGGGGTGAGCGGAGCCGCAGAGGCCGTCTGGTCGGGGACCCTGCCGCCAATCTCACCGTTGTCCGTCGCCTCGTCGACCTCCAGGACGGATTCGGCCGCCGCGGCCGCACACGCTCACGGGTCTGCCGCCATCGGCCGCTTCGTCCCAGGACGGCCGCCGCCGCTCCGATCGACTGTGTTGGTGGGGGATAGGATGAGGGGCTAAAATAAAAAAGTTTCAATTTTTTGGACTGCGGGTTGACTCCCGGATTTTGTAGGGGCTTTTTTGCAAACTATCCCGACGTACCACGGTCGTACCAAAAACGGACGAAAATTGGGAGGAAGAAACACTAATCGTATTATATAGTAGAGATGACAAGCCGGGGTGACGTCTCCCCCCCTCGGTCTTGTTGTTGTGCATATATAGTTGGCCATGGAAAGCGGTTCAAAAGACAATGCACCGTTGGCGATGGATGTGGGTGAACACTAACAGCAAGGATCCGATGCAGCTCGTGAATGGTCCGCCATCTCCCATTTGGACTCGTCGACGTAGTACACGTAACTCTCACTGCATGCTGTCCGTGCCCATACTGTACTGCAGTCTGCAGTCGATCTCTCTTTCGTCCATCCCTGTCACGAGTAGAGAATCACAAAGCACATTTGGTTCTTCATTCTTCCTTTTTAAGGACTGATCGCTCGCTCTTTTGGCGCTTCCTTTTTGGCCAAGAGAAGTTGATGTCAGTCCACCACGCATTCGTGGACGGATCGGTGCATGCGTCTGCCGGCCGTCAACTTCCCGATCGAGAGAGAGAGCTAGCGAGAGTCGCCGGTAACTTGCACACTGCAACGGCGGCGTCCTCGCTAGCTCCGGTTGCGTGTGAACAAGCTAGCCGGCGGCCGTCCGTTTCCTCGCGACTTTTGTGCAGCCAATTAAGCACGGCTCCTGGGCGGCGACGAACGATAGATAAGCCATGCATTGTCAATATCCATCTCGCCAAATTTGTTTACTATAGTTTTACTTCACTATATATCTTGCCAATTCGGCACGCTATGATACGGATCCTGCGCCAGCTATATATGCTCGGCATGAACGTCCTCTTCCGGCCGCTGAAAGCTTCTTCCCATGTCACGGATCTGATCCTCCACTGAACTGAAGGTGGATCGAGCATGCAGGGAAACGAAACGTGAGAAAGACCAAACGCGTGTGCGTCCATGAAGAGTCTGAGCTACGAGCTAGGTTGACTTTGGGGCCATGTACGATTGCGCCGAAAACCACGTCAGAGTTTCGTTGAACTTGATCGCGACGGCTCAACTTTGGGGCCATGTGCATTGTGCAAGGAAGTCCAGAGTGTGCCGTCACCTCCCATAGCCATAGCTCGGCGTGTCATTGTAGACTAGCTAGTGGAGTAATATAAAAACGACGCGCACTCCAAGGGAGATACCTAGTCGTACTATAAAAGTGTAATTTTATTTTCTTTATATTCCCTCCGTTCCTAAATATAAGATGTTTTAGGTTTTGTCAACATTCACATGTATCTACATGTATGTGGACATGTTTTAATGTATATGTACACTCATTTGAGTTTGCACCTAGCCAACATGTGAGCTAGGTAGAACATCTTATATTGTGGAGCGGAGAGAGTACTAGAGTAGTTACTAATGTTAATTTTATTTTTGACCTTGTGTGTGTCCGATCCGGTCGTGAGATCAACTCTAGCCAAGGGGATGGCTACGTCCATGAATAACTTTTTTCTTTAAGTTAAGGGCCTATCCTTTGTTAAAAGAAAACAGAGAGGCAAGAACTTCACCTCATGTCATTGATTGGAAGGACCTATCAAATTAATGATAAAGGAGTATATGTCTTTTCCTCACAAAAACCAGACGTCACATTCCCACTTCTCATAAGACCATCCATGTGGCATGCATCTAGTCAAGGAGTGGCTCACGATTGCTAGCTCTCCAATTTTTTGATGCACCGTTTTTTTTTTTTTTTGAATTTTTCATACTTGTATTCATACGGAAAGGAAGCCAGTACAACAACATATACAAGCAAAGAAAAAAGGAGAATACAGAGGACACTGCTGTGTCACGCCATCTTCAACCTCGAGGTCCACCACCGCGCGCGACCTCCGCCGCCGGAGACGACAGAAGAAGCGACCGCCCGGCGACCAAGCCCAAGGAACAGAAGAGCACCATGCCCGAAGGCACTGAAAAGCCGCAGAAGCCACCAGCTCCGACGAGCTGGATCTGAAGACGGTTGTCCTCCATCGGCCGGGGACCTGCCCCGAGCAACTTCCGCTCCCGATCCGTGGCCAGCGCCACAGATCAACCGCCAGCACACCACCCTCCTCCACAGCAGCCACCCCGCACCTCCACTTCCGCCACCACCACTCGCAGTACCCGGGGACGAACGAGGCCAGCGGATCCGCAGATCCCCGGCCTCCAGAAGTCGCGCACGCCACGGCGGAGGCCCGAAGAACTCCGTCGCAGGAGGGGAAGCGTGCCGACGCAAACCACCACACCGACAGCACCACCACCACCACAACGCCGCCGGCGGGAACCCTACCAAACCCTACACTATGTACAAGCCGAGATCCGGGTTCCCCCATCCTCCCGCCGCCGGAGCGGCCGACGGAGGAAGAGGGAACCCGCGGCTCGCCGGCGAGCGAGGTGGGTCGACGGGGGAGCTCAAAAATCGCCTTTTCTCACTGTAGACAGGAGAGGGGAACGGCGTGCGAGTTGAGTAGTTGCCGATGTTGTCGTCCTAAAGACTCTGAAGGGGGAAGGTTTGGACCAATTGCCCGCTCACCCATTGTTATGGATCTGAAAAATGTGATCAATGGTCCTAGAGGGGTTGTACTCGTAAATAGATCGTCAACAAAATTGAGTTGCACATTTATTAGCTACTCGTGTGAGATCGAGACAATTCAGCCATGTTTGGTCTGATTGTTCCCCTTGTTTCTTATCACATTTCATGGTTTTATTTGATTGTAACTCTATTTCTAAAGTAATAAAGCTCTCACCTGCTCGCAAAAAGAACTCATTACATCTGACACGACGGAGAAATGATCTGCCGCATCGATAGGAATGTCCGGTTTCTGATGCTTCGCCGGCCCATGTCAGATATCTTATCCACTTAACTCAAGCATAGGAACGAAAAGGTCAAAGATAGAAAGTATCCAATTGAAACCAAGTTACGAAGGAAAACTTCGTGGAAACGTCCATACATAGGTGTTCCAAGAAAACAAGAAAATACGCCATGTTGGGGATGATGTTATAAAAGCATGCAAATTTGCAAGTTCCAACTCATATTTATTTCACAGTTATGTATGCATCAACGGATAATACATTATTTGTTCCCTTTTATAAAACGTTTTGGCAAGCTCAATTGCTTGCCAAAAAACGTCTTATGAAAGTGGGCGAAGGGAGTAGAGTTCACTGTTTGCTACTCTCACCGTTTTCTAAATATAAAATGTTCAAATGTTGACTAGAGGCGAACCAAAATAAGTGAAAATACACATTAAAACGTGTGTAGATACATGTGAATCTAGAAAAAAGCCTAAAACATCTTATATTTAGTAACGGGGGCGGTACTATTTATTGTTCAGTTTGGACTTTGTTTTTGTACCTCCCAAACTATTTTGAGTTTAAACTTGAATTTTCATGTGTCCGTAGGACTCCACCTTCCCAACATAATGTATTTCTGTGAGAACATTTAAGAACCTTTGTAGGTGGTTTTTACTTGGTTTCCACCAGTTTTCACTCAAAGTTTGTTCCAGTTTTCCACCGGATACTTTCTTCAGTTTTCAGGGAATAGTTTCTCAACGAAGATTGGGAAACAGCAAGATAATGTCTTTCCTTGAGAAAATTTTAAAACTTTTAAGAATGGCTTTCTACCGTTTTCACTGAACGTTGTTTTCTACCAAAAAATTTCTTCAGTTTCCATGGGATATTTTTGTCAACAAAACGTGAGAAACAGCAACGTGTCTGCGTCAATGTTATTCATTTTTCTTTTGGCGTTGGCTACACTGTGCAACTTAGCAACTATCCGTGAAAAGCCCAAGTTGACCTGTCATTTATCAATTTGTGCAGAACCTCGTCGGAGTTCCGTGAGCTGTTAGGAGCGACGACTAATCTGACTCGGATGTAACATGTGCATTGTGCAAGGAAGTCTAGAGTTCTCCGTCACCTCCGATAGGTGCCCGTGTGTCTACTGGTGCGGTGGTGCCATATAAAACGACGCGCTAGCTCCAAGGGGACAGTCGTACTATAGATGTGGATTCTTTTTCTCTATACATATACTGTACTACTCATTTATATTAACGGTATTATTGGCCTTGCGTACCTCTCCAGTCTAGTGTGTGAAATCAAACCCCTGACGAAGAGATGGTTGTGGCTACATTAACAAATCAATATAGTTAGAACCATAACAAAATATGCTTTTATGTTGTATATATTGAATGATTTGGGGGGTGGGGGTATATATCATTTTTCTTTTCAGTTAAACGATTCCCGATTTCATCCTCATAAATTTGATAACACAATCGCTATCTCATCTGACATGACTGAGTAACGACTCGAATCAAGATTTTTTTTCATATGTTGAAGTCCTTGCAAAGGGTATGAAGCATATGAAATATAAGCATTTCCATACATTCGATTAGTTTTAAGGAAAACTCACAGCGCTCCCCTTCGTCGTCCTCCCCAAGGGCGGCTCGGTGACATCCTCGCCGAAAGGTTAATATGATTGATAGAATACTCGTATCAACAAGGTACGTCTTCTTTTTTATCGAAGCTCGAGGTAGCTTGGCCGGGGAAAATATTGGATTAGTGACCGACTGCAAAGTATTTTCCGGTTGTGCACGAGTGAGGACAAAGTGCGTAGTAAATACTAGCGGTGGTCTCTCAGGTCAGTCTATAGACTCTAGAGTGCTTCACCAGGCATGTCTCACCGCACTCTAGGGCTTGCGACACGATGGCGACCTACGGCGGTAGATTTAGGCCTCCACGACCTAGACCTGGTAGTGGTGGTTGGCAGTAGCATGGAGGTTGGTCCCTGAAGTGAGATGATGCCAATCACGGTGAGACCAATGATGGTTAGCGAGGAGCTGGAGGTGGTCGGTGTCGTGACGCGGTTTGAGAGTTTGTGTCCCGCCTCCTCGTCACTCATGGCTATAGGTTGGACTAGGTGAGTCTTTTTCGTGTGTTTGCTATGGGAGATCGTTGTAAGCCGAATGGCGTTATAAACCCGTGCCCCGGTAAGGGGCGCGAACATGTGGAAAATGTGTTGGCACTGCTTGAATGAACGTGTGTCAGGTTATAGGTTAGACTATGAGTACTTGTCGTGTGTTTGCTATAGGAGGTTGTTTTAAGCTGAATGGCGGTGAGGCGACTAGGATGTTTACACTTGAAAAAGGTTTCTTGTGATTTGTTCACATTCGGTCTGTTATGTTTTCACCTCTTCTTTATAAAAAAATGAGGTACGGAGTATGAAGTAAGATGATAGCGAACGCAGTTGAGCTGAGCAAGCAACCAAAGCTGCGCAAGAAGCACACGCACTGCCGTGTGAACACAAAAGGCGCTCGCCATCGGCTTCGTGAGCCATTGTCCCTCGTGTCAGGTCGCCGTCGCTCCTCGTCTCCTACCTCCCGAACCCAGCTCCAGTTCCGGTCGTCGCCGACCGTCGCCATCCATCCGTCCCCGTGATCGAACCACCACGTATTAAACCCCAATCCTCGGCTGTTGGTGTCCAAATCGTGCTGCTCTTCCGCCGGCCGGCCACCTACCTAGCTAGCTCCTCGCTCGGTATATCTAGCAATCCTACCTCGCTCTCCGGCACGCCCGCCCGCCATTCCTCCCATCCTCGCCGTGGCCTCCATTCTGCCGCAATCCCAGGTACGCGTACCGACGGCCAATCCAGCCAAGTTTTTGTTGCTGTCGCTGCATTTGTGTGATTTCAATTTTGATCGATCGCCTTGGTGGGGTTGCGCCGTGGCCCGTGGGTAGGAGACGAGGGCCGGGCGCCGGGGTTTACGGCTAGAATCGCGGGGTTCCGAGCAAGCAGCGCGCTGGCCGGGGCAGCCAGCGGGCGCCGGCGCCGGCGGTGCAGCCATGCGCATTCTCTCTGGGCGGTGGATGACACGTGCCGCGGCCGCCGGGTGCTCACGAGTGGCGTGTCTATCTGGGTAGACCCGGGACAAGTGTGTGAGGCACAAACGGGCCGTGATTGACAACGTGAGCGCGTGGCTGGCTAATTGCGTGCGTGACACTGGAGCCCAAGCAGGCTCCACGGCGCTAGGTGATGGGGACGGACCGTCTGAAAATGACTGATATGCTGCCAGTTCGATCAAAATTCAGTTATGCTGGGTGGAAAAAAACAGTGCTACTATTCTTTTCAGAGTTGTTACCTTTATTCTGACATTTGATTGCTTGATTGGACATAACATATGTTTGAAAAAAAAACAGACAACAAGTGAATAACAGGGTCTTAACCATTGCGTGTCATGGGGTCTCTGTTGTGAATCCGGTCCGTATGATAGATTCTTTTAAATACAGTCACTTGTTGGTTAACCTGATTCAGGCAATCATTTCATTTTCAGGAGTAGATGGTCGTGGCGCCTTGATTGCACTCGTCCTCCATGGGGTCCGAGAGAACTGAAGTGCGTCAATCCATCTCCCCGGCTGTTAGATTTGTGCGGTTTGGGATGATTTCTTCGTTAACACTGACATCATGTTCATTGCATTTTCACTCACAGAGAAATGACAGCTTGCTGGGCAATGGAGTCATCGGTATTCTTGCCGAGACTGTCAACATGTGGGAGAGGAGGGTGCCATTGACGCCTTCCCACTGTGCTCGTCTCGTGCTCGGAGGAGGCAGGAGCAAGTCCGGTGTAAATCGGATCATCGTACAGCCGAGCACAAAGAGGATCCATCATGACGCTCAGTATGAGGATGCCGGGTGCGAGATTTCAGACGACCTGTCGGAGTGTGGTCTTATCATAGGCATCAAGCAGCCGAAGGTTGCATTATAACCTCATTAAGCTTGATAATCTGCTCGACTTTGATTTATATAGTCTGTGACAGTATCATGGCTATGAAATTTCTGAAGATGTGTTTACCTGTGCAGTTGGAGATGATCCTTCCAGATAGAGCATATGCCTTCTTCTCTCACACACACAAGGCCCAGAAAGAAAACATGCCACTGTTAGATAAGGTAAGCTACCATGTTGAGCATAAACATTTTTGCGGAGGAAATGTTATGATATGCGCAGTTTTTTAGGTGGACATGCACTAAATTGGTACTTCGTATTGTCAGATCCTCGAAGAAAGAGTTTCCTTGTTTGATTACGAGCTAATTGTTGACGATGAAGGGAAAAGGTTGCTAGCATTTGGGAAATTCGCTGGTAGAGCTGGGCTGATAGACTTCTTACACGGCCTTGGACAGCGTAAGAAACACTGTCATTTCTCAGTTCATGTACTGACCTGACCTGATTATGCCTCTGACCTGTGGTCTTGGAATTTTAGGATATCTGAGCCTTGGGTACTCGACTCCCTTTCTCTCTCTGGGGCAGTCCCATATGTATCCTTCCCTCGCCGCAGCCAAGGCTGCAGTCATCGCCGTTGGTGAAGAGATAGCAACATTCGGACTTCCATCTGGAATTCTTCCGATAGTATTTGTATTCACTGGATCTGGAAATGGTAATTCTAATGTTAACTTTCTCTTTTATTCTGGTTGATTCTAATAATAGAAGCCACTTATACAAGTACAGTGCAAGGAATAAGCATAGATGAAAAATTAGGAACTAATAGAAAACCACATTAACTTAAAATCTCAAGTTGTATTGTTTTAGGCAGGTTATTGATAACAGCACATTAACGCCTCACATATATAACTTCATATGCCACAGTTTCTCAGGGCGCACAAGAGATATTCAAGCTATTGCCCCATACCTTTGTTGATGCTGAGAAACTTCCTGAGATTTGCGGTATTACTCCTTTTCTCTTAGAAGTTTCACATTTCAGTATTTAAGTGCACAAATACTTTTGTGAGCTTCTTTTGTCCTCATTGAACGGAACGGATTTTTCGTACCTGCGGAACACATGTATTATCTATGCTAACAAACTTGGGTTATTAATTGAGTGGTGACGGGTGTGATCTGGTATTTGATATTATTTGTTGGCATAGTTTTTCAATATAACAAGTTTGCTCTATTTCTCAAATTGTACAGGGCAAGAGTCTGTCTCCACATTATCGGTCAACCAGGAGAGCATTCCAACTATATGGATGTGTTGTCACATCTAGAGACATGGTCTCACCAAAGGATCCCAGCAAATGCTTCGACAAAGTAATGCGCATTTATTGAATTTATCAAATATATGTTCATTTTTAGTGTATAATAAGGGATGCTTAAGTATAATTTGCAGTGTCATGTATAATTAGTCTACAGAAATATCATATTTTAACATGTCATAACATAGTCCTCTTTTCTCAGAATACATTTTTTGTCTTGATGCCACCGATTCGTTCAACTAATTTGCTGCACAGGGCTGTTCAAATGTTTTGCCTGTCTTTTTACATTGCATCGATAATGTGCTTATTTTCCTCATCCTATTCACTGATGCACTGGGGGTCATTTTAGCTTCTAGTAGTAAATTTGCATTAAAATGTTAGAGCCATACACATTCTCCACCTCTTTTATTTTATTATACATATATCGCTAGCATTCCTCACTTTTCAGTAGCCTAACTGTAAGAATCTTTACTTGACATCATCTGTAGGATGACTATTATGCTCACCCGGAACACTACAACCCTGTTTTCCATGAAAGGATTGCTCCATATGCATCTGCCATTGGTATGATCAGTAGCTCATTGTTTCCATTTTATATTGTTTGCTTCTGTATCTGACACAATCTGTATAACAAGTCTCAACAATAGGAGTGTCACCATCTATTTTGTTTAGTTTAATAAAAATAAGTAACCACATAATTCTGAAGTGCAGAAAAGTGCTAGTTTAAACTAAAACTGATGCTGGCATTGATAAAGTTACTGATGTCAGTCGTGGGTTTCTGCAGTTAACTGTATGTACTGGGAGAGAAGGTTTCCACGGCTATTGAGCATTGATCAGTTACAACAGCTGATGAAAAATGGATGCCCTTTGGTTGGCATTTGTGATATAACTTGTGACATTGGAGGTTCCATAGAATTTGTGAATAAGAGTACATCCATAGAGAGGCCTTTCTTCCGGTAATGCATTCACCCTCTTCTGCTTCATATATTTGTTTCTGAATATTCATCACGGATACATAGATTTAAACTGATCTTCTGTTTACTTTCTATTAATTATTTATAGAAAGAAAAAAACCATCTCTGCTAAATAGTATACCTGGTTGCAACTTCACAGTTATTAGTTTTTCTTCAACGCTGAGCTTTTGATGAATTACTGGATATGCAAATGTAGGTACAATCCTTCTACTAATTTATACCATGATGATATGGAAGGCGATGGTGTGATCTGCTTAGCTGTTGATATTCTACCAACAGAGTTTTCTAGAGAGGTGAGAGATTCATAATAAAACAAATAAATATATTCTCGTTGAAGTTCAATCTGCTGCAGTGAGACGACTCACTACTCTACTGTACTAAAACTCTGTAGGCCTCCCAGCATTTTGGAGACATATTATCTAGATTTGTTACTAGCTTGGCTTCGACTAAGGGATTATTGGAGCTACCTTCCCACTTGAGAAGAGCCTGCATTGCGTATGCTGGCAAGCTCACTCCTCTGTATGAATATATTCCTCGGATGAGAAAGACTATGATGTAAGTTTCAAATATTTCTCATCGTTACGACCATAGTTCTTTGTCATAGTTTTGCAGGCCATGCATTTTTGTTTGTTCCTTGAATCCTTCAGATAATAGAAAATAAATTACAAAGGGAACTAAATATTTAATCTTATTAAAATATATTTTCATACTGAACATGATATATAGTTCCAATCTGAAATGATCCGCCTATCCTTCTCCCTGGCACGTGTTAGAATATTTTCGACAACTGTTATTCTTTTGCTGTCTGTTGGAATGTGTATTGTTTGGTCATCACTGGTATTTACTAGCTTGGAGCATGTTTTACTGATACAGTCTTATTCTAAACATTATGTTTTGTTCGTTGCAGAGAATTGCCACCAACTCCAGCAAATTCATTGCCTGATAAGAAGTACACCCACCTGGTTAGAAATATAATTTTCTAGTAATGTGGTGCATTTAAGCTAAATCCAACTGCTTGCTCTATTCTGAAATAATTGCTCAGTTGATTTCTGTAAGAAGTTTTCTATTAATGGAACAGGTATCTCTCAGTGGCCATCTCTTCGATAAGTTCCTTATAAATGAAGCTTTGGACATTATTGAAACAGCCGGGGGTTCTTTTCACTTGGTTAAATGTGATGTTGGACAAAGCATTGATGATATGTCCTACTCAGAGCTTGAAGTAAGAAATAAAAATTCTAATTGATGCGAAATATTTTCAGTCCGAAATAAATACAACACGTTGTATCTAGTTTCCTAATCAATACTCGTCTCTTTTAATTAGAGCAATTAATTTTTTGCAAGCACACATCTAAATGGTCTAACAACGTGATGTTCCATCTTGTCAGTTGTCACATAATTAGGACAAGCGTGGTGGTCATGCCAAACCGGTAGTGATGCTTGGTAACTGTTATCTATTACCGAACAGAATAAAGTAAATAGTACAAAGAATCATCAAATTAAAGACCTTGGATCTGGTAGCTCCTGGCCCACCATCAACCATCCCTATCAGGTTATCACTTCTCCAACTAAAAAACATAAACAAGAAGGACAGATCAGTACGTCTATTGCAAAAGCAGATCAAACCCTTTAGATATTTGTCACTCAATCATTGAGTCTAGGTTATAATAGTTCAATCTGCAGTCCCCTTCCTGAGCCTACCAATCTGCTCAGCTTCCACTTCAACTAACTGGAAGTCTGGACTGCCATGAATCAGTTTGTGCTCCCCTTCCTTCTCATTTCTTTCTGAACTGTGCTTCCCTTCAACAATTTGCTGGGCACAACTTCTTTGGCTTGCCCCCCCCCCCCCCCCCCCCCCCCCCCCCCCTCTCTTTCCCCCTCACTGTTTTGGAATTCGAATTTTGCAGTCATTTGATCAACATACTGGAATTTGGTTATTGTTTTTCATCAACTGACTGCTCTTCTGCATCATATAAAACTACCTGAAGTAACATATGTGGCTCGCTTTAATGATTATTAGATCATAAAAGATACAGATTTATTTTACCTTTTAGCAGCCCTCACCAACTCATGCCTTTAAAGATAATTTTTCTTTGATTTGTTTCTGAAACATATGATATGTTCCCTTTTACAGGTAGGAGCAGATAACACTGCTACATTGGATAGGATCATCGATTCCTTGACTTCTGTAGCTAATGCACATCGTGGAGATCCTAATTTCACAAGAGAAACAGAAATAAAGATCGGAAAAGTCAGCGAATGCAGAACTGGTGACATCATGGATAAAGTAGGACCAAAGGTTTTGATTCTTGGAGCTGGAAGAGTTTGTAGGCCAGCTGCTGAGTTCCTAGCCTCTTATAAAAACATCAACGACGATGGTGCCAATGACTATAAGACTGACCAAGTTCATGTTATTGTGGCATCTCTTTATCAACAAGATGCAGAAGAGGTTAGTCTCACACTCCTTATCTCTTATCCATTGATCTCCGTATTTTTAGTTGATTCAAAAACTTCAGTTGCAAAAAAATTGTTAGTTGCTTTTGGCATGTTTGTCGATATTAATAAGCTGTGACAAATTCAGTATGCTGTCATTTTGGCCAACCAGAATATGATATTTGTAGAATTCAACGGTCAGTGCGCTACCTTTCTGGCTTTCTCATGTCTTTGTTTCTCCTTGTGCAGACAATTGACGGGATAAAGAATGCAACAGCAGCTCAGCTCGATGTATCAGATACTGAAAGCCTTTCAAATCTTGTTTCACAGGTATTTTAGCTCTGATGTATATTTTCATCTAGTGTACAAATACTATGTTTCATCATATTGCCTTACAGTCTGCATAAGTGGCCGTACTTTGTTTCCATTCCTATAGTTAACTTGTTGTGTCCAGTGTTTAAATGTTTGCACTTCAGGATATAGATTACTAATCTTTCTTGTAATTTTTTTGTCAATTGTTGCACTAACTTGTACACGGATTACGAAACTAATGATCTGAGCTCCTCTTACAGGTTGAAGTTGTAGTTAGCTTGCTGCCTGCTAGTTTTCATGCTGCCATTGCAAGAGTATGCATAGAGGTAGGCTTAAACGACTACTGGTGCTACGTGGAAACTGTTTCATGTACAGTATTTTAATTGCTTCAGCTGATTGAGTTACATTCCTATATGACAGCTCAAGAAGCACTTGGTAACAGCAAGCTATGTTGATGACTCCATGTCAAAGTTGGAGCAAGCTGCACAAGGAGCCGGTGTAACTATACTCTGTGAAATGGGCCTTGATCCTGGCATAGGTACTTCCTAAATATAATTGCCAACGAACATATGAACATAGAAATGCTGTGGTTCCATATTCTGCACATGTTAATGGCTAGAATAATTCACCGAGTATTATGTGGTGAAGAAAATAATGTTTCGTCATGGAGCAATTTTGCATGATGGAACAAGTTGAAAATAAATTTCCACTACACAGATCACATGCTGTCGATGAAAATGATTGATGAAGCACATGCTCAGAAGGGGAAAATAAAGGCCTTTACATCTTTCTGTGGCGGACTTCCATCACCAGCTGCCGCAAACAATCCACTGGCCTATAAGTTCAGGTATTTTCAACTAGCTTTAGTGTAGCATGGTCTCCACGTCTGGAGGTTGTGGTACTGTCAAAATATTGTATGCAATTTACCAGAAACACTAATGGTTATTTTCCTCTTTTTTAGTTGGAGTCCGGCAGGTGCCATCCGAGCTGGAAGGAATCCTGCTGTCTACAAATTTCTTGGAGAGATCATCCATGTGGATGGTAAGTTAGTCCCATGTCTCATCAATTGGCCACAGAAAAGGAGCACATTTCAACAGACTGGTTTACTAACGCAACCATACTGTACCAAAGAGTATCACTCAACTTACAAATCACCATAGCTGATTTACTATCAGGTGAATTGCACCATACCGTTGTGATGATCACTCAACTTACAAAACACCATAGCTATGTCGCAAACATGTGCCCCAGATCTCACTTATCAGCATGTAGGACATACATTCCCTTTTCGTGTCATGGAATGTAAGAAGCTGTTGAAACAGCTATGTCTAGTGAAGTAGTGATATATAAGTGCATATAAATATGAGGAACAGGTCTTTTTTGGGCGGTATAAAGATTCAATTGTTACCTAATTAATATGCTGATATCATTTACTTACCTCTTCCACAGGAAGCAAATTATATGAGTCAGCACAGAGGCTCAGACTACCGGAGCTTCCAGCTTTTGCTCTGGAACACTTGCCAAATAGGAATTCCTTGATGTATGGAGACCTGTATGGGATCTCCAAAGAAGCATCTACCGTATATAGGTCCACTCTTCGTTATGAAGGTAAGTGTTGATGTACTTTTTTTACTGAGTATCTTTTTGCAGGGAATAATATTTTTGTTGCATTTGCGCAGGATTTAGTGAGATCATGGCTATCCTCGGGAAAATTGGTTTTTTCGATGCTGCAAATCATCCGCTGCTACAAGAAACTAATCGCCCGACATATAGGACATTTCTCAGCGAACTCCTTAATGTCAATGATATCTCCACATCTAACACAAATGTAAATGGTGAAGAATCTGGAGGACATGATGAGGAGCTGATTTCCAGACTCGTGATGCTTGGGCATTGCAAAGAAAAGGAACTAGCAGTCAAGATACTAAAGACCATCAAGTTAGTTTTTTATCCCTATGCTTTATCACAATGTTTCCAGATTTCATCTCTTCTACAAACTTCTTTAGTACTCTTTTAATCATATTATGTAATAGTTCAAGAGTATGTTAGTAACAAGAGGCATTACTTCTGAAATTCTGTGTTAGAACTGACGAATCACGTACCGGTTTTGCACCTGCTAGGTTCTTGGGACTCCATGAGGAGACAGAGATTCCTAAAGATTGTTCAAGTGCATTGAGTGTTATTTCCCAACGAATGGAACAGAGAATGGCCTATGGCCAAAGTGAGCAGGTGAGGCTTTATATCTCATGCATTGCATACGGTTCTTAAATTATTTATAGAACAGAACATATCACGGAAGTACTACTATCTTTTTTTGTTGTCAGCGAAAAGAACCACAGAATGTTACATTATAGGCAGATATCTCGGGGCTAATAATTTTGTTTCTCATTTTGGACATCATCAAGTGTAAAGTTTGTAGAGCCAAATTTCACACACATACACATTATCTTAGTGTTGTAGTAGATTGACAGTTTAATGGCCAACCCAAAATTCTACATTTCACATCGCTTTCCAACACCATATCTCGTAAGCCAGGGAACAAGAATTATAAACTGGCTTACTTGGACCACCATACTTAGCGAAGCACTAAACACTTACTTTGCTCTTGTAATGCAGGACATGGTACTGCTCCACCATGAAGTCGAGGTGGAGTACCCCGACGGGACACCCACGGAGAAGCACCAGGCGACGCTGCTGGAGTTTGGAAAGACCGAGAATGGCAGGTCCACCACCGCCATGGCCCTCACCGTCGGGGTACCGGCAGCGATAGGAGCCCTGGTACTGCACCTTCAACCGCATCACACGCACATACCTGCACCATGAAGAAACATGTGTTAATTAATCTCCATCTCTTGTTACAGCTCTTGCTCCAGAAAAAGGTCCAGAGGAAAGGGGTGATCCGGCCTCTGGAACCTGAAATCTACATCCCAGGTGAGTGCAGTAGCAAATTAATTTGATTAATGTATGTAGCCTATGATTCTAAAATTCTGACCTTTGTCTTGTGGATATGAAGCGCTGGAGATCTTGGAAGCGTCAGGCATCAAGCTGATGGAGAGAGTAGAGTCTTGAGGATAGAATAAGAAACCACAGAGTATATATGCTGCAAGAGAGAGGAGCAATGAGTAAATAAAATGATGATGTGTCGCTGTTTTAAGTAATGAACTGTATGTATATATGTGTTTATATTATGTATATACTATTATACTATATCAATAAAGTACCGAATCGCCGCAAAAGAAAAAATACTGAATCAGTCAATGTTTGCTCGGTTTGAGGAAATAGCACATAACACCATTTGTTGGGCATTTTTTGACAGAACAACCACAGTTTGGTTTTTGCGCAAAACACCACATTTTGCTATAATCGATTGCACAGAACACATAACTCGGTGTTAACAGCGTTGATAACAAATTATTAAAGTTGGACCCACTTTTTTTTTCTGTTCCTACGGGCTTCTTCTCCCCTCTCGAAAATGACAGCCGGCGGGCGGAGGTCGAGGAACCAATCTCTCGCAGAAACCTGCTCCTTCGCTCGACGACTCCCTTTTCCCCTTACGGCCTGGTGCTCGACCGGAGGCGGCGACCATGTCACCGGAGACCGGCGACGAGCCGACGACGGCGGGAGCGGCGTCGCCTTTACACGCACAAGCTGCCACACTGATAAGACGTACTTCTCACTCAGCAATGCCCTCCGAGCTGAGCTGCAACGTGGGCAGGAACGCCATGTCTGACCGTCGATCCTCCTCGTTGTCTTCTTCATCACCACTTTGGTGAAGCACTTGGTGGCGAACTTGACGCTTCCATTAGCGCGCAGCTAGATCAGTTACAGCAAGAACATCAATGGACTAGAAAGAAAGATAGGAGATGGGGTCAGTTATACAGTACACGTGCCTTCCGCCGCTGGTCATGATGCTAAGCGCCTTCACCTCCCGCGACCGCCTCCTCGCCGACGTGCACCGGCGCCGCAAACTTGGTGACTGGCTCGCGTACACGGCTCCAGGCTGCATCATCGATCAGATCAGACTGGATCTTACCGACTCGCCATGCCTACATGGTGTTCGGAGGATTGACAGAGAGGAATGGAAAGGGGATGCGATGCGTACGAAGCGGGAGACGATGAGGGCGGGGAAGAGGGAGGCGTCGAGCATGCCGTGGACCACGCGGCCGCGCGCGAACACGCCGGCCCCGCGTGGCTACGGCGTCGTCCAGGTGCACCTGGTTCTGGTCGCCACTCACCGCCGCGTACGCCGCCACGTCGCCCTCCGTAAACTGCCGCCGATCCGAGCGCAGCGCGTAGCCCACCTTCAGCGACGCCGCCGCCGACACTGAGGCCGAGGTCGCCGCCGCGCGGACGAGCGGGACGGCGAGGCGCATCCCGGCGAGCGAGGTAAAGGTTAGTTTCTTTTTTTTTTTTGATTTTGTAAAGGTTAGTTTCGAAAAGGTTAGTTTCGAATAGAGGTAATTGCACCACAGGTACAAGAACTTTTCCATCATGTGCACTTTCATACAACTTCTTGCAAAGTGTGGTGCGGTGGTACAAAAACTTGTCTGCTAGGAGTAAGTGCAAAATCATACAAAACGTACCAGGAGCCGACACCTGTCCGCGTCCAGCGCAACGCAGATTTTTGAAAAACCCTTGTCGTCTGTCTGTTTTCGTTCTAGTCCTTCCACCCGGTGCGACCCGTCCTGTATCGTGACCTCGCAGTCCTCGCTCTCCTCTCACCTGCTCTCCGCCTCTCCCCCAGACCGGCGACTGCCGATTCCGTCGATTGCCGCCGCCCCTAACCCCTCCCAGGAGATAGCCGATTCCGTCGCTCTCCTCTTCCCTAACCCCTCTGCGCCGTCGATTCGTTCCTCCACCGAGCTAGCCTTTCCGCCGACCGACGATTCTACACGGCAGCCCGTCGACCGGTGGACGTTCGGCGTGTTCCTGTGCGAGCTTCTGCACAGCACCACGCCATTAAAGGGCTTGGGGAACTGGGCAACGCTCTTCAACGTTGTTGGCTAGCCGCTGCGGTTCTCGGATGCGCCGACGTCCGCGAGGGACTCTCACAAGCGCCTGCTGGCCAAGGCCGCAGAAGCGGCTCGCGTACCGGCGCGGCGCGGCCGAGGTTAAGCAGCACCCGTTCTTCGAGGGCGTCAACTGGGCGCTCGTCAGGAACGGCGCGCCTCCCTGCGTACCCGACGTCGCCGTGGAATCCTGCGCCGTCTGGCTCCCTGACAAGGAAGCAGGCTCGTTGAGGTAAGCAGGGAGGAAGCTGCGCACGTTCGATCTCCAGTCCAGGCCTTGGGAACAGGCGAGGCAATGGCAAGGGAGTTGGAGATGCAAATCAAGCTGCAGTGCAAAGTATTTGTTAGAGAATACTTGTAGACTTGTAGTTGTAGTTGTAGTATTTCCATATTTGTTAGAGGAACTGAAGATCAAGCAAATTTGTAGTGTTTTAGTTATGTAGTTGTAGTGCTGGTAGCACGTACGAGTGATTCATTTGTTAGAGCAATCATGGTTAGCAGTAGTATGATTGTATCAGTGATGCATTTGTTAGAGAATTAGAGAGGTACTCTCCTCCGTTCCAAATTAGATGACTTACATTTGTCTACATGCGGATGTATCTAGATGTATAGCAAGTGTAGATATATCCGTATCTTGACAAATGGAAGTCATCTATTTTGGAACGGAGGGAGTAGCAGATTGCCTGAAGCTGCATTTTACATCTGTTTGGCTGAAGATGGCACTTTGCCTGAAGATGCACAAGTGTGTTTGGTCATTCTGTATGATACTTGTGCACAATTTGTAAAATTGAGCAATGTTTGTAAGACCAGAATTATGCAATGGAATAATTTTCCATTCAATTTTCCAATATTTGTTTCATTAGTATATATGATATTTGTGCACTATTAGCTCTGGAAAAATTGTTTAAATTCAGTTATGCTATATTTTCAATTATGTATAGTGTTTTGCCTTGAAAATTCCAGTTTTGGCAAGCAAGCTGTAACTTGCACTGCTGCTGTTGAGTATTTGTGGCAAATAAATCAAGCAGTACAAATATACGCCAAACTGAGGCAGTACTACACAAAACTGAACCAAATTGTGGCAGTGCATCAAACTGAACCAAATTGAACCAAGCTGAACCAGTACACCTGCACGAAACTGAACCAAATAAATCTCTATCTATTTCTTGTACTGATTGCCACAAGCCCACAACAACGAAAACTACAAATTTGCTTCATCTGAATCGCTTGCGCAGCAGCCTCGAACTCTAATGCCATCTCGAACTACAAGCTCCAATGCGAACTGCATAACTGAAACACTACAAAAATTTCTTCATCTTCAGTTCATCTGAATCCTTGAGGAGCGCCAATAGCAGCTCGTGGCCGGGGCCGGGGTACAGCAGCTGCGCCAGAACGCCTGGAGCTCCCGCCCGGCGCCGCCCATCCGGTCCAGCTCGTACACACTCGGGCAACGCCCAGCCCAGAAGGAGGCGCTGAACACCACCACCGCCGCGTTGCCGCTGGCCATCCGGGCAGTACGCTCGTACACCGCCGCCTCCTGGTGATCCTCCACCTACGCCTCCTGGATGCCCACCACCACAAAACGCAAGGTTGGACGGAATTGGCGGTCGCCGGTGAGGGGACAGGCGGAGAGCAAGGTTGAACGAGAGCGGCAACGAATCGATGGCAGTGAGAGGTTAGGGGCGGACGCGAGCGTGCAAATCGGAGGTCGCCCGGCAGGGAGGGTTAGGGTTGGCGGCAGGCAACGGCATCGGCGGCCGCCGGTGTGGTGGAGAGGCGGAGGAAGGTGGGAGGAGAGCGAGGTCACGATTCATCCTCTTCCCTTTTGCACGATAGGTGGGAGGGCCTAAACGAAAGAAAGAAATACCGAAGGTGGTTTTCGAAAAACTGCCACGCGCTGGGCCTGTTCCATTTTCCACGCTGGACGGGACAGGTGTCAGCCCCTCATCGTTTTTGTATGAATTTGCACATGTAAGACAACTTCTTGTACCACCGCACCACATGTTACAACTTTTTGTATGAAAATGCACATGATGGACAAGTTCTTGTATGAGTGGTGCAATTACCTCTTTCGAATATGTCTTTTGAGAATCAGGTGATTACACACGTGGCGGTTCTCGGGGTCCTGATTGGTAGAGAAATCTCGCACGAGCTGCCACTGTTGGACCGCCCCTGGCGATGGGCCTAGAAAAGAAGTAAACTTTACCGAAGTATTAAAAGAAAAATATTTCTTATGCTGTCACAAATTTTGGGAGGCGATGTTTTGCCTCATAGAACTAGATACTCCCATTAAGGCATGTAGTGCTTATAGAGGTGCTTAGCAAAATACACCAGTTTTTTGTTAGGCACCCAGTGCTTATTTTACACAAGGTAAATGCTTAACTAGGCAGCTCTTCTGTAGGAATAAGCATTGATGCTTAAAGAAATGCTTGATTTATTTTTGTAAGCATCTTACTAAGCAACTTGCATTGTACATGGCTTTATAGGAAATAAAATTTTAAAAAAAAATCAAAATGTTAAAAGAAGTTGACAAAAAAATCAAGTGTACATCCAGACATTTTATGTTCATTCAAAAAGTTTTACGAAAAAATAAATTTCACCCAATATGTTTTTCTTTTTAATACAAGTGACCAAGAAATGTTCTTTTTAGTGAATTTTGTGTGCGAACATCAAATATCGGGATGCCTCCTACATATTGTGATGATATCTATGCTATACAAACAATGATAGTCTTTTTTAGCGAGCAAAGATCACTGCATTAATTCGGAAACATTATAGAAAGGTCCCTGAAGAAAAACAAAATTACAGCATAGCCCTTCTGAACGTTGACCACGGCTCCAACACGCCGGAGCTGTCGGTGACGCGCCGCCGTCGCTGCCTCCCTCGAGCCTTGGATCAGAGGCAGTCCCCAGACGGACGGGAAAGTCGCCAAGCACCGGTCGAAGACCTACACCAGCAGTCGTCGTCGTCGCACCGAATCGCAGCAAGATCTTGCGGTAGATCTTCTGTTGCTGGCACTGCCGTCCACGACGCCGAGCAAGGGGAAGTCGCCCACGGCTCCTCCGCAGAGAAGCGAGCGCGCGACGATGGCGGTAGAACGACGGCGAAGCTCCACGGAACGCCGTCGCCGGAGAGGAGATCCACCACCTGCAAACACCGGCCGCCGCGCCTCCAGCTCCAAAACGCCGGCCGCCTGACACCTAAGAGCTTCTACACTATATACACAACGCGAGACGGGGATCCCCCGGCCTCCCGCCGCCGAAGCGGCCGGCGGAGGCCGAAGGATCCGACGAATCTGCGCCGGCGAGGTGAAGGTCTCGGTGGTTCTACAAATCGCTCCCTTTTCACTGTAGACGGGGGAGGAGAGTCCAAGGTCTCGTGAACAATGATAGTCTTAGTTATGAAACTTGTTGAAGCCATTATAGATGTGGCTCCTCAATTTGTTTGTGTGGGGGGGGGGGGTGGGGGAGCTCGCTGTTTTGTTATGCTAAAAAATTGATTTTCAGTAGTGAAATTGGCTGTGCCTAAAAAATATTCAATACAAATCAAACCCAGAGCGAGAAACAAACATATTTGATAACCCTCCGTTCCATTTTTTCTTGTCAGGGAGAGAACATACGACGATACTGGCGCCAATAAAAAACAAACATGGAGTATCGGAAATCCATAACAAGTAGCAGGTAGCAGGTGTAGATGCACCCATTGTCCAAAAAGCAAATTTGAAAATGTCAAAAAATTCAAAATGAAAATTTCAGACATACTTCAAGACATTTTATGTCAGCACAAAAAGTTACGTGAAGAAAAAACAATTTTTTTGACATGTACAAAAAAGACAAATCCGGACGCTCCAAAATGATTTTGTACGAAACTTTATTTTGTATTTTTTGCACAAGCCACAAAAATGTTTTTTCTCCACGATATTTTTTGTGTTAACACGAAATTTTCTAATGTGTATCCAATTTTTTCTATAATTTTTTGATAATTTTAAAAAAAACATTAAAAATGTTTTACATAATAGGTGCATCTGCACCTGAAAGGACAATGATGTTGCCTATAGAGGGGGTGAATAGGCGATTTAAAACTTTTCCGGTTTAGGCTTGATAATTGCGGAATAAAACTATGTGTTTAAATTAACAAGCTAACAACCTAAATAAACTAGGCTCACCTATGTGCACCAACAAATTATGCTAAGCAAGACAAGCAACAAGGTGATAGCAATATAGAATACTTCAAGCACGAAGCCTATCACAATGTAAAGTGCATAAGTAAAAAGCTCGGTATAGAAATAACCGAGGCACGCGGAGACGAGGATGTATTCCCGAGTTCCTCCTTGTTAAGGGAGTACGTCTCGTTGGAGAGGTGTGAACCAACACAATGGTTCAACAACCACAAAGGCTTCACCTTTTTCTCCCGATGAACCGCACCACAAAGGTTTGGTTCACCTTCCACTATCGGAATCCTTCGAGGCGGAAATCCGGAGCCTTTCAACAACGATCCGGGCACAACCCACAACGGGATCGGGGGCTCCCGAACAGCTACAAGTGACCACACAAGGGTCTCAACCACCACACGGCGTCTAGGGTCCAAAGACCCAAGAGTAACAAGTTCACAAGCTTTCAACTTACACGAATCCTCGCGGAGAGCACAAACAGATGCAACGAAGCAATGGCAAGAGCACAAGTGCTCAAATCCTTCACTCTCAAATTCCAACAAAGCAACAAATGCTTATGGGGGAATAAGAGAGGAAGAACAAAGGAGGAGAAACACCAAGAACTCCAAGAT
Organism: Poa pratensis; assembly: GCA_947311845.1. NCBI lineage: Eukaryota > Viridiplantae > Streptophyta > Magnoliopsida > Poales > Poaceae > Poa > Poa pratensis. The sequence continues at coordinate 22,532,157 of CAMZMU010000111.1, forward strand.
CAAGATCAACTAGGTTCCCCTCACTTAGAGGAGGAATGGATTGGTGGAAATGTTGATCTAGATCTCCTCTCAGTTTCCCTCAAAGATATGCAATAATCATGGGAGGGATTGAGAGGAAGGCAAGCTTTTCCAAAGGTCAACAATGGAGGAGAGAGGAGGGAAAAACGAGCTCAAAGGTTGGGAACCGTTGGGAAGAAAGCCCCTTAAATAGGTTCCCTAAAAAATGACCGTTGTGCAGCGCAGGAAGGATCCGGTCTTGGGGCCGGCATAAACCGGCTGGAGGTCCGGCCTGCCACCCGAGGGAACCGGCCTCTGGGCCGGCATAGACCGGCTGGAGGGCCGGCCTGCCACCCGAGGGAACCGGCCTCTGGGCCGGCATAGACCGGATGGAGGTCCAGCCTGGCTGCTTGGGAAGCCAGCCACGCGGTCGAGCCAAACCGGCCTTGAGGCCGGCCTTGACCGGCTGGGGAACCGGCCGGGAGGCCGAGACGTCCGGCACTCAGGCCGGCAAGGACTGGATGGGGGGCCGGCCAACAAAAACTGCAAAAACGCCCAATACGAAAACGAACATATCTTGATCATCCGAACTCCGTTTTCGATGTTCTTGGCCTCGTTGGAATCGCAACGAAGAGCCCTTCAAGATTATGCAGAGCAACATCATAGTCCATCATGTGAGGATAAAACCAAATGTAGAAAGGTAAACCTTCTCTAAATAAGAACAACCGGTAAATCTTGATATGCAATAACTTTTGCAAGGAAGCTCCAAACGAGATGAAACCAACGAGGTTGGAAAGGTAGCGAATATTAAGGGTCACAAATATAGAGGAGATATCACATGGGAGGTGTGGACCTTATTTCGAGGAGGACCGGTAATATTTCCAACACCGAGAGTGCAACAAGTTTTTCATCCAAAATCCATTTTCGAAGAACTTGGGCTTGTCATGAGGATCACAACAATCACCAAAACTCAACAAGGAGAAGAACCAAATAAGAACTAAGAAAGATGATATGCAAGTATGTAAAGGTTTGATCCCTCCACAAAGATGCGATCAAGTTACTCACTTGAGAGCCCCTTTTGATAGTACGCCGTCTATCCTATAACCCGGTCTCCCAGTAACACCACGAGACCGGTAAAATAGAAACCCTATCAAGATCATACCTTTGCCTTGCGCAATCCACTTGAGCTCGATGATGATGATCTTGACTCTCTCAAGTTGGAACACCTTTCTTGATTGTGCTTGCTAGCACATGCTTGATGAAGACTTCTCCAAATGCTCCCCCATACACCATTATGGGAGAGTCTTGCTAAGCTCCGTCTTCATGTATCCACTTGCGCTTCATATTCTTCTCTTGATATAGATGATGGCTTGGAAATAAACATAAAGTTCACTCAATCTTCTTTTTCAAGCCATGCTTGCAATAAGATCAACTCTTCATATGATCATTCTTCATATAAACCCTTGGATGGAACCTTGGTCATCATGTAATCTTGTAGAGTCCAACACATGAACTCTAATCTTTTCCTATGGACAAGATCTACAAGTATATCTCAATGCAAACATTAGTCCATAAGGATTGTCATTAATTACCAAAACCACGCATAGAGCAACACATGCACTTTTAGCACCTACTAGCCAAAATGCTGCCTGGAGTATAGTATTTTAATATGACGATTGGGGAACAAATTTCCTATCGGGTAAGGACTCAATTGGGGAGTAGGAATTAACACGTTTCAAATTTAAGCGAAATTTGATCATAAATATGAATTGTTTTCCTTTTGCTAGAGCCGAGGCCCCAGGGATTAGATTACGAATATACGAGCTGGATAAGGCCAAGCCGAGCCGGGACTGGAGCCAGGCGGCTCGCGACGAGCTCTGTTTTTTTCCAGCCCTACCTCTTCAGTCTTCACCATTCTCTCTCCCGCATCTCCACTCCAACCGCATCACGCACTTCTCTCTCTCTCCTCTTCCTCCACCCAGCAGTGGGCGACGACGAGGGTGACCACGACCGCCGCGGGCCGCGTCGACGACCAGGACCGCCACTGCCGCCAGAGACGGTGGCCGCGGCGACGAGGGGAGCACGGCAGCGACCGGAAGCCGACCGCGGGGACGAGGAGACCCGCTGACCGCGGCAACGAGGAGAGATCTCGCGACCCCGAGGGAAAGCGGCGGCGGTTTTGGGTTCTACCGTTCTTCGTTTCCGTGGACACTTGGCCGACTGACTTCATCCCCCTAAAAACCCGAAGGTACGAACCCGAATCGGCTCGATCTGCGCGAGTGCTGCTAGATCAGACTGATCCGCGGTGATCGCGCAATGCTAACCATGTTAATTATGGACATTGGCACCACGTCCGTGGTTCACGCAGATGGATCCGTGGTAGTTTGGTGCGAAATACTAGATGTTGGTGGTCGCTGCTAGGTTTTTGGGGTTGCGCGCCTGATGGATGGATGGTTGGGTCATGGTTATCCCCCGTTCGCGCTAGCTGTTCATGGGTTCTAGTTTCCCGGGGCTGCACGCTTGATGTGAAGTACTTGTGGAGTTGTGGTTCATGGTTACTGCCCTGTGGCCCGTAGTATTTCCAAGTGAACCAAATTTCCTTTAACTTTCCGTCGTCGAAGCTTAGCATTCGTTACAGTGGTTTATGAATGCTATTGCTTTCCTTGCTGAAAAACTGAAATCATACCCTGTTTCTCTTGATGTAAATATTGTCTGATGCTTTGGTTTACATATAGCCCACAGTCTTCTGTAGAACACCTGCTATCAACTGAAAATCTTTCTTACTGGGGTATATACAGGAAAATCTTTTTTGAATTGCCCATTTAGAGTATAGAAGGTTCCCCCTCTGTAGTCTCTACCTGATTTCACATCATAACTCGAGCTCATGCCCTAACATTGGGACAAAAATTAGGTGATGATTATATAAGTTCTGGTTTCTGGATCATATTTTAATGCTTTTGTATAGCATGAAGTGCTTACCATCCTGTAGAATTGTGAGCGAAAAGGTTCTTTTTGAGCAAAGTGTAGTTTGTGGCTGACGCCATATGCCGGATGTGCTTGACCTTTTGAACTTACTACTTGTGAAGGTGTTTGATTTAGACCATCCAAAATTGAGCGCCCGGGATCTGGGAGCGACCTACCCCAAGGTGGGGAGTTCGCTCCTTTTCTTGTAACGAAGAGGGCAAACTCTTATTCCATCATGATGGAAAGTGACATGGAAAAAGGAAGACCGTATCAGGAGAGACCAAGAACTTTTTCCACTGTACGAAGTAAATCATCTATACCACTGGTATGACCTATTACTAAGCTTTCTCTACCTTGTACACACAAAATATCAACTTAGTAGTTACTAGGAGCATCAATTTAGTCTGCTTGTATCTTTTCAAACCAAATGAAGCTATCTCAGTTTATTGCTGCTTGTACTCCAACAAAAATGTTATATAGCTCAAAAGTTCAATAGGTACAAGTGTTCAACGCTTTGTCTTGTTTATTTTTATCAAAGTTCTTACATGTTTTGAAATGATTCAACCTAAGTAGTTTGGTCATATGTGTTACTTTAGCCATTTTCATGTAGATGTTATGCACACTTTTTCTAAGTGTGAAAATATTTCTCCTGATCAATTGGTCGGATTTATTTTGCCGTGTTATGAGAAACTCACTTGCATCTCACTTGCTATTCTGACTACTGCAGGTGTTCCGCATGTTGATGAAGATAAATCCTCGTGCCCTGATTGTTCTTCTTCTCTTGGTTGTCTGTGGTGTGTTCTATTTAGGAGCCAGTACATCACCAATTATAGTCTTCGTGTTCTGTATATGTACTCTCAGTTTATTCTTCGCTCTCTACCTCACAAAGTGGGTTCTTGCGAAGGATGAAGGACCGCCAGAGATGTCTGAGGTATTAAAATTTCTAGTGTTCAGCTCATTGAGGATATACCAATGCAGCAATGCTTTAATTTTTCTTAATGTTCACTGCAAATCATTGGTTTTCTTGTCATGTTTCACATGTCTACAAAATGCTGTATAACACCTTTTTATCATCTATTGCTTAACGCTGTTAACCATACCAACCTAGGAGACTATAATTGGTTTGTTCTATTCTGCATCTTTAGATTTAAGGTTTAATACTTCGACTTTTAGTCCTTGTGTTGATGTCTGACGAGGGATGCTCAGATCATGGATAATACTTACAGTCTAAAGTGTTATTTGTATGTATTGGTTCAGGTTGCAGAGTGCTATTTAGCTGTGACATGTGGGACTGTGTGGAAGTTGCACAGTTCAATACAAATCGAGAACATATCCCATGTCATAACCATGTTAACCAAATTAGCAGATCACACAATCTAGCATGATTCCATTTCAGGAGGTTATTATGGATTAGCTCACGGAGGCATCTAGAACATCCTTTTGGCAATATTATGTAGCATGATAGTCTTACAAAATATCAGCTCGTTGTGCATGGGCTTTATTTTACGAATTCAATTGCTAATAAGTAAATTCATCTCTGTAAATAATTTCGTTTGGACCTGTAAATTGAACATGGATTGTTGTGCTGTAGCCTAGATCCATGTTGCTCCTTTTGGGGGTCCTGATTTCTAATATTTTATTCATTTATCATTTTTTTCAATTCTACGTAATAATGTTATCAAGTTCTTGATCTGTCATATTGATTCACTGTTCAGATATCAGATGCCATAAGAGATGGTGCTGAAGGATTTTTTAGGACACAATATGGGGCTATTTCTAAAATGGCTTGCATCCTGGCACTTGTTATCCTTTTCATTTATCTCTTTCGCACTACCACCCCGCAGCAGGAGGCATCAGGCCTTGGAAGGTGATTTTTTTACTGTTATTCTGAAACCTCAGTTGTACCCATATTTTGTTGTCTCATGATTCTCATCGCAACACAGGACAACATCTGCATATATTACGGTCATTGCCTTTCTCCTTGGAGCTATATGTTCTGGACTAGCTGGATTTGTTGGGATGTGGGTCTCCGTACGTGCAAATGTTAGAGTTTCAAGTGCTGCTCGACGATCTGCGAGGGAAGCATTGCAGGTTTTGTTTTCATCCTTGATATATTATCATTCATGTGTTTCCCTGTATGGAATACGGTAGAGTTTGAAACCATGACTGATTTCTCGAAACAGATTGCTGTCCGTGCAGGTGGTTTCTCGGCCATCGTAGTTGTTGGCATGGCTGTATTTGGTGTGGCGTTACTCTATGCAACATTCTATGTTTGGCTTGAAGTAGATTCACCTGGTTCGATGAAGGTTACAGACTGTAAGTTTATTTCAAACATGATTTGTTCAATACCTGGGTAGATAGAACTCTGCTCTAATTGTCAATTGAGCTATATGGTCTAGTGTACAAGGTCAAAGATTGTTAAATTGGCCCGTACATTTTTTTCTTGTTAAACTGGTCGCTGATGATATGTTCATAAACGACAGTTCTAATGGGTTATGTTGACTAAGGAAATACATTTTGCTTCAAATAATGTTAATTTAGTCTTTGTCATTTTTATTTGATGTTGAGTTGCAACGCAAGTCTTTATATTATTAGGTAAATCATAAAATAACAAAATATAACACTGCAAATACTTTCACATGGCTAATTAATGTAGTTTTGAACATATCAATGATCAAACTTAAGTTGGATGGCATACATTCTAAACGTGAAATGAAAAAAAGGGGTTGTTGTTTATTGGTAAGTATCACACTGGGTCCAATGGAGAAATTATGCGTGAATAATATAGCTCAAAGAAGGTGCTCTTAAAAAAAGTTAGTATATGTGGTTAAGATAGTGCTGTACAGATTGATGGCGGTAACTGATCCACTGTTGATATGCTTGTAGTTGCAAACTTGTATAAGTTTTTTCAATGCAAAAGTAACATTGTTATTGTTGCTGATATCATGTGATTTGTGTAGTGCCTCTTCTCCTTGTGGGGTATGGTTTTGGTGCATCGTTTGTTGCCCTCTTTGCTCAGTTGGGTGGTGGGATATACACCAAAGCTGCTGATGTCGGAGCTGATCTTTGTGGTAAAGTTGAGCAGGGAATACCAGAAGATGATCCTCGTAATCCTGCTGTCATTGCTGACTTGGTAATGGTGTTTCTACGATCTTTAATAATGTTTTGAAATGTTTCTTCATCATGCTCTTGATTGAAATTGTCTGATATTTTGTTCATCGAATATACCTAGACATAAGGATTATATTCAGCAGATGAGCTTCATAAGTTCTATCAGAGATAATGTGACCTTAACAGCTTGCATTCATTCCCAAACCCAAACAAGTTATTGTTTCTGTTAGGGGTGGACTAGCGTTGTTGTCCAATGTGTTGTAGAATTCAGAAGCTCAGTATATGTTCCCAGTATATTTGCCTCTGCTTTGCCTATCATCGGCTTGTCATTAGTCTATATTTCATTTGTTGCTACCATATATGCTAATAATAAAACTACACAGGTTGGTGATAATGTTGGAGATTGTGCGGCTCGTGGTGCGGATCTTTTTGAAAGCATAGCAGCAGAAATTATCAGTGCAATGATACTTGGTGCAACAATGGCACAGCGCTGCAAAATTGAAGGCAAGACTCTTTTGCTTGTCATGTTAGATCTCTGATTGGGATGTCGAGTGACATTGTTTATATTTTTGTCCAAAGGATGTACTTTGGTCCATAAGAACACTGACCACAAGTCATTTGCTCATATGGATGATAATAGTTTTCTTTTAATCTGCGGATTATGTTATGAAAATAATCTTTGAATGATTCTCTGTGCATGGGATGTGCTCGGTTATGAATAAAATTGAGGATCATTTTTTCATTGCGGTTCAACATTCCCTGTAATTAGTATTTGCACTGGATTATAATCAGCATCGTTTACTATTGCAGATCCTTCTGGCTTTATTCTGTTTCCTCTCGTTGTCCATTCTTTTGATCTCGTGGTGTCATCAGTTGGAATTCTCTCAATTAGGGGAACACGTGACTCTGGACTAACATCTCCTATTGAAGATCCCATGGCAATTATGCAGAAAGGCTATTCCATTACTATACTGCTTGCTGTTGTTACATTTGGAGTGGTAAGTGGTGCTGTTTGGTGAATAATTCCCTTTTGACTATTAACTTATCTTTCTAGTATTCCATTATACACAAAAAAGGATTGTTCATGGTTAAATGATCTCAGGAAAAAACATTACACATGTTCTCCACAGAGAAAAAGACGTAGGCTCTAGTCCTCAATCTGGTAATTAGGACAGATCCATAATTGTATGTAAACCATGCATATTCAAACTAATAATGAGAAATAGTTGTAAACCATAAACTAGTTTATTTTGATTGCCTAGTATGTTTGGAGCACACAACATGTTTGTCGTGTCATTTGGGTAAATATTCTAGTTTATATTCGTTTTCCCATGGAGTGATTTTTTGATTATTTACCTGTGTTATATTTCCAGTCTACTCGTTGGCTCCTGTACACTGAACAAGCACCTACTGCATGGCTCAATTTTGCCTTGTGTGGCTTGGTGGGCATCATCACAGCATATGCTTTTGTTTGGATATCCAAGTATTATACAGACTATAAACATGAGCCCGTCCGCCTTTTGGCTCTTTCAAGTTCCACAGGACATGGAACTAATATTATTGCTGGAGTAAGTTTGGGAATGGAATCAACAGCCTTACCAGTTCTAGTGATAAGTGTAGCCATTATATCAGCATTTTGGTTGGGGCGCACCTCTGGCTTGGTAGATGAGTCTGGCAACCCAACTGGTGGTCTTTTTGGGACAGCTGTAGCTACAATGGGGATGCTTAGTACAGCAGCATATGTCCTTACCATGGACATGTTTGGTCCTATAGCCGACAATGCTGGTGGTATTGTGGAGATGAGTCAGCAGGTAATGCACCGCATATTTCTTCTTGCATATAGGTAATTCAAACAGATATTTCACTTTTGTTGGAGGTTCTAGCAAACGATCTATGCTGAGATTGTTAATGTATTATTATTTACCTGTACAGATTCGAAGCACTCTAAAATTGTAATGGCTGTAAAACAAATGCCAACATTTAATTAAATCATGTTTATACATGGGTTTTAACTATTTATGTTGTCTTTAACATTGTAACACGGGTTGAGTAAATTTTGCAGCCTGAAAGTGTTAGGGAAATCACAGACATCCTAGATGCTGTGGGTAACACTACCAAAGCTACCACAAAGGGATTTGCTATAGGGTCAGCAGCACTGGCTTCCTTTCTCCTGTTCAGCGCATATATGGATGAAGTATCTGCTTTTGCACAATTGCCGTTCAAAGAGGTATGTGTCATTATTACCTCGACACATGGAATGTTGAAATTAGGTGCTTATGACAAGTAATTGGTTTCACACAATGGTTTGCAGGTTGACATAGCAATTCCAGAGGTATTTGTAGGTGGTTTACTAGGCTCGATGCTTATATTCCTGTTCAGTGGATGGGCTTGTTCAGCTGTTGGCAGAACCGCACAGGAAGTTGTTACTGAGGTCAGGAGGCAATTTATTGAGAGGCCTGGCATCATGGTGAGTGCCCGTTTATCATCAAGTACTTCAGGTTTTTATGGCTGGGAAAATACGCTAACTTGCAAGATAATTTCATACAGAACTACACAGAGAAGCCTGATTATGGTCGTTGTGTTGCAATTGTGGCCTCTGCGTCCTTGAGAGAGATGATAAAGCCAGGGGCTGTAGCAATTTGTCACCGATGGCTGTTGGTGAGTTTTATGGGTGTGGAATTGTGGTGCCATGGTTCTTGATATTTTGTGCTTTTTGAAATTGAATTTATGATATTCTGAAATATAATCTACACGATCTACAGGCATTATCTTCCGGATTTTGGGTCATGCAACTGGCCAGCCTCTGCTTGGAGCTAAAGTTGTTGCCTCTATGCTCATGTTTGCAACCGTCACTGGTATCCTCATGGCACTCTTCTTGAACACTTCTGGTGGTGCCTGGGATAATGCTAAGAAGTACATCGAGACTGGCGCACTTGGTGGTAAAGGCAGCGAGTCTCACAAGGCTGCGATTACTGGCGATACGTAAGTTCCTCACTTATGTGCTGCTGCTTTTGGTTTCTTGAACTGAGTTCATGCTATTGATCAACAAATGCTAAACTAAATAACAATGTTCCTTTCTACAATAAGTTTCTGTTACGTGACCTGGCATTGTTTTTGCTCATTCTTAATGATCACGCGATCTGATGTAATATTTACGAGTATGTTATGCCGCAGGGTTGGAGATCCATTCAAAGACACGGCGGGGCCTTCGATCCATGTTCTCATCAAGATGCTCGCCACAATCACACTAGTCATGGCTCCAATCTTTTTGTAATTAACAGTACATCGATCTTTGCCATTAACCTCGCGGAGAAGTATCCATGGATCTTGTAGTTGAGGCATTAACGTGAATGGGATGTAACGATTCGCTTTTAGCATTGTTTTGCCATATTGAAAAAGGATAGAATCAGTACTTTGCCCAGTTTGATGGTGCGTATTTCACTGTTGTTGCTATTGGACAAATGAACAAACGCTGGAGAAATATACTGTGACAGAGATTAGAATGAGCTTCAAATTTATGGCTTGTCCACACAGATATCTGTATTATTTGTAGTTCAAATTTTACATATGAACTTCCATCGCTAATGCCATCTCTTAAAATAGCACGAACAGAGAAATGCCGAACGGAGTAACACTGTAACAGTATACAAGGCGCGAAATCTTATCCTGTGTTAATTTCGCTATCGTGCTTAGTGCGCCAGGAAATTCCAACATTGTGTTGCAAATAGCCACTAGACAACTCCTTCGGTGCAAATAGCCACTTTGGATATAAGGATTTTTTTCCTACGTAGATTGCTAGTAAATTATTTGAATCTACAGTAATATTTTCTAAGGATTGCGTTACGTTTTATTTTGGAGAATTCTTTTCATCATCTAGGAGTTCCGAAGATGAAAGAATAAATATGTAACATATGCAAAATAGATGATCGAAAGACGCAGAAATTGTACAACTCATTATGCGTTAACCAAAAACGTATCCGAGAAGACCGCGGCGTTTCAAACCTGTGCCAAATTGTAAAACCTTTTGGGGTCGAATTCGTATTGGTCTCAGAAATACGTCTTCGGGCGGCCGGTTTCATCTTGGAGCAAAAGTTGAATAGTGAACGAGAAGAACAGATTAACAGACCAACCCTCGCACCCGCTCTCGCAGTCTCGCCCGCAGCTGAGAGAACCACCGCCTCCCTCTCCTCTCTCGCCTCGCCGCCCCCGGAGAAGAGTCCATGGCGCCGGAGCCGGAGGACGACATCATGAACGAGAAGAACCCTCGCCCGCTCGACGAGGACGACATCGCGCTCCTCAAGACCTACGTGCGTGCCGCTCCATCCCCTCGAATCCCTAACTCTCTCGAATCTCGGTTTTGTTCCGTGATCTGGTCTCACTCCGGGCGCGGGTTCGCGCCCAGGATTAGCCTAGGGTTTTGGCTCCCGCTCCATGGGGAAATTGCCGCTCCCCCTTTTGTGAATTTGCTGGGGAGGAAGGCACGTTGATCCTGTTGGGGCTTCGTTGCCGACGGGATGTTGCTACGTGCCCTCGTTTCTGCGGTCGAATTGGGGGGTTTTTAGGCGACAGATGGAGTGTTCGCTGCGTTGTTTCTACTCAAGTTTGCTGATTCTGGCTGCTGTTGACAGGGGCTTGGCCGTACTCCACGAGCATTAAGAAGGCCGAGAAGGAGATCAAAGAGATGGCCAAGAAGATCAACGACCTCTGTGGTGCGTAAGGATTTCGATCATCTATTGCCTTGTTTATCTCTAGAGATGTAGCCCAGTTTGCTGCTGAGCTAGAGATCAATTCAGTTATCAGCACTTCCATTAGTTGTTTCATTAGCAGCTTACATTCAGATGATAGAATGGCTTCTAATTTTATTTACTGAAGACAGTGTGAAGCACCGTGGTTAAGAATATGTGGATGTACTTTTTGTTATGACACTAAACTGGTTTAGGGTATTGTTTTTCCTCAACAAACCGTTGCTTGTTTAGTTGGTGGTATGGGCATTGGGTTCCTGTTCATATACAACATGTCCCCATTTGGTTCCTGTTCTTTTTGCATAGTTTTGTTGACAGAATTAGCAATCATGACCCGATTCATGTTCAGAGTTGCTACTAACTTTTGAGCTCTTGTGCCATTGTGCAGTTTATTTGGTTACCTGTATGTTGAACGAATTAGCAACCATGACCTGATCTCATGTTCAGAACTTGCTAATTCCTTTTGAGCCTTTGTGCTGTTTATCTGGTTATTAGTGTATTCGGAGGGTAACACTTTTGAAGTAGCTAAATTGATCCATTTGCGCTTCTATGAAATCCCAGGGATAAAAGAGTCCGATACTGGGCTGGCTGCACCTAGCCAGTGGGATCTGGTTTCAGATAAACAGATGATGCAAGAAGAACAACCATTACAAGTATATTACTTTACCTAGTGTGTTTACTACTTTTTACATTTATAGTTTGGTTCCTAGCATGCATAGTTATTTCTGTCTTGGTTTTCTATGTGCCACTGTGCCAATAAGTTATCTTCCATACACTCCAGGTAGCAAGGTGCACCAAGATTATAAGCCCTAATACCGACGATGCCAAATATATGATTAATGTTAAACAAATTGCAAAGGTATGACATGCTTATGCTATCTTGTTTCAGTCATATACCCTATATTCATGCCAGCCTCTTATGCTTTATTTTTGGATCATGCAGTTTGTGGTTGGATTGGGGGATAAAGTTTCCCCAACTGATATCGAGGAAGGGATGAGAGTCGGGTAGGTTACTACTTGTCTTTTAGTCCTAGTGTACCATACATCTTTCATTCAGTTCTACCTGAACAATTCTGGCCTGCTGTTTTATGTGTTTGACTTAAACCAAGCTTTAAGCTGCAGCATATACTATACATGTAGGATTTGTTATATGCCATCATGTAGAGAGTGGACTAATGGAACCCGGGTTACATGGAGCCTGTTTTTTGAAATAGTCGAAAATGACATTTGTGAGTTTCCAAAAATCACGAAAAAAATCCCAGATGTAGATAGTGTCGAGATCTCCAAGCTTGCAAAATTTACCTTAAAATTCGTTATATTTTGGGCTGCACAAAAAAGTCAAATCGGGGAAATTTTCAAAATTTTGAAACTGTGTATTGTTCACCACCCCGATCCACTCATTTGTCTTTTTTGTGCAGCCCAAAATACAACGAATTTGGAGTTAAAAATTTGCACGATTGTAGATCTCGACAATACCTACCTCCGGGAATTTTTTCGCGATTTTTGGAAACTGAAAAATGTCGATTTCGATTTTTTGAAAAAACAGGCTCCATGTAGCCGGGCTCCATTTTAGGTTTTCGCCATCATGTAAGCCTATATGTTTTTTTTTTGAAAAAGTTAAGTGGACCAGTGTCTGTTACTGTGATTTATGATCTATCATTCATAGTGTTGCCTCAATACTGGAGGATGTAATTGATCATTTGTTCACTAGTTTGAGTATTATTGGTTTTAAAAGGCAATGATTATTAATTAATGACACGTTGAACCTCTGTAAGCAATATCTTTCATCTCCTTGGCTTAGAAGTTCTTTTCGTTTCTCACAGAATCCAGAAAATTTGTATGGAACTTAATGCACCTACATGATCTATAGAGCTAGCAAATTTGACTGAACCAAAGATGATTTTACGAATCCTTTTCTTTTTGGATAAACTTCATTGATGCTATATTTTCCCGTACTTGTGCACTATCATTCTCACTGTGTGGACTTGTCATCTCATGCCTAATGCAGTGTTGATCGAAACAAGTACCAGATTCAGATTCCTCTGCCACCTAAAATTGACCCAAGTGTTACAATGATGACTGTTGAGGAAAAACCAGATGTGACATATAACGATGTTGGTGGATGCAAAGAGCAGATTGAAAAGATGCGTGAGGTATGCCAAACTATTCCATGAGATTCAGAACTTGTATTAATCTGTACATTCTAGTACTGGACTTGCTTTATGTACTCTTGGCTTAACAATTTTTTACAGGTTGTTGAGCTTCCTATGCTTCACCCAGAAAAGTTTGTCAAGCTTGGTATTGACCCTCCTAAAGGTGTCCTTTGCTATGGTCCTCCTGGTACTGGCAAGACTTCTTGCTAGAGCTGTAGCCAATCGCACAGATGCATGTTTCATCCGTGTAATTGGAAGCGAATTAGTTCAGAAGTATGTTGGTGAAGGCGCTCGGATGGTTAGGGAGTTATTTCAGGTATACACAGCACTGAGATAACCTGTAGGAATTATCTATTTTTCTGGACTTGAATGTTCCGCCTTATCAATGATTTTTCTGACATATTTTCTTGTACTACTGTAGATGGCTCGCTCGAAGAAAGCATGCATTGTCTTCTTTGATGAAATTGATGCTATTGGTGGTGCTCGCTTTGACGATGGGGCTGGGGGCGATAATGAGGTTCAGCGTACTATGCTGGAAATTGTGAACCAGCTTGATGGGTTTGATGCTAGAGGGAATATCAAGGTTCTCATGGCCACTAATAGGTACTCATCTTTCCATTCTTATGCTTTCTCACATGGTCCAGTATTTTCAGTGCAGTGCTTGCCTTATATTCTAAATTAACATGTCACTTGGAAGCTATTTACAGAAAGGTTCATATGATCCAGAAAGTGCAGTTATCTGCAAAAGAAAGTGATACTTAAAATCTCTTTATTTAGGGATTAATTGAAGCTAAAAATCATGGTCTCATGAATAGAGTAGAGAAGTAACCATATGTTTTGGTTTCTCAGGCCTGATACATTGGATCCTGCACTTCTGCGTCCTGGTCGTTTGGACAGAAGGTAGAATTTGGCTTACCTGACTTGGAGGGCCGCACTCAGATATTCAAAATACATACACGTACCATGAACTGCGAGCGGGATATTCGTTTCGAACTACTGGCGCGACTCTGCCCCAACTCTACTGGTGAGTACAACGACCTGCACTCTAAATAGTTTCTGTTTGATTTGGTTCGACTGTTTCATCCAGCCTCCAAAACATTTTTGCTAGCCAATCATGTTGACACATCCTTGTGTTTGTGGTTTCAGGGGCGGATATAAGAAGTGTCTGCACAGAAGCTGGCATGTACGCCATCCGTGCCCGCAGAAAGACCGTGACGGAGAAGGATTTCCTCGACGCGGTGAACAAGGTCATAAAGGGGTACCAGAAGTTCAGTGCAACTCCAAATACATGGTGTACAATTAAGCAAATAGGCTTTGTTTCGTTGTTTACATCCATGTCGTGGGGGTGCTACTTATTTGAGTTTTCGTATCCTTTTTTTCGCGTGTGGTAGCCTTGTATAGGGCCTAGCCTTGTAGATCACTGTAAGCTGCTGGCCCGAGCGAACCGCCCTTTATCTTCCTACAATGCTTTGTCAAAAGACTTTTTTTAAAGCAAACAAGCTTCCAGCTCGTCCACAAATCAGAATTCATACTACTCGTGTAGCAGTACCTAGTGCCTGTTGAGAGCAAAAGCTGCGTCCATATGGGCGCCTTTTACTCTTCAGTCATCTCTTCTGGAGCGCTCTCTTTGGGAGGGTAGAAACTAGAAAGAGTGTTCATCGATCAGTAAAACAGGAACTTGGATCCATTCGCTAATAATTCAGTTGCTTTCATCATTAGCATCAACGATCTTTACGTATGCTTGATTTAATATTCCAATACAAATTTCTCCAAAAATAATGACGATATGTATAGATACAAGTAGAATTAATTAAACATGGGAGGCCTTACAAAATGTTATAAAAACTCCCCAAAAATTAACGACCAAGAACTAGGAGTCGAACTTGTAGAACTTGGAGGACTTGAGGCCGGCGGTGAAGTTAAAGTATCCGAGCGTCTGCGCCCAGCGCGGGTTGTCCTTGAGGCGGTGCACGGCGATGGTGTCCGGCACGAGCTCGTGGGCGCACTTGGTCCACGGCACCGACAGCGGGTGGTCGTACATGGCGGGCTTGGCGTTGAACCTGTTCCTGGCCTTGCCGCCCCACTTGAGCCACTCACCGGTCATCCTGTCCTCCGTCCCGACGGTGTGCCCCCGCGTCAGGTCCTCCGCCGTCGCGATCCACTCCACCAGGTCCCACGACAGCGCGTACCCCATGCCGGACATGTACCACCCGTGCCTAAAGTTCCTGCTGGCGCACGGGATGGTGGCGCCGTAGTAGGCGTCCTGCCGCGGCATGGCCCCCAGCGACGCCACCAGCTCGGGGAGGCGGAAGAAGATGTCGTCGTCGGCCTTCATCACGTAGTCGTAGGGCTCGTCGGCGTAGAGGGACGCCACGGCGGTGAAGAAGGCGTGCGTCTTGCCGCCGTCCATGTTCTCCTTGCAGGCGTCCAGCACGATGATGTCGCCGTGCGTGAGGATCTCCAGCGGGACGAGGACACGCTGGTCGTCCTTGGAGAGGCGGCAGAAGACGAAGCGGACGTCGATCTGCGCGCCGAGGGGCGGGGAGGTGGAGGCGAGCTGGAGGCCGTAGACCATGCGGAGGAGGTGCCGCCGCTCGTAGAAGTCGGCGGATGTCAGGATGCCGATCAGGAGCCGGAAGTCGGGCTTGCGGGTGGCCGACGCGTTGGTGGTGACGGCGTTGGTGCCGGCTGCTGGTTGCGGGCTGCAGGAGCTGACCAGCGCCTGCAGCTCGAACTCCTTGGGGTAGACGATGAGGTAGATGAAGACGAGGAGGAGGAGGATCGGGAGCAGGATGAGAAATTTGCTGGAGGTGGACAGCCTGGGGATGCCGGCGTGCCTCGTCCTCATGTCGGCATACTTGTCCCCTCCTCCATGTTTGCTCGCGTCGATGGCCATGAACCTGAGAAGATCGCTCGGCGACGGCCGGAGTAGAAGAAGACGCCAGTGCGTGTGGCCTGCGCGCAAGTAGGCGGGCGGGGCTTGGCACGTACGTATAGCTAGATAGCTTGCTGAAATGAAGCTCCTCTGTGATCGATGCGTCGTGGACTTGCCGGCGTAGGGGGGCCTTGGAATGCACGGTAAATGGCCGCGCTTTGCGTAAAGGTTTGTGTGTGTGGGGGGGGGGGGGGGGGGGGGGGACGCGGCAGCAAGCAAATTTTCTACAGCCCGTCCTTTTTTTTTACATAGGCACCTCGTGGGACTCGCTGACCTGCCACACCACATACTCTTTCCGTCACAAACATAATTCGCACAAAATGATATTGTTGCATTCCTCTTGCAATTTTTTCATTTCATATATATATTTATGGACATATTATAAATATAAATCGCAGTCAAGATTATAAGTTGTTTGACCACCGAAAATCAAGAGCGCATTATATTTTGGGATGGAGTAAGTACTTGCTATATGATAAGTTTTGCACCGTTCCTCCCCGTCAACCTCGATTCTTTCATCAAAGTATATTAGTAACTAAAACTAGATCAGGTTATCTTTTAAATGCAATGCAATTTTAATCCTGCTCATATATTTGGCTTTCGATAGTTTGAAATATGTCTAATTGATGCACATAAACCACAATGTTTTCAATAGAAAACCGAGAATCACGGACGATTTCATCGGCTTACAAAGGTAATAGGGAAACCAGAGGCTGGATTCAAAAAACGCTACCCCAAAAACTACCACATAATCGTCGGGGAGAAGCCACAAGCAAAATAGTATGAGACCTGCCAAAGCACCAAGCAAGGGTCTAAGTCCCTCTACATGTACTTCTTTCAGTTGAAGAAAGTCATGCGACGAGCTGGTGTTCAAAACTCAACAATGGAGTTGAAATACTTGAAGAAAGGCTTGAACCCCGACATTATTGTAATCCTTCCTCAAGGACTTCGTCACCCTTGAAGGCATATTGGACGGTGCTTATGAGGCGAGTACACTCATTGACTCATCATGATTCTCAATGGTCAACAAGAGAGATCTCAACACGACAAACTCATCAAGATAGTTCAGTACCCCTTCACGTCTAGTCTCCAGGTCTTGAACTCGAGACAACTTTTTTATGATACAATAATGAATTGAGCGTATTGAATTCACCAAAAAGTATGAACTAATGTAAAAGGGCGGCAATGCATTTCAACTTTTTTTTGTTGCGAAAATCAACTACCCCTCCGTTCGGAAAATGATGTCTTAAATATATCTAAATTTGGATGTATGTGGACATGTTTTAATATACACATACATCCAAATCTAGATATATCTAAGACATCCTTTTCCGAACGGAGGGAGTATTTTATATTATTAGCATGCTGACAAGGTATTGATTATTGAACCTGAGATCCCTTTGCTCTGATAAAACATTGAATTAGATGCACCTCTGAACTAAAGTTGAAGAACAAGCAATGTACTCCCTAGCGCGAGTCTCCCTAGCTTATAGCCCATCTCTATAATTTCATTGCTTATGTTCCGTATGTTCAACTCAGTATAGTCGTCCAATACAAATTTCTCCAAAATTAATGATGATCGATATAGATACAAGTTCAATTAAAACATGTCTCTTTTGAACTGTAAGAATCCCCAAAATTAACGAGTCTAGCCGTGCCGGTTATGTGCGTCGTCGAACTTGTACAACTTGGATGACTTGAGCCCGCGGTGAAGTTGAAGTAACTGAGCGCGTGCGCCCACCTGGGGTTGTCCTTGAGCCGGTGCACGGCGATGGTGTCCGGCACGAACGCGTGGGAGCAACTGTCCACGGGCACCGGCAGCGGGTAGTCGTACATGGCGGGCTTGGCGTTGAACCTGTTCCTCCCCTTGCCGCCCAGCCTCAGCCACTCCCGGTCATCTTGTCCTCCGTCCCGACGATGCGGCCTTGGTGACATCCTCCGCCGCCGCCAGCCACTCCACCAGGTCCCACGACAGCGCGTACCCCATCCCGGACATGTACCCCTTGTTCGGGTCCATGCTGCCGCAGGGGATGGTGGCGCCGTAGTACATGTCCTGCCGCGGCATGGCCCCCAGCGACGCCACCAGCTCGGGGAGCCGGAACATGATGTCGTCGTCGGCCTTCATCACGTAGTCGTAGGGCGCGTCGGCGTAGAGCTCCGCCACGGCGTTGAAGAAGGTGTGGGTCTTCCCGCCGTTGAGGTTCTCCTCGCAGCCGTCGAGCACGATGATGTCGTCGTGCGTGAGGATCTCGAGCGGGATGAGCACGCGCTGGTCGTCCTTGTACAGGCGGCAGAAGACGAAGCGCACGTCGACCTGCGCGGCGAGGCCGCCCGGGGAGGCGAGCTGGAGGCCGTAGACCATGCGGAGGAGGTGGCGGCGCTCGTAGTAGTCGGCGCGGGTGAGGATGCCGATGAGGAGCCGGAAGTCTGGCTCCGGGCGTACGCGTGGGCGGTCGACAACGAGGCGTTGGCGGCGGTGTAGCTGCCTACGGGCGGTTGGCCGCAGGCGCTCATCAGGGCCTGCAGCTCGAACTCCTTGGGGTAGACGATGAGGTAGATGAAGGCGAGCAGGAGGATGGGGAGCAGGATGAGCGCCTTGCTGGAGCTCGACAGCCGCGGGAAGCCATGGTCGACGGCCTGCTTTCTCATCGCGGCTTGCTGTTGTTTCGCGCTGTTGGCCATGGAAATGATGAGATTGCTCGGCGCCGGCATTGTTGCTCGACCGATCGTATAAGCTGGAGCAATGTATGTTGGCGTGCTAGTGGGCGGCCGTGGCTACCTAGGTAGCTAGCTTAGCTTGGTGTAATGAAGTATGAAGCTAGCTAGCTTCTCGTGCGGTGCGTGGAGGGGAGCTTGAGATGCACGGTACGGTCTCGCGCTTTGCGTAAAGGTTGCGGGGCGCGCCGAGCGCGGCATGCGAGGGCGCCGGATCTTGGGGGAGCGTAGCATCGCATCGAGTCAACGGCGACAATGCACGCACACATCAATCAGCCCCGCTGCCCCGTCTTGTTGCCACCGGCACCATTCAAACTGTCAGCTGCAGCGACTGAACCAGTGCCAATTTCTCGCGTGACATAGAAGCAAACCACCGCGAGTCCGGAGCTCTGTGGACTTCTCCCTGCATACCACACAGATCACAAATGACGGTTTGGACATATCGTTTTTAGTAAATTTCGACAGATCGTAAGTCGATTTCAAAACATTGAGTATATATATTAATTCGAATGTTCAGATTGAGAATGTTTAGATTATAATGTTTCATACATATATTATAGTTAAATAAGTGGACAAAGGTACCGAACCGGCAACCATAGCAGATAGGAGGCGACGCAACTAAGTTTTCTGTTCCTCTCGCGCTTGTTCGTCCTGCCTTCGGTGGCCCTTGGGGTATTGGAGGTGTGGCGGACCACGACCCTCGCAGGCGGAAGTGTATGTGTTCTTGCTTTTTGTGAGTTTCAGTGTTTTGTCGGAATGGTGTGACAGCGGCGACATCCTAAAATCAGAATAAATCCTTCCCGCCGTATACACATTGAAAGTACAGGAGTCTTCATGTGTGGTTTTGATAGGTTTTGGCAGTTCTTGTCGTGTATTTTGTCTTGGAGATTTTCCTGGATCTTCTTTTTTAGAGAGCTAAAACCTTCTACTTATGGTGTTCTCATCCTTTGTTAGTATTTGGTGTTTCTCAGGGTGAGAATCTAGAGCTTGCTAGCTTCAAACACCAACTTCATCCAAAATGGAGTTGTGTGCAAACGTTATCGTGTTTCTTGTGTGTGTGTGTGTGTGTCTGTTGTTTTTTGCATTCAAGAATCCATCCTGAATTTCGAACGGGTTGGAATTTTCCGAAGGAATTCCGAGCACATTCTGAACGAGTCGAATTTTCCAAATTGGTTCCAAAACAGAGGGAACCACCTATGTATACCCTCCGAACATCATCATGGAATTCTGAACTGAATCCGGACAGGCACGAAAACTGCATAACGGGAAGATTCTTTTTTTCCTATAAAAGCACCCTTCTTCCGCAAAGTGTTTGAAGTTTCTTGAGCTCATTTTGCCCACCCTTGTGGACCTTTAAAAGTTTGATTCCCTCACATAATCCTATGATTCTTGCATCTTTTTTAGGGAAAAGAGAGATGAGATATAGATCTATGTTTCCACCAATCCATTCTTCTTCAAAGTGAATGGAACCCGTTAGATCTAAATATTGGAGTCATTTGTTTATTTACTCCATTGTTTTTCGTCTCCTATTTTGCCCTAGCACTTGTTGCTTTGGTAAATTTGAGAGAGAAAGTACTTGAGCACCTTGCTTTGCATTGACTGCATCGATTTGAGCTATCTGGTTTGAATCGTTCGAGTGAGAGCCCGTGAGCTTGTTACTCTTGGAGATTGACCTCGTAGACAGTTTGGTGGTTGTGACAGCGGTGATCTCTTCTTGGAAAATTGTGAAGATGCTAGAGTCTCTCCTTTGTGGAGATTGTAGAGTGATTGTGGAGCTTAGCATCTATGGAGAGGAGGTAAAGCTAGCCATAAGGAAAAGGGACCTTACTTCATGTTTTTTCGAAAAGGGGAAATCCCCAGCCTCTGCATCGAGTAATGTACACAACTATTTATTACAAAGTTTCCAATTATTCAAAGTTTTATCAAAATGAGAGTAGACAGAAATTCCAATTACCTTACTTCATGTATAGACTTGGAGAAGAAGGTAAGCTTTTGTAGCGCTCGGGGAGTCCTTCTTAGTAACCCGCACCTCTCCAATGGTGAGTACCTTTCTTTGTGGAAGGGATAGTCGGGATACATCCACATCTTCACATATCTCGGTTATTTCTACTCCATAGTTTATTTCCTTGTGATAACCTTGTTGAAATCATATATATCTTGTTTATCACTTGTGAGATGTCTTTTGTGGTCTATTGGTTAGTTTACGTTGTTGGTTCACTTAGTTGGGTCTAGCATATTTAGGTTTTGAATTTGAAAACTAAACGAGTAGTTTATTTCCATGTTCGTTCAAGCAAAAAACGTAATAGTTTTTAAAACTCCTATTCACCCCTCTAGGTGGCATATCTATCTTTGACACGCTATGGCAGTGCGCCTAACGTCGGCGGAGGGCGCATGGAGTTGTGTGTCTGGAGATTCGGTACGTTTTCAAGTTCATTGACGTGGTTGTAGATCTGATTCTTTCAATTTATGGTTCTCTGATACGTCTCAAACGTATCTATAATTTTTGATGTTCCATGCTTGTTTTATACCAATTGCTACATGTTTTGCATCTACTTTATATCACTTTTATACATTTTTTGGGACTAACCTATTAACAAGATGCCGAAGTGCCAGTTCCTGTTTTCTGCTGTTTTTGTATTCCAGAAAAGCTAGTCTGGAAATATTCTCGGAATTGGACGAAACTACACGGGGTCCCTATTTTCCAGAACCACTGACGGAGCGAAGGAGCAGCAGAGGAGGGCCACCAGGGCCCCACACGCCAAGGGCGCGGCCCCCCTCTGCCGCGCCCTGGGGTGGTGTGGGCCCCTCGGGGGTCCGCAGCCGCCGCCCTTTCGCCTACTTATTCCCCCCGACGCGAAAACCCTAAGTACCTGAGCAAATATCCACGAAAAGTTCCAGAGACGCCGCCGTCGTCAACCCTAGCTCGGGAGGGTTCAGAACCTCTTCCCGGCACCCTGCCGGAGAGGGGAATCGTCACCGGAGGCTTCTACATCGCCATGCCTGCCTCCGGAGTGATGCGTGAGTAGTTCATCCTTGGACTACGGGTCCATAGCAGTAGCTAGATGGTTGTCTCTCCACTTTGTGCCATCATGTTTAGATCTTGTGAGCTGCCCTACATGATCAAGATCATATTATTGTAATGCTACATGTTGTGTTTGCTGGGATCCGATGAATATTGAATATTATGTCAAGTTGATTATCAATCTATCTTATATGTTATTTAAGATCTTGCATGCTTTCCGTTACTCGTAGATGCTTTGGCCAAGTAGATGCTTGTAACTCCAAGAGAGAGTATTTATGCTAGATAGTGGGTTCATGTCTCCGTTTAACCTGGGACAGTGACAGAAAGTTCTAAGGTTGTGGATGTGCTGTTGCCACTAGGGATAACCTAACGATGCTATGTCCACGGCATATGTGTTTGTTTACATTACGCACTTTACTTAATGCAATTATCCGTTGCTTGCAACTTAATACCAAGGGGGACTCGGATGACAACCCGGCGGTGGATTATTAGTCATAGATGCTGTTGGATAACGTCTATGTATTATGTCGTAATGCCCAATTAAATATCATAGTAGTCAACATGTCATGTATATGCATTGTCATGCGCTCACTATTCGTCAATTGCCCAGCTGTAATTTGTTCACCCAACATGTTAGTTATCTTTTATGGAGAGACACCACTAGTGAACTGTGGACCCCGGTCCATTCTTTTACACTGATTAAACAACCACAAACTGCAAACTGTTCCTTTTTCATTCTCTGCAATTTAATACTCATTTTCCACACCATACGTTTAATCCTTTGTTTTCAGCAAGCCAGTGAGATTGACAACCTCACTGTTTCGTTGGGGCAAAGTAGTTTGATTGTGTTGTGTGCAGATTCCACGTCAACAGTCCAGACTCCCTCAACACTATTTTTCTGGCGCCGTTGACAACCTTCTGAAGAGTTGCTGCTCCTACTGGTTCGATAACCTTGGTTTCTTTCTGAGGGAAAACTTGCTGCTGACTACATCATACCTTCCTCTTGGGGTCTCCCAACGAACGTGTGTTTCACGTCATCAAGCTATTTTTCTGGCGCCGTTGCCGGGGAGACAGCAGTCTTCTGCAAGGGGAGTTTCACGCTTCCAATCTCTTTACTTTGTTTTTGTCTTGCTTAGTTTATTTTATTTTATCTTGTTTGCTTTCAATTATCAAAAACACAAAAAAATTAGTTACTTGCATCTAGTTTACTTTCAAGTTATTTTCTGTACTGTTTTTATTTCTGCTAAAATGAGTACTCCTGAGAACACTAAGTTGTGTGATTTCACTAGCACGAACAACAATGATTTCATATGCACACCTATTGCTCCACCTGCTGCTTCAGCAGAATTTTATGAAATTAAACCTGCACTTTTAAATCTTGTTATGAAAGAGCAATTTTCTGGTGTTAGTACTGATGATGCTGCTGTTCACCTTAATAACTTTGTTGAACTTTGTGAAATGCAAAAGCTCAAGGAAGTAGATGGTGATATTATTAAACTGAAACTTTTTCCTTTCTCCTTGAGAGGACGTGCTAAAGAATGGTTGCTATCTTTGCCTAGAAATAGTATTGATTCATGGACTAAATGCAAAGATGCTTTTATTGGAAAATATTATCCTCCTGCTAAGATTATTTCTTTGAGAAGTAGCATAATGAATTTTAAGCAATTTGATAATGAACATGTTGCTCAAGCATGGGAGAGAATGAAATCATTGGTTAAAAATTGTCCCACTCATGGACTGACTACTTGGATGATCATCCAAACCTTCTATGCAGGATTAAATTTTTCTTCGAGGAATTTATTGGATTCGGCCGCTGGAGGTACCTTTATGTCCATCACTTTGGGTGCTGCAACAAAGCTTCTTGATGATATGATGATTAATTATTCTGAGTGGCACACCGAGAGAGCTCCAACAGGTAAGAAGGTAAATTCTGTTGAGGAAACCTCCTCCTTGAGTGCCAAAATTGATACTATTATGTCTATGCTTGCAAATGGTCAAACACATGTTGATCCAAATAATGTTCCTTTAGCTTCTTTGGTTGCTCAAGAAGAGCATGTTGATGTGAACTTCATTAAAAATAATAATTTCAACAACAATGCTTATAGGAATAATTTTGGTAATAGCAATTATAGGCCCTATCCTTCTAATAGTGGCAATGGTTATGGAAATTCCTATAGTAACTCCTACAATAATAATAAGAGTGTACCCTCTGATCTTGAAGTTATGCTTAAGGATTTTATTAGTACACAAACTGCTTTCAATAAAACTGTTGAGGAGAAATTTGGGAAAATTGATGTGCTTTCCTCTAAAGTTGATAGTCTTGCTCTTGATGTTGACTTATTGAAACTAAAGAACATGCCTCATGATGTTAAAGAGAGCAAAACTCTCAATGCTATACAAGTTAAAATTGATAACAATGTGAGGATGTTAGCTGAATTGCATGCTAGATGGGAAAGAGAGGATGAAATTGCTAGAAAGAAAATATTGCTAGAGTTTATACTATTACTACTTCTGAAAATGCTTCAAACTCAAGTGTTAACAAACCTCCTACCATTAATGGCAAGATAGTTGGTGTTGGTAATGTTTCCACTTCTATTGCAAAATGTCCTAAATTGCCTGATAACTCTGAAACTGTCCTTGATAAAGATGCTGAAATTTCTAGCAATAAGGAAGAGAATAATTCCATTACTTTTGATGATAATGACTTTGATTTTGATGGTTGCAATATTTCTGAAGTAATTAAGTTCTTGCAAAAGCTAGCTAGAAGTCCTAATGCTAGTGCTATAAACATGGCTTTTACTAAACATATTACTAATGCTCTCATACAAGTTAGGGAAGAGAAATTAAACATGAAGCTTCTATCCCTAGGAAGTTAGAAGATGGTTGGGAGCCCATCATTAAATTGAAATTGAATGACTTTGATTGCAATGCTTTGTGTGACCTTGGTGCTAGTATTTCTGTTATGCCTAAAAGATTATATGATATGCTTGATTTAGCACCTTTGGAAAATTGTTACTTGGATGTTCACCTTGTTGATTCTACTATTAAAAAACCTTTGGGAAGAATTGATGATGTTCTTATCATGGTTAACAACAATTATGTCCCCGTTGATTTTATTGTCTTGGATATTGAGTGCAATCCATCATGCCCTATTGTGTTGGGAAGACCTTTTCTTAGGACTGTAGGTGCTATTATTGATATGAAAGAAGGGAATATAAAATATCAATTTCCTCTCAAGAAAGGTATGGAACACTTTCCTAGGAAGAAGATTAAGCCACCTTATGATTCTATTGTTCGAACAAATTACAATGTTGATGCTTCTTCACTTGGTAATACTTGATGCATGCTTTGTGCCTAGCTAAAAGGCGTTAAAGAAAAGCGCTTATGGGAGGCAACCCATTTTATTTTTCTGCAATTTTTCTTTTATTGAGTCAAGGAGTTTGTTTACTTCTGTAGCAACTCCTTTGTATCTTTATTTTCTCGCATTGTTGTGCCAAGAGTAGCCTCTAATGATAAGATGATGCTTAATTTTGATTGCTGCGCAGAAACAGATTTTTGCTGTTCACTGTACGAAATTCCTAAAATCACCAGATTGTTAAAAATCTGAAATTTTTGTGCGTAATCTTTATGAATGTCTGAAACTTTCATTAGTTCAGAGTTTCTCGATCTGAGCGTCGTAAGTGCCTCGAAAAAATTCGTCTTTGCGGACTGTTCTGTTTTAGACAGATTATGCCTTTTTATTTTTCGCATTCTCTCTTTTACTAGTGTTGAGTGAAATTTTTTTTGGGTGGAAGAGCTTCACATAACATCAGTGGCTGTAGCTAATGTTTAAAGTAACAAATCATATTGCGTCTTTACAGAACATGTGAATTTTTGATTATGCACTAACCCTCTAATGAGATCTACTTTGAGTTTGGTGTGACGGAAGTTTTCAAGGGTCAAGAGAGAAGGATGATATAATAGGATCAAGAAGAGTGAAGAGCTTAAGCTTGGGGAGGCTCCCATGGATCTCCCCAGCATATTTCAAGAAGACTCAAGCGTCTAAGCTTGGGGATGCCCAAGGCATCCCCTTCTTCATCGTCAAAATTATCAGGTCATCTCTAGTGAAACTATATTTTAATTCTTTCACATCATATGTGCTTTTCTTGGAGCGTCTGTGTGCTTTTATTTTCAGTATTGCACTTTTATTTTCAATAAAGCTTGACTGGACCCTAGCATTCTTGATTGGGAGAGAGACACGCTCCGCTTTTTCATGAGAATACTCCTATTCTTCACTTATATTTGTTGAGTATTCATATCTAGCGCTGTTCAGCTTTTAGCTCTTGTTTTCATGTATCTCTTGTCAGAGCTATTAGCTTTCTTTTGTAGAAAGTACTCTCTTGCTTCACTTATATTTGTTTGGAGAGTTGATGAAATAAATTGATTGGTGTTTGGTTGGTTCAGAAAATGTTGCATGTGGTAATTGGTATAAGGAAAAACTTGCTTAATCTTGTAGATCACTAAAATGGATAACTTGATGCTTGTCAATTGTTTTGAGTTAACAAGTAGATCATGATTAAATTGTGCATCACATGAGTTAAGCCTATTAGTGAAGAACTACCGTAAAGCTTGTTGAAAATTTGGTTTGCATCGGTGGTCTCTAAGGTCTAGATATTTTCTAATAACAGGGTTTGGTTAACAAGGAAGACGGTATGAAGTCTTATAACGTTTGCAATATGTTTGTCATATAAAACTTGGTGTACGGGTTGATATTCTTGTTTGCTTACATAACCTTGCTAGCCTAAACTCTGTACTGAGAGGGAATGCTTCTCGTGCATCCAAATCCTTGAGCCAAAATCCATGCCATTTGTGTCCACCATAACTACCTATATGTGGTATTTCCTTGCCACTCCAAGTAAATTTTTCATGTGCTACCTTTAAATTATTCAAAATGTTATTATTCCCTTTTTGTGTCAATGTTTACTAGCTCATGAGGAATTAGTGTGGTTATTCTTTATTCTATTTGTCGAGTGGACTTTTACACCTGGACTAGTGGCATATACATCCGCTTATCCAATAACTTGCAAAAAGAGCTGGCAACGGGGTGCCCAGTCCCAATTAATTACAACTTTAACCAATTAATTCTCTTCACACTTTTGCCCTGATTCATCAGTAAGCAATGACAAACAGTGAAATACCTGAATGTGTGTAAACCAAAGAGAAAGAGGGATGATCTGCCTTTGATATGTCTC